>JAFIDM010003189.1:65110723-65140514 GCA_023159025.1 Thereuonema tuberculata | reverse complement strand
TGTATTATTCCTCAGGACAACCAATGCCTACATCTGCGTACATTCACTACAAGGCAGGACATTATCTTAAAAAGTTATGGATTTCTGAAATGGGGATTAGGGATGCCTTACTGCATCTGTAATGGACTTAAAATAGTTCTGCCTCTCTATTCTAACAAACTTTCAAGGAATTTCATAGTAAAATTCCAAACAAAGAAACTGCTAACTTAATTAAAAAAAAATCTTCGTCCGGATATTCGTTATTTAATGGGACATAAAATTACAATCCTTCCAATATCATTTAAATTTCTACATTTTTACACGGTTTCAAATCTGATTTTATCTCTTTTGATTTCAAAACATAATTTGGCATCCCTTGGCTTCTATCATGAAACGGAGCAGAGTAAATTCTTTCTGGTGCTATCCGGACAAGTCGAAACATGTTAAAGGTTATTATTTTTTTTATTATTTCCAACTGATGTTAGACACGAACTTTGGACTGGACAGAGACAATTCCTTCTATTGTTTCACTATCAAAAAAAATTGTATTAATAAAAAATGTGAAAAAATTTGAATTATTAAATTTTGTTTTATTATATATTACTTTAGTTATTATTTATTAACAAATAATTTAAGGTCACAATAAAAGTAACAGAGAAGAACGCAAATATTTTTTATTTAGTAAAAACTTCTATTTATTAATGTCACTTTCTCTAGAAAAGACTTTTTTTTATTCCACTGAAATACTTAAAAGTAAAATTGAAATAATACAAAGTTGTCGTGAGTAAAGAAATCCATTGCTGCATAAGTAACGTATATCAAAAAATACATGTCTTTGTCATATGTTAAAGAATAGAGTAAGCGGTACCGAGAATGGCGGTCATCGTTGACTGATGATTCTAGGCCAGATCAAGGACATCTTGCGATCAACGATGCTTCCGTAGCGGGTTGAGTCTCATTCGGGGAAGACAGGTGGAAGCGCTTGCTGATAAAGTTGGAATAAATCTTGAAAGTGTGCACACCATTAGCAAGGATCAACTACAAAAGGGGAAGATTTGTACGCAGTGGGTACCATACAACGTGGATTCTGTGCAAGTTAGTCTTTCCTTGGAACATTTAATTCTGATATCAAAAGGACGGTCGCAGTTCTTCGATCGACAGAATCATTGCGGGAGATGAAATGTGTCTTGCTCAGAAGCCCTTTGGGGAGCTTTCTTTTGAATAGTCTACACTCCTTCTACAGTTTCTTATTGAAGATTTTTATTGAACTGCTTAAATGAACACTGATACTCTGGAAGATAAACTCCTTCTCAGGCATTTTATAATTTCTTATTTTCTTCATTGGTAAAAATCTTAGAAAAACTAAGTATCACAATCGTGGCTTTGATTATAAAATTAAATAAGATAAGTAGGTTATTTTCTTTCACTCTTGAATAATCCACATTTATTTTAAAAACTTTATCATATTGCAAGTAGAAAAATCAACCTCAATCACATCGTAAAAAAACAAACAAACAAATATTCTGTCAGTTATATTTTAAGATTAACATCAATGAAGCTGATATCAATGAATAGAGTAAATATGATATTTTTACTTTATAGTGAATTTTAATGATCTCATCAATGCAACAAAAAAGTATCAATTTGTTTTGGTTTGTTTTTTGATGTTGCGTAAAGATCATTAGAAGAAGTTCATTTTATCATTTCGCATCGACGGAAGAATAAGAACTTGATTATTCAATTCGATTCGATCTCTAATATCATTGACTTCGGAGGGGAACCATTCGAGAAATGTACGCCTGTTCCAAAAACCAATTAGAACGAAGATTGACTCACCATCTGACCAACTAAATTTCTTACAACTTCAAACATCACGATATTATTGACTAGTTAATGAAGGAAACGATATCCTTAATTCATGTTAAAGGTTTGGTCAAATAGGAAGTGATGGAAATATTCACAATCCTCAATATTTATAAGTCATAATGAATGATGATCAACCTACAATAATACGTTGACTGATGAATTTAAATTCCATTTTCTAAATTTAATCAATAAAAGAATATATTGAACAAATGTTGCTTTGTCTCTTAATGTATTTCTGAAAGTCTAACGATTCCTAACCGAAATGAATGGAAGAATTAATTAGTTCATCTAAAGATCAGAATGGAATCTTTTATAATATATAGTTCTAGTTAACGATTTATGTTGATTAATAAATTTATTAGATACAGACACGTTAACATCGCTCGAATTGTAAAAGACATCTTATGGTGTAAAGTAGACCTCTGTAGACCAAATATGAGGTCTATTTTAATACTCCAAAAATATTGTATAATTCTTGCATTACTTCCTATTTCTTCCATCAGTAGACAGAACTGCAATAATTTTAAAGAAACTGCATTTTAAGAAATACTTATGTATGGTTCTCTATGGTCTCCATCAGGGCTGTCAATTTGGCCTTTTTATGGTCAAGATAATTTTAACATTTTTCAAATATATTTGATCACGAGTTTCTGTTTTAGCTATATTTATAATTTTAGAAAGTTTTTTGGCCTTTTTGAGAAAATAGTTATTATTTATTTAAATAAGAAAAATGCTCCCACTCAGAAGTTCTTAGGTATAGTGGGTTTATGTATAGTAAAGTTTTTCCCCCTAAAGATCTAAATTTTTAGGTCTATATCCCGTATCACTGACAACAGCAACAGTCTCTTTTTGATGCATTACAGATGAAATTGAGTGAATATGATTGGAAATTAGAAAACTGCACAGAATTTTCAATGTATGCTGCTGCTTCTATGGTCAGACTTAAAATTCAGTTTGGACACAAATATAGAAATTAGTATCAAACTGGGTTTGCCGGAAACATCTCCAAACTATCTGGTCCATGTGGGTAATTTTAAATCATAAAGCATTTGTCATTTATAAAAATAAAGTTGCTTTATCTTCCTCCGGTCAATCCAATGTAGAAGCATCACAAGAGCCTACATCTCTTTCTTCAATATCAAAACGGATTCAAACCAAAGACAGTTTGTCAGCGAACGAATGGTGACTAGATTGGACAGCGGCTGTCTCTCATTCCTACAGTTCAAAAGAGCCAACTTATAACGATTCTATACATTACGAGGGAAATGTAGCTTAGATAATAGAGAGCTGATTCTTCTTATTAAAAACAAACAAACTGTCCAAATAAGGACATTCTCAATGGAATCTAAGACTATAAGCTATGACGTACCACTTCAGTTTCACCGATGCAAGATATTTGATATAGAATACAGATTATATCCGATCAAGTTACTCCGGTGTTAATCATTTTTTATCTTCTGTTGTCTTATCTTTACTTAATTTCCTTGGTAAACATAAGAATCTTATCAATAAGAATTTAATTCCTATACTTACTGGCCAAAAATATTACAACCTTTATTAAAACGGAGAAGGAATGTGTTCTTTATTAGGAATGACAGGCGTTGCATTGATTGTTGCCTTTCCTTATGCTGTTTAGGTCAAAGAGAGCCATTCTTGCAGCAACTCTGTGTGATTGTTGATGGAGAAAAACTTGGACGCCTTATGACACTTTGTAGAATGCCAAAACACATGCTCTTTGAGATTCACTTCGGTAGAAGCTTCCTCGTGCTACGAAAACCATTATTTTACAACTCTGGAAGGATGGATACTTCAATGTCGTGCATAATAATGCCTCGTCAATGTTTTCGAAAACACAGTACTAAAATAGAATACTCCTTTATTCTCATGGATCTTTTGCAACCAGACTTTGCAATGAAAGAAGTTCTAATAGTCTCAGCCATTCAAACAAACAAACAAAAAAGTACACATGGGGGCAAAGGTTTACAAACAGTCATGGCTTTCCAACCAAAAAACTAGGCCCAAATGCTGTATTTCTTCCATTTTCGGATGAAAGGGATAGGGGTAAGATTATAACCCCTATCAGCTCTCCTTCAGTATGTTAATGCCTTTGAGAAGCAGTCAATAGTCTTCGAAACTGAAAAAGGAATAAACATACCCGTTTATGTTGGTTTTGTTTTTTTATTCTACTAACAAAGAAATTATGAAGAATAAAAGAAATGTTCAGAAAAAGAACAGAATTCCGTTAGAATACAAATGCCTCCAGTATTTCTCAGTCAAAAAAAATGAATTCAATTAGTTTGAATGAGAATAACTAACTAATTTCAATGAAATATTAACCTACAGTTCCTTCCAAATGAATTTAATGAACAATCAAGAATTTATACGGAGTTAAAACGTTCCCAATGTATTTTCTATTTCCTTAATCTAGTGAACCGTAAAAACGCAATCCAATTAAAGAAAAACAAATTCTAATTCAGATTTAGTTTTCATAAATCGGTTCAAAATAACATAATGAAAATAAGCATTATTATTATAGAATATCTCCTTTTTATTATTATTATTTTAATCTTTCAATTAACTAGTGACGTAAAGAGAAATAAGCTCTCTATTCTACTTATTCATTTAGTCTGTTCTTTTGATCGCAAAGACACCTGGTGGCAATTCGAGGTAACCTGTTGTCCTACTTCCTTCCCGCTTCTTCTTAAGATGTGGTTCAGTTCAATTGGGCAGTGGGTGCAGAATCAAACACGCGCTTTGCAAGGAGCTCCGTTCCCATCGTCAAAATAAGAAGTCTTACCGTCGATCGCTGTCTTCTCTGGGATATCTACAAGTGGTGACCCATTAACTGACGGGACAGTCAACGCTCCTTGGACCGTAAGTACATTTATTTAGGACATACTTTGCTTTGATTTATTAGCATCAGAAACTACAGATAAACCCTAATGATCAGATTTGCTTCTAAGAACAAAAAAATCCAATCAAGACAGACTTAGTCAATTCACATTCCTACAAATTCGCTTTTTATTTTTGTTCCAGTTTGGAATTTTTTTTTTTTTTTTTTTTGTTATTTATGAATTTCTGAATGGAATCTTGTGAAATTACTTAACATTCAAAGAAATGCCAGACTTACTACTTATTTTTTTTCATTTTAAATTGTGAGAGAATGACTAAATTTAATACACAAGTATTGATTAAGGAGTTAAAAAGAATTATAAGGAAAGATGAATACTTTTTTTAAAGTTCGTTATAAAATTAAATCGTATTACAATGATTCCATCATTTCAGATACGTATCAACATTTAGTTATTAGTTAGTCCTTTTCTCTTCTTCCTGGTTCTTCAGTATTTATTAAACCCGAATGGTCACTCTCTGAGAAATCATTTTGACTATTTCGAAAGAGATCAATAAGGAAAACCCATCGACGAACACTAGTCCAATGCTGATGATCGGGTCTCTGTAGGTTTCTAGTTAAGTTCAGTATTCGTTCAAGGTTGGTGACTTATTCTCAAAGGAAAAGAACTCATTTCAGCAATGGATTCAAGTCAAATAGAAAATACATAAAATTATTTGGTTTTTTTATACATTCACTTATCTTAGAAAATTAAGTCAATTCATGATAAGCCTAATACTAAATATGATTAAAATAAAAGAACGGTTGGAGAAATAAAATCTCAATCTAAATAATTCTGTCGATGAAATATCCAATGAGATATCCAATAGGAGCTGTCGTTCATACATTGAAGGAATATTGTAGAATCGGACTAGAATGTTTTGTTTTTTTAGTACTGTCCTATAAATTTGCAAGACATTTATGCTGACAGATTAGAATGAGAAAAACTCTTGGATTTCCTAAAGACCGTCACTGATCACAACCGAACAAGATTCCTTGATTAGAACCTGATACAAATAACTTAGGAATTTGCTTCGGAGGAAGTTCAACCCACCAGTACTTCCAATATTCTACAAACTTTAATGCATTTTAAAAACTTATGTGATTAAAAATCTGAAATTTGTAAAATAGAAGATAAATTACCACAGTTTTAATTTTTAAAAAGCATTTTCATTTATAAATGGTAAAAATAATAAGAATTCCCAAAGCAATACAAAAATATTAGTTATTGTTTCTCACATTTCAGAAAATTACACAGAATTTTGGCATTTGAAAATTAGAAAGCAAAAATGACCCCTTTTAGTTTCCTCATTTGAATGCTATTATTCTCAGAATAAGAAAAGTTTTCAAAGTTAAAAATCAAAACCTTGGCATCCACTTTATAGATAAAAAAATAAAACTTTTTATTTAAACCATTTTAAATTGGTTTCTTTACTGTACTTTAATTGCTAATATAAATATTTGTCAGTAGATTATTCTATAAAGTCTGATGAAAAACTGTTTGTTGTTAGAAATTTGGAATTTTTATTATTAAAACTTATCAATTAGAAATCAAAATCCACTTTAAAAACTAAAACATTGCGATGCTTTCATGCTGTTATGCGAAGTTTCAGATTTTTCACTACATTAGTAAGAGATTCGAAAAACAGAAGGAAAAAGAAAACGGTTCAAAGGATTGAGTCTCTTCGAGCCTCGAGTAAAAAGCAGCTTCTTAATTTCTTATTTTGTTTATAACGAATTCTCTGATTTTTTAAGTCAAAAGTTTCTATTAGTATTTATTTGATAAATACAAATAGTTATTATTCATTAACAAAATTTAAAAATTTAATAATGTATTTAAAGCTTCTTTTTGCCCCGATATAAACATTAAATGTTCTGAAATGTGAGACTGTTCTTAATGTTTTATTTTCCTTAACTTCAACTGTAGCGATATAATTAAAAAAAAAAAAAAATAGTTTAAACTTAAAAGTTCAAATAAAAGCAAATGGTCAATAACTTTATTACTTTTTATTGTCTATAATAATTGGTAAATATCTCTGCCGCGCATCCACCGCGGTAAGTGTATTTGCCAGAGGTGAACCACCTTAAGATTTATGAATAGTGATTGATAAAATACCATCCGAGTCCTAAAGGGTATCTAAGAGTTTTAGCTGAAAAGCTAAAAATTTAAAGTAGTTATCCATATTCAAACTTTAAGGTCACGGCCGACTTCTAAGCCCCGCCCCCTAAAAACCCATGACAAATGTCGACTCTTTTTGTTATTTATTTGTAGTTAAACTAATGCCCTAAAAGCTCAAAAGGTTCGTGGCAAAAGCTCTAAAAGCAACGTGAGGATAAGGCTTTGAAGTTAGAAAAAACGTCAAAAAGTGGAAATTTCTATCGGCCGCCATTTTGAAACGATGATCCAATTTGGTTGAAATACAATACTAGCCGAGTTCTGAAGGGTATGTAGCACCCATAAAAGTTTTAGTTCAAAAGCTCAAAATTTACTACAGTTATCCACATGAAAACTTTGAGGTATACCCCACTTCTAAGGCTCGTCCCCTAAAAATCCGTGAACAGATTACGACTTTTTTGTTACTTATTTGTAGTTAAACCAGTGTCCTAAAAGCTCTAAAACGTTTGTGGCAAAAGCAACAAGAGTATAAGGTTTTGAAAACAGCAAAGATCGTCAAAAAGTGGAAAAATATATATATCGTGGAAAGAAGAATTGTATGTATATATATATATATATATATATATATATATATATTCATGATCTAGGACGCTTATCGGTGCTTATCACAAGGTTCCGGGCTCATCGGTTCAGGTAGTGAGAACGCAATAGTATATTTTTCTTTGGAAAAGACATAAAAAGCGCCTTATTTATTAAAAGAAAAGCAAATGAATTAAAATAATTACAACAATAATTAATTCTAACATTTCGAAAGTAGTGGCTTCATTTCATCTTCAATTAAAATACTTAATTGTTTATTAAAATATATTAAGTTGTATTGAATAAAATTTAAGAGATTTAAATTAACTAATAATAATAATAATAATAGCTGTAATAATAATTTTTTGTACCTAAGTATTGTAATGTGAGGTTATGGCTTTTTGAGGTGTAAATTAAAACTTAAAGTCTTTTGACAGTCATTACATTGAAGAAAAATATTTTAATTATTGAAAAACCTTTTAAACGGTTGAAGAACTCGTTCCAATATTAACTAGAAGGGATTCAACTGAGAAAAAAATAAAAAATAAATAAATACTTAATCTGATTGCAGATCAACAACTAATAAATAGCGGCGTTCCAGTTCTTTCCCTGTAGGTCGCCCAATGAGTGGTTCTTGGATTGTCCTAAACTATTAATTGTTGTTAGGGTTATTCCATGTTTCCCCTCTTCGAACTCAATTCCAAACCAGTTTTAATTCTTAGAAAAAACATTCTTGTTGTTAAGGGGATAAAATTTATTGTTTATTTCAATGCAGGATTTTATCAATTCATTTAGTAAACAGATCGAACAACAAAATAACGGTTCTTGGTTAGATTCTTTTATAAAAGTTAGTACTCTTAAGTTATTAACCATAACCAACCAAATGAGGAGAATTAAGCAAAGGTTTCACATAGTAATAGTTCCGCCAATTCTTAAATTGTAATGAATGAACCCCCACAGCCTCAGTGATGTCCTTCATTTCTTTTGTTTTCAAACGGTGACAATAGAGAGGACATCAAATCGACTTTCAAGAAGAAAAATATCTATTTTTATTTTATTCCTTTCGTTGTGAATTGAGATATCACGTGATTAAGAAAGGGATTATTTACAGAGAAGGTGTGAAGCGGATTTATTACTATTTTGAAAGCCACGGTATTGTTGTTACTTTTAAGTCTGTCAAAAGATGTATTTTTTTTTTTTTTTCAATGAAAAAATATAAACGTTGGCATTGTTTGTAGAAGTGGTCTCAAACTCTGATTGCAAGGAGCTCGTGAAAGTATTCTGAGCAGCCAATCATGGACTACATTCAAAGACTGTTTCTATTTCTATAATTGTTCCAATATTTAATTCTTTTTAAAAGTCTATTGAAGTCTTTTTCCATTCTGTCGTGACACTTCATAGAAAGAAAAAAGACAAAAAATTCTCTCTGACATTAAATATTTTCCTTGAAAATTATGGTATGAACAAAGCATTTTTTTTTTTATTAAATTTGTTATTTAAAAAAATAACAACAATTTATAAATATTAAATAATTATTTGTTTTCTGTTAATTGTGTACTATGCGTTTATGAAAGGCAGAGCTACCACTGCCGGACGATTTTACTCCGCAGAGGGATGATACGCTAAGATGGGCACGTTCCTAAGAAATTGTTTTGGACATTTTCGCTTTTAAGAAAAAAATAAGGGAGGACCATTTTTGCAATAGTATTTATTCTTTCCCTAATTCTTTCCCGAAAAGTGCAAATAGAACGCAGCTACTAGTAAACTAACGCTATAAAAGTAAACATCCCATCTTTGTTTCTCCTCGCCCCTATTTTGAAGAAATCGAAGGAGACCTGACGCATGCGCAAAAGCGTTGAAGGCTCTCGTAAACAAAACCGAACAGTAGTTCATTAATTTTGGCTTGGTTTCCCAAGATAATTCTGCCACATCGTATTACGGGTCGCGATTAGACTGAAAGCTCTCTTCGTAATCATTGGAATGAATAAATTTAAGTTTAAAACATTCTTACGTAAAGTACAGAAAATGCTTATGGCTTCTGATACGATTGCTATTAAAACCTTCAATAATCCTAGGAATAAATTGACTTTACAATAACAAATTAACAATACTTTTAATGGGAGCTTCATCCAATATCCCCTGACTATTCCACATAATTCAATAGATGACTGAAATGAAATCATGGATAAACAAACACAAATCAAACATGTATGTTAACGTATACAATCTTAAACAACCGCACAAAAGAAAATTTTCTAAATTTAACATAAGACTGTTTTAATGAATCAATACCTTTCAGGAAAAAAAAAAAAACCCGTTAGGAACAGAAATTATAGATGGTCTTACAAATATGAGAACAATAAGTAAGAAAGAGTATTTTTAATTTTAATCCAATCTTAAGTGACTGTCACAAAAGCTTGATATCAACTAAGAATCTTTATTACATTATACAAATTGAAATATATTTGATGATTTCAGTTGATCCAATTTTTCTTAATCTAAGTTCAGTGAGCTTAATTTTGATTGCATTAGAATTGTTCATCACGTGGAAATTAGAACAGTCTCTTTCCCATAGTAATTTTCAATACTTACAAGATTCTTTGGATAAACTTTTCCTGTTTAATTCAGAGAGTTTCATTAAAGCATTTTGTGTTTTATTTGCCTGAAACATGTGTCTTCCAACTTTATTTTTTTCTTTTTTTTACTATTAATGAATTATGTTATTTTTTAAAATTGCAAGTGTTGAGAATACATTAGGAAATACTGACCAATTAAAATATCAAATAGTGTTTCGTACGATCTGAAATTGGATTTGTTTAATTTCCTGTTGATTTCCAACAAAGAAGTTTACAATATCTTCTACGACAACATTTTTATCCTCTGTTTTTCCTAATTCACTTTAGATTACAACTCTAACAACTAATCGAGCTAATAGTCGTTATCCAAATGTTAATACATTGAGTTTTTGTGCATGTCATGTGGACAGATAAGTTTTTTTCAAATTAAATATTAGTTACTTAGTTTGTTTTGTAATCTTTAATCTCTTTTCTTCTTACATTCTTTAACATTTTGTCAAATCAAGAACTGAAATTTGTGACAAGAGATTCAAGGCAATTCAAAGCCACAATTCCTAAATCTTCTTCAATATATTACAAAGCTAATCAGCAACGATCGCTTATTGTAAATGATGTTCATAAATTCGCCCAAATACATTTCCACTAAGATAACGTAGATCATTGCATTTACAAGAGCAACTGACATAACCTTCTAAACTCAATCTCATTGCTATTCTTATCAAGAGCGGCTTTATTTCCATTGGGTGGAGGTGTTTGAGGTCGACCTGCTGTAAAAACAAAAGTGTTTGTCGTCTCTTCAAAATTTGAGGGAGAGGGCGCCAAAATATTCTCAACTGATCATTCAAACAGAAAATGGTTTTGATTACCCACAGAAGGAGCAGATCAAGCCTAACTAAAGAGGATTCTAATCTTTCAACAAAGGAGATTAAACAACATCAATCTAGAGTTACACTACAACTTAGTTCCATTAAATGTTAGCACTCAAATTGTAATCTTTTTAAATCGGTAGAAACTGTTTTTATTTGATCTTCGTACATTCTCAAAAAGGAAGACATTCTTAGAAAGCCTTTTCTTTAAATGGTTACAGACAGAGAAGAAATCCAACAACAAAAGAAATCCCTTATTTTCTAACTGATCTAATCGTATCCTGACAATTGATTACATATTCTGAGCCGGAAATCAAGTATCAGGAAGTGAGCAGAGAGAATTTTCTTAAGCATTCAGGACACGACAGGCCAAATATTTACTGTCCAATTGAGAAGCCATTTGAATAAGAACCAAGGAACCCAATGCAAGATTAACAATGTTAAGAATAATTTAACAAATCAACAACAAAAAAGGAAAATTCATATTCTTTTGTAATTTTAAGATTTATGCTCGATTCTTAATTCTTAAACTTATTAAGCCTTGTTACTAGGCCTATTATTAAAATACCAGGCTACCATTTTTTGAGAGTAATGTTAAGACAATTAAAACGAAAAGAAACATAATAATCATGTTAACATAGAAGATGTACAATTGACTTCCTACATTTGTCATTCCTACCCGGATTTCATTAAACAGCACTTTTATTTTACCAATGCCAAACAAAATTCAATTTCTTATGTTGAATCTGTCAGTGCGTTTGGACTCCATTTCCACTGAACGAACTTTCATTATTTACAAAAATCCAAAGTTGGTCAAAATCGTTCAGTGACTGATGAAGGTTCCTTTGGGATATTTTAGTGATAAGAAACTGTAGTTGTTTTTGTTTTGTTTTCCAAATTTTTATAAATACCTTTAAATTATAATATTAATTAATGAAGTAAAAATAAAATGATGTCATAATTCAAAAATATTATTGATTTTTTTTTATTGCGATATTATAAATAAATCTACTGTCTTTAATTAATGCGCGTAGTATTTGACGATCATTTTAATAATCAAAGATTAATTAAATTAAAATAATCCCCTGCTCTGTTTCCCGGTCCTAAATCATTTCAATCCTCTTTAGCTGACTTTAACTGTTGGTGAGGTTGATTTTAATGCTTTTCTAAACTTTCTTCATTGATGATCAGTTAATAAATCCGGTCGAAATTCTTTTAGACCCAATGGTAAATAGCTTTTAGATGTCTTTCTATCTATACTCAGGAAATAGCGCAAGTTGTGACGAAACGCTGTCTTAGTAAGATAACAAAAGCTTTATGTTGATGATTGCCTGAGTTCTTTATTGAGTTCAAATATGAAGAGCAATCAATACGAGACTGAAAAACATCCAATTCCTCAACTGCTAGGTTGGTTTCGAGGGACTCTAATGACGGAAGTCCTTCAGTCTAAGAAATAATGGCATTGTCTTTTTTTTTTTTTTTCTTTTAATCTTCTTGAATCAGTGCAAGTACCTGATAAGATGCTCTGATACTGTGGGTGGTATCTTGATTGAAATACTGATCTAAAGCAATGTGAGTTGTCTTTTTTCCCCCTAACCCCTTAAGAAGCTGGAATCCTTATTTTTCGAGATTTATTTCTTACAACACGATTAAACTGCATTAGTAAATTTATAATCGATTGCAATAAAGGAAATTGAATTAACAATTTATTATTGTTTAACGAACAGTTACACGATTTTAATGAGAGGGCGGAGAACATTGACAATTATTTGAAAAATAATTGAAGGTTATTTCATCCATCGATACCTTATTTGGAACCTTAGAAGATGCACTACAGCAGGGGTGGGCAGACTTTTGTAAGGTACGGACTACCTCAATTTTTTTCCAAGTGGAGCGGTCACGTAACGACTAAAGGGCTAAACGCACTTCTCCGTCTTCCGTTATGTTTCCGTATCGTAATTGCATTAGTGATACAGTTACGAATTCAGGGTCACCAGAATTGAGCCTCGTAAGACGTAACGGCGATCATCAAATCGACAAACCTATGTTATATAAATATAACGGCTATGTTCGTCGATTTCAAGATCTCCGTTACCTCTTACGAAACTCAATTCTGGTGACCCTGAATACCTAACCACCGTCACTAAAGCAATTACGTTACGGAAACATAACAGAAGACGGAGAACGGCGTTTAGCCCTTTAAAAAAGAAACGCTAGCCTTGATAATTATAATTACAAATAATGTATTTATCATTAGAAAAAAATCCAAATTCAATAAAAAGTCAATATAGTATATTAATTTAAAGTGAAATCATAAAAGTTCATTAGATTGTCAAAGAAGACTTGCACTGCATACTCTTCTTTAATTGTCAGTATCTATAATTACTGACCGCTACTCTTGCAGGATTCTAAATGGTCATCTGTTAGAAGCTAGTTTGACTTAATTGTATTCGCAGTAGAAAATCCGAATTTCCAAAACGACTAAAAAAAAAAAAAAAAAAGAGGCATCTCCAAGCTTTTGAAATCTCACATGGGGTCACTTTAAATGCGATCGCGGTCCACTACAGGATCAAAAGATACAAACTGAAGGATGCTTAAAATTTCCTAAAAAAACTCTTTAAACTAAAAAATAATAGGAAAGAAAATGAACTACTCACTTAAGCTGACTTTCGATTGATCTTCTCTTTAGATAATCAGACAATCCACTTTCATTGCAACAACAGAGATTAAAAGTACCCTTGTTGGAGTGAAATTTAACTAATTATTTTATTTTATTCTTGTAAGATGATTAATTGAGAATTGGTTGACGTGACTTCGTATTTGTTTTGTTTTTCTTGTGCAAGAACTTATTGAAAATATTTTATTTTAAATACCAAATTTTAACGTAGCCTACAATTTGAAAGAACATTCTAGAATTAAGCAAAACCTCAATAAATGGTTTTCAATTAAAAAGTTATTATTCTCATGCAAATTTCCTTTATGATATTTTGTTTTATGATCTTTTATTTTATCTCTATTGATATTATTCATTGTTTAAATGAGATAAGCTGATTTCAATTCCGATTATTTCATTGTTTAACGGAATTTCACATCATATCCGCTTTACCTTGATCTACGATAAAAACCACTACATTGTGATTCCGAGTGTTGTAAACAATCTAAACTACATCTTTCCGTGCAGCCTTGTTTAATTTACGACATTAAATCGAAATATTTGGTCGATTAAAAATAAATAAAATAAAAGTGTCCTGTTTATCGTAGGATATGAGACGATGACGAAGAGCTTTGTTGTCACAGGAGGACATGGCATTGAATGGGGTTAGATGATGCCGTTGGGTGTAGGGCAGTCGGATGGGAGGCAACCAAATGTAGAACATGATATGGAGAAAAGAAACGACCAAGAGGAAAAATTGGAAAAAGGCGTTTCCAAGTCAATGGACCGTCGTTAATAAACCAGTGCTTCTCTCCCTTCGAATCAGAAAAGAAAAAAAAATCATACTTAAAGATTGTTATTAAGATAATTCTTATATCGAGAGAATGCGTCTGGAGGAAAAGCAAAGTAAAGATGATCAATATTTTGTTTTGTCTTCGTAATATTTAACTTGAGGCTAAACTATTCAACAGAGAAGGTGAAATAATAATGATGGCTTCTTCCCTAAAACTATTCCCTTTGATTAATTAATTCTAAATATTATAAAAACTACTCTTGGTTTTATTTCGAATAATCCACTAGAGAAAAACTAAAAACATCAAAAGAAAAAAAATATTAAATAATAACAAAGTTTAATTAAGTTTTATTAATATTCCAATGTAAATTAAAACTAGTTTACGAAGTAAAGCGCATTTTATTAATATAGTGCAATTTATTAATAAAAAATGATATCATAAAAAAGACTTGGTGCTGACAATTGACAACTATATGAAAATAATGTCAAGAATATTTTAAAATGCTGGAATCTATAATGAATTACAAGGTCAGTGAATTAGAACAAAATAGAATTCCTTCTACTAAATGTCCTGACATTTTAATTGAGAATTAACAAAAAAATATATTAAATAAATAAATGAAAAAAAAATCCCGATTCAAAATTTATATTTGTTGTACATAAATTTGAATCTATTAGTTATAAAACAAAATCATAGAATCATTTTTATTAGATTAATATAAAATCCTCTTTTTAATTCTGTTCATAAATTTCTTTATCAATAAAATGTATTTGAAGATACCTTATTTAACTAACCATTGACTTTTAACAGTGTTTATTCATTACTAGTCGAGGCAAAAGACAAATGTCTTTAGATCTTGGTTGATTGAAAAAAGACGATTTCTTTTTTCTTTTTTTTTTTCTTCTTTTTTTCTGAATTGAAAACTTCTATTAATTAAAGGTCATCAAATCCATTTCCTGTAAATTTTCCCATGATTCACTGGAATTCCCAAATTTCATTATTTAATTAGAAAATAGGGACAACTACATTACTTTGTTTGTTTGCTTACAAAGAACAAGCATTTACATATTATATATTCACATATATCTTAAAATAAAATCATGTGATTTGTGGATTGAATAATATTTCAATGAATTCACTTTCACAAGTGATGATTTTGAAACTGTTTGCTTCCACTAAGTACTTTATTTTGAAATTCTGATATTTAGAAATTATTATAAAGTATTAATGATTAAAAATGAAATTGATTAAGTTATTTGTTATAGAAATTCAGTATTTAATAATTGTAATATTTCATGATGTAGAGGTGAAGATTATTTACAAATTCCAATTTTTTTTTTCAAAAGTAAAAAAAGACGACGATTATATTTTTTGTCTATAAAATAAATCTATTGATATACTGAGAGTAGCTTTTCCAAATTTCCGTTTGTTGCGGTTTTTTTTGTTAAAAATAGTGCAAGGGAGTTTATTGTTATCTTTTAAATTTAACTGATATAAATTAATCATAAACTTAAGTATACATTTTGATGCTTTAATTAAGAATTCTGCTAAAAACTTACAACTAAATATTTTCTAAGTTTGCTGTTTAATAATATACCAATGAAAATTCAAAAGCAAATAATAGTGACTTTACGGAGGAAAAAAAAAAGAGAATTATTGAATAAAAGAGAATAAAAAACCATCACATTTTTAAGTTATTTTAATTAAATTATAGTAGCTATATAATTTGAAAGAAATAAGAAATGCGAGGTGATCACTCAGGAAATTAAAAAAGAAAAATTAAAATTACTATTAAAACTAAACCACGTAAAGATCCTACATTTTAATACATCAAGAAACAAGGATTATTATTCGTCTAAGATGTAAAAACACATTTTATGTTTTATTCAATCAGACTAATTGCTTTCATTTTGATGTAATTTGGTCAAATTATCTCCCAATTGTTAATGAGAAATCAACATTTCTCAAAACTATATTGATTAAAAAAAAAAAAGGTTTCAAAATAAAGAACAGTGATTTGTTATTTTTATTTTTTTTCTGGTTTAAAGAAAACGTAAGCTGGTAAAATCATATTTATTTAAATATAACTGTGTTAAATTTGCAATAATTTTCTTTTTCGGCTGAAATATTCTGTAGTTTGCTTGTAAGAATGGATACTGTTATAACTTTTAAACTTATGATTCTGATTAATAATAACATATAACTTATTTTCAACAGTAGGGAGGGTTTCATTTTTGTCAAATACTGGTGGAGAACGGTGTGTGAGTGGTCTACTAACATAGCAGTGGCATCTAGGAAATAAGCCAGTGTTTTCTTCACACGGATATTAAAAGAAAATGAAGGTCAACTCGAGGCGAGATTAGCAGCTGTATTACGGGACATTTACCTTCTATTTGTTCCTTGATTTTTCCACTGAGTAACTACACTAATGGAATCAACACAGTTGCAGGAAATCGTAAAAAAACTGAAAAGGAAATTGAAAACTTATTTAAAATTAACGACTCCTGTAGGAAAGTCCTTGAGGAATTAATAGGTTGCTAGAAATTTCGACGCATTTTAAATCAGAGTTAGTAATAAAAGAATATCAAGAGGGGGAAAAAATCATAGATAGGAAGAAACCAAAGAATCATCTGTTTAAGAGCTCACATTACATTTAAATCAAATAATAATCGTGGTTTCATTATTAAAATTATATTGTTTTAATTTAATGCAACGACTCTTAAAGAGAGTGGAATTATTTTTAATTTATTTTCGTTTTTAAGAAAAAAGTCTAAAAACCAGAATAAATTCTTTCAAATTTCTAAACTGCTATCTAGAGATCCCTACAAATTAGTGTATTTTAATGTGAATTCGCTTTTGTACAGACAGACAGATCAACTAATTAAAAAGACTAAAATGTGTCAAAGAAAAAGAAACACGATTAAAACTGTTTGAATTTTTTTCTTTCTATTTTTCCATGAGCTCTTAAGAAGGTTTTCAATCATAAAAACCAAATAATAATCAAAATTTAAAAATAAAATTAATTACCACTTCAAAAGGCTTTTACTAACTAGTATTATACTGTTAATGTGCTAAGTACGTGTTTGTTTGTTTCTTCTTTCTTATGTTGTTCGATATAAGCATTACAAATCCAAAATGAAACAATGAGCTCCTTCTATATTTCATTCCGTTTTCTTTGGCTGAGGCTGTTCGTCTAATTATTAACAAACCAAATAATAAAATAAAAGGTAATTTCATCTTGGAGGACTGCAGGATAGAAAAATGAAGAAAAAGATATCCTTCCTATAAAAGAATAAACTTACTTCCATAAGAAGTTAGAGAGCATTTGGTTAAGGACTGCTTTTACTCCAAACCGTTATTTGCATTGTGCCTTCCTTTTTGCTCTTTTCATTGAATCATCAGACACGTAAAATCTCTTTTTCAAAAACTGTTTTCTAATATTGTAAGGAGTGTACGTAATAACACTGTTGGGAGGTGGGGTTGGGTCGCACCCTGAGGCCCAACGCCCTTGATTTCCGTCGTGGCTGACCTCCTTTCGTAGAATACTTGAGTTAGATACGAAGCAAGGAAAGTTCCAATAGTCAGTGGAGCTGTAGGACGATGCGATTCCATCAGGAATTATAACATAGCGTTACATCGCTCTCAAGGTAGGTGTCACCTTCCATTCATAGTCTCAGTGGTTAAAGACAATATTAGATTTACCATTAGATTTCATCAAAAAGCATTCGAATCCAGAGAAATTTCAAAAAAACCATTAGAAAGGAATATTTCAGTAATAATGGACAGCCACTGCCTTTCTTGTTAATTTTTTTTTATTATTATTCCATTCTAAATTAGAAAATTAAATCAAAATTCAGATTCTGTTTAATTTCGAACTCAAGTGTGACATAAATAAAGAACTAAGTAATTTTCAGGCAAATCCTAATATTTTCTTTATATTTAAAAGTTAGACTGACACATGACTCTCTCAGAATACTTTGCGAAATATTTAACCATCGAAGAGACGGGAGGGAGGCCTGCCTTGTTCTTTGAGTGATTCTTTAATATTTCTTACAATTAGTATTTTTTTAATTAATAAAAGTAACATTATCAATGTACGTACGTTACGCTTGTGATGTTACCTTTTATTAATTTCAGTGGATAAATCAATGAATTTAAATTGACACATTATAGTACAATAAAATTAATAATTTTTCTTAATGAAATAAAAAAACCTTTTGAGTTTTTTTGCTTTCATTGGTTGAAGTAAGTGGATATTTGGAAACAGTTCTTGGTTTTCAAATTGTTATTAGAGATGGCGATTTATTTTTCCAACAGCGATGACCCCCCACCCCCACCCCACAAAAAAAACGCAAAGTTCTTAATTAAAAACATTTAATTGAATTTTAATGGATTTCTAAGTTCGCGAAATGAGTTCAACGGTGAAATTTTTTAGGTTTTTTTGTTAATTACAAGTAGGAAATTCAGAAGAAGTAATGGCGGTGTCTAGTGAACAAATAGAGAACGAATAGTGAAGATGTTTTTCATTGAGAAAAATAGGCAGAAGGAAAGAAGGAACAAAATGTATGAGTTTTAATTTTTTAATTTTAATCTCAGAAACTATCCAGAGATGTTGAAAACCTGCACAGTAATATGTGTTTTGTGTAATAACCAATTTAATAAGTTATTTGTTGATCTTTAAGTCAATTAGGGAGATTGGATCATTGCATTTTTAATATTCTTTTTCTTACTGCTATCGAAAGCAAAAATTATTCCCAACTGAACTTATAAATTAAAATTAACCTTAGTATATTTCAATGCTCCTAAAATACTAATTGGAAATGCTACAAAAAAACTACTATATTTCAAATTTAAAATATTAACATCAGCATCTTTTAATTATTATTAATTAAGACTCTAAGTGATTGGTAGTGAAGCGATTCATTGTCTAAAGGAGATTAGGTTTGTCGTGAACGAAAAAGAAAAAGGGAAAAATTGAAACAGAATGACGTTAAGTGTGATAAAATAAAAAAGAAAAACAGTGGATATTAAAATTTGGACTGTTTTTATTCGATAGAAAACAGATATGGAATTAATATAGTACATTGTTTTTCTTTATTTTTACTAAAGTTATCGATTTTTAAGAACTCAAACTTGTGTATCATAAAATCACATTATAATGATTTACTTAATAACTTTAATCGCACTTTAGTTTTGTATAATTAAAATAAAATATCATAATAACATTGTTTTCTTAAAAATAAATGCTCCTTTAATTTCATTTCCATTTCAGTCTAATTTTCCTCTAAAATTTTCGTGGAAAACATGAATTAATTACGGACATTAAACTCATTCCTTAACTAAAATATTTCTAATCTAAGTCTTTGAATGAAAATAAGGAAATGTTTCTTCCTTAAGTAAAGATTATACAATAAAATGTCTTTTAATCTGTCGACGGAGAAAGAAAAACTTAGTTTGAACAAAACGATTTTCCGTGTAAAAAAAAAAAGAAAGTCCATTGTTTTTATTCTTTGACTGAAAGGAAAAAAAAAAGAAATTCCTTTGATTTCCCTGGAGAGCGAAGGACAAATTAGGAAAGTTCTTCTAAGTTTACATTTTTAAAAGTTTTTCTTTTCCCCAAAATCAATAGAGAGAAAAGTGTTCTTTCAATGGAAACGCTTTATTTATGAGCTACTTCATCCTTCATTAGGCTTCGATATATTTTCTATTTCACTAAAACATATCTGAACGAGACACTAGTACAACTCATCCACCGAAGAAAAACTGAACCTGCGCATTCTTTCAGTCCTGCAACAAAATGAAGGCCCTCGGATAGCTTTTGGAAAAGTTAATTCACATTAAAATGTTTACTTAGTAATAAGTAATTTTAATAATTAAAATTAATAAAAGGGAAATCCTTTAAAAAAAAAAGTTCTAAAGGTGCCTGCATTTCATTACATTTAGCTGTCACGGATTATCCACGGTGGATTTGTCGATAGGATTCCAAAATGAGCTCTGTGGATCTTTAATTGTTGTGCGTTTTTATCTTTAATTTTTACTCCTTTACTAATATTCTTACATTTGTTATTGTGATTACAAATAGAGCTCGCGATAAATTGAAAGAAATCCGTCTGCGAATATAAAATAAAAAGAAGAATTCGACCAAACGATCACTCGAAGAAACGTTTTCTCATTCCGTAATTTTCCAACCGAAATAAAAATCTCAGATTCACATAATACATTTATTTTAAAAGGATTTTTATATCATCTTTAGTCAATTAGGCTTAACTTTCAATGGCCAGAAAACAAGGAAAAGAAAAAGGAAATCTATTTAATTGGAAAGTCAATGGTTTCTTCAAATCAGGTTGTTTCTCGGGGGTTGTTCAAAGATCAATAACTTCCCTGACCTTGTAAATTACTTAAGGAAGAAATCTTTCCTTATTTTCATTCAAAGAGAGACATTTCAGCCAGGAATAAGTTTAACGGCCGTAATTATCCTTTTTATTACTATTTTTCACCTTCTAAAGATAACTGTAAGTGTCAAATTATGTGAAAATTCAAAAAGTGAATTGAAATTGAAAAAGGTTAATTACTTCAATTTCACTTTAATGTTGGAAAATTGTACATTTACCTAATATTCTTCTGCTATCATTATCCCATTTAAACAAAGACTATTTATATCAAAAAATATGAATCTAATAAAAATAACCCATCCATTAAAGATACTAAGAAAATTATCATTATTTGTCACAATTATCGATATAAAAAGAATATAAATATCGAATAACATCATTATAATAGTATTGTTATTAGTAACAGATTACGATGATGTTGTTAGGCAATTACCTCGATAAGTAGTAAACAGCTTTTGAGTTAACAGAGGAGAACCTTCAGTCCTTTTAGAATGATCACAATAAATCTTTTTTTTTTCCTTTCAAGTGAAGGCTGATGTCATTATTAAGCATTGCTTTTCCTATTTACAAATTCGGCTCAAAACATAAATCACATCTTGGTTTTTTTTTCTTATTATTTTTTTTTTAATTGCGATGATTCCAGTGGAGATTTGTATTCGGCAGTTTTTAGTCTCATATCAACTGGATTTCAATGATTTGTTAAACCAAAGCGAATTAATGATAAGCGTTGAATCAAATTCTGCTTTCGTGCATCAAAAAAGTCACAAACTCCGGTCACAAACGAAATGCCAAAAATAGTAAATTATTATTAAACGTTTATTAACTGCCTTATTTTAAATATTTACCTGGATAACGTTAAACTTGTCTTAAACTTACAGATTTTTTATTGTGTTTTAATCTGAAAATAGCGTTGTTGTTTATTAGCAGCATGTAGATTTTAGCCAATGTCCAAATTAGATTTATATTACAGACAAATTAAATTCTATCTCTTGCAACTTCAATCATTTATTGAAAATAAGTGTCCTCCACCATCAGTTACAGAACTTTCCCAGAGATGCCGTATATTATTTTTAATATGACATTATTTTATCCTAATAAAAATATTCTGCGGCATCTGTGTCGTAGTGATGGCTGTCTGGGAAAGTTCTGAAACCGATGGTGGAAAGCACTTATTCAGGTCGCAAAGGTTTCGGTAAGCTCAACGATACCATTGCTAGAGACAATCGATTTTTTAGGAAGCAAGTCCTAACTACTCCGACAACTTCTCTCTCCATCTCTGTGAAGGTGTGTCGAGATGTGGCATCCTCTATACAGCAACAGGTATCTATCCGCATCATCGCTAAACGAATTGCTGGCTTCATTCCTGTCGCTCCTTACGATGCCTGCCTTTAATAACCCAACACCGGAAGCTCCGTCTCAAGTAGTGCCATTCCCGAGAGATGTGGTCTGCTGTCGCATGGTGGTGAGTCCTGCTATTTCCTATCATCGCATCACATATGGAGGAGATTGAGCAGCACTTATATCCGACAGGAACACACCCATTACAGCTGGTGTAATAGTGTGGGAGGTCATTTCTTATGAAAGTAAGTGATTCGAGGAATTTTAAATTCACGGTGATATGTGCGGAAGTTCCTGTTTTCCTCGTGTCACGCCTGCCAAGAGCACTTTTCCAACTGGATAATGCACATTCATACACTGGATACGTTTCACAAGCAGTGGCTCCAAGCAATTCATGCCTTTCTTGGGCAGCCAGATTTCAGATTTATCTCCTATGCTAGGATATGATGGGACGTCACTGCACATCCGACATTTGGAGCAGCAGTTGAAGCACTCAATGCCTTGTGGTATAACAGCATACATAGCAGCCAGAGGCGGCTCAACAAATACTAATAATGTAACAACGATGCTGTTATTGTATTCAACAAAATTTATTCTTTTCACTGTGAAATTTGAATCAATTCCAATTCTCTTCATCCAAATGGTACTTACAAAGTTTTATTCAAACTGGATGCTTCCTTCCTTCATTGTGCTTTGATTTTTTTTTTTTGGTCACAGAGAGAGATTACGGTTTTTACTTTTTGAATTTTGAATTTGTAAAGTTAAACAGAGCTTAAACTAAGAGACTGAAATTCCCTGCTTGAGGGAAAAAAAAAAACCAACAACAAACAAATGGGATTATTGTGATTTACGATGGTTTAACTTTACATATTGTTTTATTAAAAAAATATTAATCATTTAAAGTACGATGATCCTTAAAATGTAATTACTTCCGTAATTATTTATTAATAAAGATAGACAATTTTATTTTGCAACCATGACAAAGTTGGATAATAAAATACTATTGTTAATCATATAAAAATGTGTTTAAAAACTCAAGTTATTTTCTTTAACTATGAGAATTAAGTCACTGTAGTAAAATAACGGTAATAATAATAATAATAATAATAATAATAATAATAATAATAATAATGATAACAAGTCTTAGTTTGAATTCCGCTGATATTAATAGAAAATACTAACGTATAGAAATAAAATATTCTTTCACTAACTAATATTAATTTAGATCTGAAACAAGAGATCGACTAACACCTGATTTATTATCATTAAGCTCAAATGTAAAACAATTACGTTGTAGCTTTGAAATGTATCGCGAATAAACAATTATTCAAAAATACCTACAAGAATCTTCTAACATCATAAGAAACATTTACCTGAACAAATAATGACAAGAATTTCTAGTACTGTAGGAAAATGGGAAAATCGTCTGATCGAAAATAGTAACAATACTATTTATATATCTGATATCTAAATTATGACTATGAAACTGTAACATTTTTATGACTACTGAAAATCAATTAAAGTTTTAATTTTATCAAAAAAAGTTTTTTTCTATACTTACTACTTTTTACTTATATTTTTTATAGTATATCGAAGAACGTAAACATGCTTAAAATTCTCTTTTAATGTTGCAAATATATTTATAAATATTAAAAATAAAAATTTCCTATTGTTTGAATAGAATTAAATCTCTTCTGAAATGAAAAACCTCTTATTTCCTTATTAACCTTCTTTTTTTTCTTTTGTAGTTCAATGAAATAGTCTTTTTATCTAAATCTCGATTGTTTCATTTCGATTAAATTCCCTTCGACTTACAATTGTATCCTTGCTCTATTCTAATCGAACCAAATTGTTATTATTATAATTATTTATATTACAAGTATTCACGAACTTATATTAGCATCAAACGCAGATCTTAACTAGTGAGAAATTCAAGGATGATTTTTTATCCCCTTTTACAATTATTCTATCTTTATTTTTTCCAGTTTCAAGCGCAAAGGTCATTAGAGAAACAGAGGCTACAATAAATTTCAGTTCAATATATCTAAGTCTTAGATTTCATTTAAAAAAGAAGGAAGATCAAATTCAATGTTGAACTTTCTTACATTTTTCTTTTCTTCTGAATTAAGTCACTGATATAATTAAGGATTTCATTATTTTTCTTGTTTTTCTTTCGACAGACAAAACAAGTCTTAATAACAAAGATCTTCAAGTTGGTTTGTTTGTTTTTAATCGTAACTCAATGTAACTTTAGATTTATAATGTTTTTATGGAGATATCATATTATTCTCATAAGAAATATAGTAATTGTTACTAAAATAAAAATTAATTTTTACTGTCATTATCTTGCCTACAAAAATAACAAATTCAAAAGTGATTTAGAAATAGAATTATAAATATAATCCTTGTAAGTTATTAAAAAATCTCTTTGAATCAACTAATTATTAAACAAAATTCTTCAAGAGAAGATTTTATGTTTCCTTCGTTGAGGATATTTGTTTTAGACGAACCAAATTGAAACGAGCATATTTCATCGGTTGAATATTAAAAAACCGATTCTGGCTAAAGATCTTCATTTTCTTAACATATTATCTTCAAAGTTGTAAATAAGTCTAATTTTTTTCATTAAATTATTTTTTTTTATATATATTCTTTACCAAAACTACTTTAATATTTGAAAGAAATGAAACAATTAAAAAATAGAACATTTCAAATATGAGATTTTCGGCAAATCATGGATCACTTGGTTTTTTGGAAGTTGTAAGCGTGACTTGGAACAACGGTGCGTGACAGGAAGACTATGGCGTGCTAATGAGGTCACATTGTTGATTTGGCTGATGAACCGTTTAAACTCTTTTAGTATCGGAAGCTAACGGTATTGTAGAGAGATCGATCTAGATCCAACACGAACCTTTCTCACCCTTAATATTTTCTTCGTCACTTTCACCACTGGCATCAACTGAGAAAAGGAAACACGATCTCAGTATCTTTACATTCTCTGTCCTTAATTAATTTATTTTTACATCTTCATAACAAAAGATAAGCGATTGGATTTACTTTTCTGTCGTAGTTGACAGTAATTCCTTTTATTAATTCACGGTAATAAGAAATTCATTATTATTGTTCTCTAATCTAACATACTTCTATATCATTGTCAAAAAATTGTTTAAGAGAAATTTTAAAAGCTACTGTAATGTTATTCCGAAGCACAGCCAAAACCAAATAGAACGAACTCAATGGTCGTTAGGCAAAAATTTATTTCAATTACACAACAAAGGGAGGTGTTTTGGGAATGAAACAGAGGGAGACAATCATAAAAACAATTTTTATTAACAAATATTGAATTTCATTAAAACTAAAAAAAAATATTACTACTAAATAGAGAATAAAATTATTTAATCTCGAATTTTATCCATAAATGATTTTCACAACTAATAAAGAAATGCTGAACTGGCAATGGGATATTTCAAGTCATCATTTGTTCTTATGGTTAAAATGTTATAATTATATAATATGTAATTATAATATATAGAGTGTGTAAAAAAAAAAGATAACATATTTGCACAGCAGGTATTGACCAAACCAAGAAATAAAAGATCTCGTGAACATAGATCCTAAAACAAATACTTGCTGAGATATGGACCAGTCTTCGTCGTCACTATAAGAGGTGCTCTGTGTGGTTCCCATTGATTGCCACACATCCTTCAGTCCTTCATCTCAAGAGAATCATGCAAGCACTCTTGGCTGCTATCGAATTTGCTGATACGTATTGAATAAACCCTCTTACAGTGCTTGGACGTCATCGATGGATGTTGAGATGATTATCAAGGTTTTTAATTGTATCCATAGTCAAAAATCTAAGGGATTAAGGTCAGGGGATCTACTGGACCCCCCGACCAATGCAGTGCCCATGAAATGTCTGGATTAGGTATTGTTGTAGAAAATAGGGTAATGTGCCATTAGACATGAACCACATCTGTAGCCTTTCATGGAGGGGCCCATCCTCCAGTAGGGCAGATAATTCGTGTAACAAGAAATGGAGATTAACAACACCTGTTAGTCTGTTGAGCAGAACTCAAGATCGCATGAGTCTGTTACCTACAATTGCTGCCCAGACATTGATGGAAAATCGATTCTGAGCTTCAATTCTACAGGATGGCGCACATAAAACAGTCACAAAACAATAATACAATACAAAATGAAATGTCTATTGGGGTCGGTCGCCACCTTTCAATCGCGTGATGATTTTCATCTGATCACATGTGTATATTATGGTAATTGACTCTTCCATTTCTTGTGAAGCCCTCATCAGTAAATCAAATGCTGGCTCGTATGATACAGGTACAGTAACTGCTCATGTAGAATTGACATGACAAGAGAATGATTAAAGCTTTCAGCTGCTGCTTTTCTTTTAACACTTGTTTCAGGACGTTCTTCCACTCTTCTCAATACTATCTCCTCCATATCAGGCATGTGAACTGAGCGAAGTCTGCCACGTGCTGTTGTTTGTAGTGTCAATGATCAGTTTCTGTAAGTTGCTTGCTGAATATCCTTTGGAATGCTATCAGGGATGCTGCATACTTTTGGGTGCAGTGGACAAGGACTTGCTTCCATCGGCTAAACCGCAGTCAAAAATCAGGTTTACCGTTTTCCTGTGGAATAATAGCCTTCCATTTGACTCTTTAAACTGCACAGAATAAACAAAGTTTTGCTGCTCTCTGCTTACTCGTACTGGTACCTACAACCTCAATACTTGCTAACAAATTTCTAGTGTATGAATGACCTTTTGATTACTGCACTGCAGAGGTAGCATAACCAATAAGAAGAGGACAATGGAAGAGCAATAGGAAGACAGACCAAGTCGAAACACAATCAAAATGAAAACGATAAAGACTATCTCAAGAAGGAAGATAGCCTGTTATTTTCGAAGGTAGTAACTGTAGGACTTTGTATTAAACTTTTTTATTAATTGTGTTAGACTGTTGTTTTCTTTTCTGATGACTACTACCTGCTGTGAAAATATGTGACCCCCCTTTTTTTTATATACACCCTTTACTTCTGGATATAATTTAAGATAATCCTACAAGTTAAGAAATCGAGGAATCCTTTCATCATCCCATTCAGTTCCGTAAATAGTTTCTATCCAGCATAGGTTATTTTGAGAAGAAACTTAATTTAGGACTCAAGAGCAACATTGTTCGTGGCCCAACCATTTTAGCCTATTTACGTCTATTTACAACTAATGGTTAAAAGGCGAAGTTTAAAAGGAAAAGAAAATATTGATTTCAATATTAAACTAAGTTGTAATAAACAGCATTATCTAATCCAAAATGATATCAGCGAATGTGTTCTTAACAATCTTCTCTTAACTATTAAGATCAAGTCTATAGCCTTGAAGTAACAGTGTTATGGTCAGCTAAGAATTTGGCCACTCCTAAAAACTTGACCTTCAAAACTTTAAACGGCTCTGCTTTCATTAGAGAAAACAGGAAAAGGAATTAGTATCTATTGAAACAAAACAAATAAATAAATAATAAAAAACAATCAACACTAACTATAAGTTTACGATTTTATTTAATGTTTTCTTTTCAAGAAGCAATATCTGAATTTATATCAAAGGATCTCCTCAATTTATAATCTGCCCGAATATGGTCAAAACAATGGCTGATAGAATTCTTTGATGTGTAACTGAGACCCATTTCTAATTGGCGGTCAATTCCTCCAATATTTCATATATTTCTTTTCAGTTTTTATTGCAACTTCTGAGCATTCAATTAATCTTAAAATACTTTAATCATGTATTGACTAAAAGAAAAGAATATCTATGAAGTAAATAACCTCCTTTTCCTTGCCACTGAAGTTCATTTCCAATTTCTGTTATCATCCAATCCATCTTTATTATGTAATTGACGGTACGTGAATTGAAGCTCTATTGTACGATTGGTACCCGTCTATGTAATTATTATCCATGGCAAAGTGTTCTGTTGCTGAAGGCTCTTCATAATTTACTTCCCTAAATAATGTTTAATTCAAAGTTCCTAAATTCTAAAATACTCAAGAGCAAAGTTCCTACGTAATATGTATAAGAAAACCATTTTAAGTTGCTCTTCTTATCACTTCCTTTTTTTTTATCGTAACCTTGTCGAAGAGGAACTTAAAGAGATCTTCTAACAACCTGCAGGCAACAGGAAGTTTATTCTGATGGGAAATTAACTTCCAACTTTTATTTCAATGGATCCCTAATGGTTCAAATTCCAGTTCTTAGGCTTTTTTTTCCGTGTGAGTTTTATTTATTATTATTTTTTTTATATAATTTGGATTTCAATGAAGGATGCTTACATAAAAAGCAGCTTTTCAATGTCAAATTCTGAGCTGCTATTGATAAAATGAATCTATAACTTTGGCAACTAGAAGCAATAGTGGATGCAATAAAAGATCAGTCTGGCTAATGAAGAACAAGTCAAATTAACAATATAAATATTATCAAATGTTGATTGTTTTTCATGTCTTCATTTTGAATAACGATTTGTCTTCTTCTTGTTAAGTAGAGTAAATGGATTTTAATGGAAAGAGAATATCTGTAATTATGTTTGCCCTGTGATATTAGGACTTTCAGTAGCGAATGGTTAGCTTAATGTTTGTTTTGCCTATGTTGTAAAATACTTGAATTACATCTTTTGTGAGATAATTAATCGTTTCTATCAATAGTAATCTACACTATTGCTTTAAATTAGATACTTGTTATTATTATTATTATTAGATACTTCACTAGTTTTCAAGGGAAGGTTTATTACAACGAAAACTTAGGCCATGAAATTTTAACAACGAAATACATGGACTACAGTTTCTAATATTTCCTATATAAATATTTAATCGAAATATATTTAAAAAAATTTGGCGTAATTATTCATGTTTCTTAATTAAAGATTACTATACTTTGCCATTACTATTGGAAAAAGTAAAAGTCATTACAACTTGTCTTCATTTGAAAATTTTATTTTCTATTAATATATTTTTGGTACTGAACAGTAAATGTCTGACGGGTTCCCTAAATTTTTCGATTATAATGAAAACAGTTTTGTTATTGTTATTATTATTATTATTATTATTATTATTATTATTATTATTATTATTATAAACTTTTGTCCTGAAGGTCTAAACAAAAGGGACTAAAGAGTGCCACAATACAGCGATCCACATCATCACAGACCCTCTCCATTCTTAATTGGAACCAATCAGTAAGAATGGAATGACATAGGTCTCAGTGTATAAGCTTACCTGTGATGGGAAACAAACTGAAAAATGATTAATTGGACCAAATGAAATAGTTGTTATTCGTCAAAGCTCAGTTTTAATGCTCTTATCACCATTGTAGACGCTTCCTTGGCAAGTCAGTAACGAGAGGTTAGTGTAATGCAAAGCTCTGGTTGAAATGGGATCTTCTCGAATAATATTGAACTCTTCTTTTATTTGCCCTGCTCTGGCTTTCGATACAGAATTCGTGTCATTACTCGGTGGTCGCTGTCTCTTCTTTCTCTGTCTGTAGGGCAAAGAGCTTCCCTCTTTTGGTCGCAGAGACCCGCACAATAGTTAAGCCTTTTTTAGGAAATCACTGAGTTAGGAAATTTTTCATTATTTCTACACAGCAGGAGTCTTATCTGTGATTGATAGATACCCTATCCGTATAATACATGCTGGCAACCCGCTTTACATCGATGATAAGAGATAGATACCCTATCCGT
>JAFIDM010003189.1:65073489-65101760 GCA_023159025.1 Thereuonema tuberculata | reverse complement strand
AAAAATATATTAATAAGGTACAGTTCAATTATTAAAAGTAATAATAAGAAGAAAATAAAATTTAAGATAATCTAACAAAACTCGATTCCAAAGAAAGCAGTTAATGCATTATTTTGAAGTTCAATAATGCTCATTTTGAATTTGTCGACTTCCTCGTGACAATAACAAATGAAAAACCGTTTTCCATTGTTGCACTAACATTGGAGCACAACAACAACACAACAATTGCGGAGATATAAGTCAAAAAACAATATGAAAAGAATTGTAGTCCCTATGGCCTAATGGATAACACATCCGACTTCGGATCAGCAGGTTCAATTCCCGTCGCGGAAATTTCATTGTAAAAATTATTTCTATTTTCCATTCGCACAGAAAATTGCGCCGGACAGACAGACACACAGACAGAGAAATAAAAGATTTTAGTAATATAGATTGAATCTTCGATTGCAACAAATTCGTAAATTCTCACTAAAGAGCTACAGACCTTACTGGAAAAATGAAATCAGCAATAAAATCACGTCTATAAGTTAAATCTTTCTGAAATTCATCATTTCAATAGACTTCCATAATTTTAAATACTTTTTTTTTTATTTTTTATACACAAATACAAGCTTGAAATAGATCTTTTTGAGGTTTTTTTTTTGCTAAATTTAATTGGAAACAAAATTTCTTTCTATTAGTTGATTGTTTGTTTCTCCTCCCTTTTCTTTCGTGACTGACATTTACGTGAATTATGTCACCAAATCTTGAGGGTCGTGTTAAAATTAAAAGGGCAGAGAAATAAAAAAAAAACATCACACGACCTTTTGAATTGCTAATGAATCTCACGGAAGAATAGAAAAATAGGCCTTTTGTTATTTAGTAACTTGTTTCAGGGATTGTTTTTTTATATATTTTGTATTGATATGTTTTCGTTTCTGTTTTGAGGACATGGGATCATTTGACTCATAAATAATTCAGTGCATTGATAACTTGGATGTGTTTCTCGAGGGCCATTCACCTGCCGTCGTCTGTTGTCACCTTACGGTGTCTCAACCTGTTTCTAAACATTAAAGCCAAACGATCAACTCCTTCCGATCTGAGTTTTATTAACAAATAGAAACAATAGAAACTCATTTGTCCCCACAGGATCCTTCTGAAGAAAGAATATGTTCAGTTTTTCATAAGGTTATCTAATGTTTGAATAGAAACAGAGAGAAATAATTATAATCAGCCAGTTATCTCTAATAATAATAACTCTAAGAATTTATTATCTAATATATTTTTCTGTTTCTTCTGTACTGTTTTAAATAGGAAATGTTATTCTAATTTTTTTGGAAGATGAAATGTCACTTTAGTTTCAATTAATAAAAAAAATGAAAATTACTTTTAAAAAAACTAGAATTTAAGAGGAAATTTTAAAACGCATTTCTTCTTTCTTAAATACATTGCTTTGTATTAATATTAGTGATTAAAATCCACAATGTGAAAATGAACGTAAGGAAAAATATAGTAAAAATTGGTATCAGCTCTATTCGCATGGAACATAATTAACTAACTACTTAATTACTTAAATTGATGTGTATTAAAGATTTATAATCTTATTTTTATATTTCATATTTTTAATTGAACATTAGTTTGCTTTCTAATTCTTATACACTTTTTTTCTTACAGGACAAGGAGAAAAATGACCCTGTTGCTTTTCACAGGTAGGATTTAAAATCAAATAGCTCATTTTCATTGAATTAATGGGGAAATGTCTTAAGAAATGAATCTTTCAGCAATGAACTGAATTGCAATGAAATTAATTAACTTAGCAGCTGCTAAAAACTGAAAGAACTACAAGTATCTCTCTGTGATAAGATTAGTCAAAAACGATTTATTATGTATTAACAGTAAAATTATATGAGCCTCTATCTAACGTTCAATCAGTGAGAATTCATTTACAATAAAACTTAAAAATACGCCGAGTCTTATTTTCTGTAATAATTGTCTTAAAATTCTAGCTTAGGTTTTGATAAAGTGAAAAATAACAATATAAGAGAAATGGATTTCACTAAATCACTTCGTTTATCTCAAAACTCAACCCTCGAAATCATCTTCCAATTGAATTCTTCAACTGGTGTATTTATGTTAATAGGACGAAAGCTATGATAGGAAATAGAATATTATTAATACTTCACTTTAGATAATCTAAATAGATAAAATTCTTCATTTTATTAACAAAATCACAACGAAAAATAGCTGACTTCTCTTGATTTCATTCTGTTGTTGTTGTAGTTCATCAATTATTATCTGTATCACAAAAAAGAAAATGATTCGTTCAAAAGAAGATTCATTCTTTGTTTCATGTTTTATATATTTATTATTAAAGCAGACCAATCAGAATTTCAGTTTTTCTTTGTCATTTTAAAAGATAAATTATATGGAAAAAATATGTAAATTTAAATTTTGAAAACGAAGTAAGTTTTAAGATTTCCCGTTGTCTTTGGTTCAGAAGATACAAAGAAAAATGAAACATTCAACATCGAAAAGCAATTTTGTGAGCGCATTTGAATTGAATGGAATGTCTGTTGGAATATCTTTTAAATAATAAGCATTTATTTCCAAGTGTTAAATGCAAGAATGTTTCAACCATTCTCTTAAATTCAGTAATCGCTTTGTATCATGTTGTGCCATTTGGAAATAATCTGTAAATCAACCTCTTAACTAACAATCACTGGACCAATCATTTCAGTCCATTCCTCTGAAAATTCAGGTCAAAGGCATTAAGTCCATCGTTCAAAAATCGAGAAAACTAACACTAGGAAAAGGATTTCTCCTTCGATAAAGCGTTGCTTGTTGTGTACAAACCGTGAACCACTTATTTCTCTCTTCCTTCACAATGAACTTGCGTCGACGGCCAAGGTGAGACAATCAGGGCTGAAACGTTGCTTTTGTTTTGATTTTGGTAAAGTAGTTCAAGGATGAAGTTCGTCAAGCGGGTGGGTGGGCGCCTTATCGTATTTGGCCACAAGAGAAAACAATCAAAGATACGCTGGCTGAATTGGAGGAATTTTTAACATCTCAAAAAAAAAAAAGGGTTACTATGTTACTGTGATTTGTTATTTATTCTGTTCCTGATAAAAGGAAACCAAACAATGGAAAATCCGGGTGAAAATAGTAATAAAAAAAACAAAACGAATGCTACTAGGAGAATAAAAAAGAAAAAAACATTATTTCACAGAGAAATCAAAATTACTAAGATATCTTTTTCTCATTCTCACTGGTCTGTATCAAACAAAAACTTAAAAGGTTTTTCTAAATTTCTTGTAAATAAATACCTTTAAAAGTCAATAGAATTTCTTATCCGCTTACGCTTTTATTTAAATCCTATTTGTAATTATTAATAATTCATTATAAATTTTAATTCTTATCAAAAATTAATTTTCTCCCATTGAGAAACTCCTTTATTCTTTTATACTTGGAGACACTCACACAATGCACTTCTTTTTTTGAAACTTTCACGAGGGCTATATAAATGAAAATTATAAATTTCTTGTTCATTAATCAACCCTTTTGTCTGATTGCTGTATGATTTGTTTAAAGCTTTATTAATAGCCGTTGCTAAAATAATAAGACATTTGCTTTTGAAATAACACGTAAAATGCTTTACATCGGAATAAAATTGTATTCGTTAACAATTCTTTTGAAATTGCATCGCATAATTTGATCTGTAGCGAAATAAAATAAAATAAAATAAAATATGATCATTTCTCTTTCAGAAAAGCTTTTCTCGAAGTATTTAGAACTTATAAAGGAGGAAACAAAAAAAAAAGATATTGTGGATTCTGAAATGGCTTTAGTAATTATACTTAGATGTAAGAAATAAACTTAGTCAGTTGTATTAGGCAAACCATTAAATATCTAATAAATAGATATTTAATCTTTGTGTTAATTTCTGGAAATGATAATGATTGTAAATTATTAGATAAAAAATAATACACAAATGTATTTTAATATATATTTTTTAGTAAATAGGCTGACTGTCTTTCATTAGCTTGTAATTTTATAAATAGCAGTTATTTAGAAGAGATCCGAGTTAGAATTTTTTATAAGGCAATCTATTTCCTATTTCTTTAACTAAGTCACTAGTTTTTCTATTTATAAAAAAAAAAAACAACAAAAAAAAAAACCTGAATGATATCAAATAACAATGAAAACTCAATCAGTAAGAAAACAATCTCCTACAAATTATAATTACCATATTTGTAATGTAACGGAAAGAACATTCGGCAGAAATGTGTTTTTTTTTTACAAAGAAAAGATTCTTGTCAAGAATGACAAATTTAATAAAGAAATTTTACGCTTAGGAATTTAGATAAAAAAAACAACAAACATTGTAATGCTACTAAATCAATAAAAGATTTCGTATTCCCTGATCAATGGAATGACGAAACACTTAGGAAATATTTACAATTCTTCACTCATCCAAAAAATTGATTTTTCTCTGTCTTAGTATTTTTCATAAAAACTCATACAATTTTTGATTAATAAAAGAAAAACTAAAAAAAAAAACATATATTTTTTCGCTTCAAAAACAGGACAAATGCAGGGAAAAGAGGGCGTATGATAACCCTAACTGAAACCCTTTTGTACTTCCTACTTAGAATGACCTTTGTTTTATCCTTTGTAAGGAAAGTTGTTTCTGTCCGACTGACTTTCTCTCTAATATTGTCTTAGAATATTGCCCCGCTTGGATTAGCTTTTAATGACTTCACACTTTGATGAAAGCCCTGCAATTATTTCCACCACTCCCTTTCACTTTAAACAACGATTCATAAAACACGATCTCAGAGAAATCCTTTGAAATAAAAAAGAAAATACATAAACAACAACTAAGTTCTGTCAATAAACAATCTTTTACTTGACATTCTTCATAACTTATTATAGTCCTTTGATAAACACGATTTGTATTCAACATCATCATCATTATGACTCTGCTACTAATATCTTGAATTTGCTTTAATGTTATCCGTTTATGGAATTAAATATTCTTCAAACTTTTCCTAATTTAATGAATGAGGACAAACTCATAATCCTATCTTTAACTCATTCGTGTTGTTGTTTTCTGGATTTCTTCTGCTAAATCTTGTTGTCATCTTCTTTTCAAAATGATCAGAATATGGAAATACCTTAATCTCTAAAATAGGAGCTTGTGGTTTTCTCATCTGCTGTGTCTGCTTTCCTTAAAGTCTTGAGACAAAATCAATCTAATACTTCATTTTATTTTAGTTGGTTTCTGTGTAAAGCAAATCAGGTAAAAATGCAATTCTTAACTTTCTACAGAAGATGACAATTCTGTCATTTACACAACCAGATATTAAAATATATAGATACCACATATAATTTTTTTAAAATAAATCTATAAATATCATAGATATATAACATTTTCGAGTAGTTACATCATTTCTAGTTAATAATAATAATTGAATAAAAATACTTTAGCAATTGAGAGGTCGAGTACTAAAAACCAAGGAACAACCAAATGTCATTGGTTTTTTTTTATTGTCATCAATACCAGATTCGGAAGAAGAAACTAAATACTATATTTTCTAATCAATTCGGTGAAATATGAGTCAAGTTAAAAGAGTTTCAATTTTAAAAACGTTAAATCCATTAAACGTTAAATGGTTCCCTCTTCCCATGGTGTTAGTAAGTAGGCTTGAAAAAGTAAGACGATTAGTCTTACGAAATATTGCTGTTTAGAGCTTGTGGAGATTATGGAGTTTTATAGTAATTGACGTTAAATCCATTTTTATTAAAACTATTGTTTGACGCTTTGAGTACACGACCAAGTGTTTCAGGTTAAGAGATGGATGCTCAATTAAATGAAATTATTCTTAATCTCTTAGGTATCTTATTCGGGCGTTATTTCGTCCTCTCGTTGTAAGAGTTCCGGTCTTCAATGACGATAAGCCATCAAAAACAACCTAAAAACCTTTAAAAATTCTGGGTTGGGCTGAGAAAACTTGGCTTTCAAAGATGTAACGTTTTTTCTTTATAACAACAAACCAACAAGGCACCAAAGGAAAACACCTCTGAGCTATCATTGGTGGGAGTCTGAGACGGCCGTTTCGTCCTCTTTTTGGACTCTTCAGCGTAGCCTGGTTTCGTGATCTAAGCTTCAGTTTGTCAGACTCCCACAAATCAAAGATCTTTTGTTTATCTTTTACGCCTTCTTGGTTTCTTATTCATTTGATAACGTTAAATTTTTGTTGTAATTTTTTTCTTTATGTATAAGTTTTATTGACTTTTTATTAAAGTTTCAAGAAGAAAAATAGCAGCCTTCCATTTACCTACTGATTTAACTTGGAGAAAAACTGTAACATTTCTCTTCACTTCACTACTTGCTCAAAACACCTATTTGATACAAAGCTATTGCGGTCACTGCAACGGAGATTTAAAATGATAACAACCAAATGTTACGACAATAGGGGTCGTCCATTAATTACATGAGGTTAAAAGGGGGGGGGGTCAACGAAAATCTCACGTCAACTTTTTCATTCAGAGAATATACATATTATAATAGAATACAACATTTTGTAATACTGACTTTTTGAACTTTTTTGTTTTTTTGACATCTCACGGGAGGGAGGGGGGGGGGTTCCATCAAATCTCACGGGAGGGGGGGGGGGGGGTCCCACAAAATCTCAGGGGAGGGGGGAGGGGGGTCCAAACTTTTTAAAAAACACCTTACGTACTTAATGGACGGCCCCATATGTAGATGTCTCTGCATCAGTGTCAGCATTTGACCAATCAAAGACTGGCTTTCAATTTGCTCTTAAATAGATCTAAAGGAATTAAGTAAGGAAGAAGGATTGAAGTGATATCATCCCAAATCTAACTCATTTTTATTTTATTTTCGGATGCATATTCTATTTTTCAATTCATTTGATAAATATTTCCTTCGCAAGTATTTAATTTAGATCCTAGGATTATTCAAAGGCAGTATTAAAAAATAAAAATAAAATTTCAGCTGAATGTTTAATTTCAATTTGCTTAATGTTATTAAGTTCATCTATTTTTTTATTATTTTTAGTTTTTGTTTGAACATAAATAAACTATTAAAATACAAAGATAACATAGGTATACGAGTCAGACTGAATAGGAAGAAATGACTAGACACTTAATTCAAGCAGATTCTTTAAAAGAAAGGTAACGTTTTCACGTTAAATTGCCCAGAAACAGATTGCATCAAGAAATTGCTGTAAATATAAAAAAAAAAAGGCTTTGTGATTTTCTTTTCAAATTTTTGAAATTACCGAAGCAAATAGAGCGTTAGAAAATGTGTAACGAACTGAGAAAATGGCTTCAGATTCACTTGGCATCTTCCAATTGTTTAATTTAACCAATTTCAAATCTAAATAAATCGCCGAAAGAAAAGAAAAAAAAAGCTCTTAAAAAAATGTAAATGAAAAGTATGTTTATGGGAGGTTTTGTAAAGCTTTTTTGTTGTCAGAATAAAGTGAATCAATGTTTAATGGTTATAAATCAAAACATTCGTAGCTCTTATAGGCAACACAAAATAAGAATAATGTTATGAAGATAATAAGAATGTTCTTATATACATTCTTATATAACAATGTTCTTCTTTCATTAAATTAAGAATTTCCTAAACAGTCATTGATCTATCAATCACTAGTTGGAGGATCCCTTATTACCTCTAGGAGACTCATAAGAATAGTGCAAGGAAAGGCCACGAAATCTATTGTTACCAACTTGAATCCACAGCCGAAAAACTAATAGGATCAAGAGGAAGAACCGCAATAAGCTCAGTCCCATTGATAGCTTTTTAAGTGAGTGATCAACCCCATTCTTTACAATGTAGGTCTCTTCGAATAACTTTCGAACCTCCAGATAAATTTTCTTCTAACTTGTTAAAGATGAGATCTGTCTTTTATATTTTTAAATTCTTCTTTACGGATCCTTCTCGAGACGGATTCAGGTGATAACAATTCCACAATCCACTTAGTAATCCATTTAATGTTTGCGCGAGCTGTAATGTCATTAAAATGTAATGTCTTTTAACCTAATCGATTAATCTTTTATGATTTCAAATAAAATTACATGCTAACAGTTCCGCCACCAAAAAAAAAAAGAAAAACAAAAACTACATTTTTTTTAGTAGCGTATGAAATGCTTTCTCATTTCACTCAGAATAATATGAATTCATTATTTGCTTTTCTTTTCCCAGATCCTATATGTTAATTTAGTTCTGAATCCTTTATAGAAATCAACAGAAAAGCGCTTGGATTTATGCTCTGTTTTTTTATTTACTTATTTATTTGTGTGCTTTGTCTTTGCTTCCGGGTCCATTAAGCAATTTATTCAGATGTGAAATGATTTTTTCCCTTTCAGAGCAAGAGACAGTGAGGTGGTTGTCCTACTAGGAGCGATTCAAAGCTTTTTCTTGCCAACAATTGAATGAACAGGTCGTCAATGATGGAGACAGCATTTCTCAATGTACCGTTCGTGCAGAACTTGCTTTTCAGATTCTGAAGGATCTTTCAGACAAAAGTTGTGTTCACGTCAGCAAATAGATCACCGAGTTCGCTTACAAGAATTGTACTTCCTGTGTTTTTGTAGCTTAATAAGGAAGTGGGTGGTTTCGAATCACTTTTGTTTTCCACCTTAAAATAACTCACCACAAACAAATTGACAAAATTAAGATAAAAGAAATGAAGGAAAGATAACTGTTTCCTACTATTATGGATATTTAGGGAATGATTTCTTTAATGCACTTCACACCTACAGCTGCCGAATTTAAGTAAGTCTGATTTACACAGGTGCAATTTGGACATTTTATTGAACTTTGTAAACCGAGGTTTTATTCCATCTTCTCCTGAACCACTCTCTTATTATTATTCATCCACTCTTTCCACTATTAGTGTTTTTATTAAAAATCGATTTTTCAATATTTTTTTTAAAAAAAATGTGAATTATACGTTAGAATTTATACCTAAGTGTAGAGAATTTTGTAAATTTCCATTATTCCCATCTATCCTAATTACGCATTATATATATTCGTAAATATATTTTCTCTAAATAAACTGCCATTATAAAAAACATTTTCTGTTTTTATAGCAAGTTGAATTAAATCTTTCTTGTTGTAAAATGATTTACGAACTTAATTCTCATCAATTCCCAGATATTTACAGAACGGATTAAATAATGTAAGAGTTGTCAGAAACATTTGCTATTATCTCAACTAACAAAAAAAAAATTCCAAAAAAACTTAAAAGTCTATTTCTCATAGAAATGCTTTTTCTTTTTTTTTTGTTCCAAAAGTTGTGAAAAAAATTCAAAGGAAAAATATGTCCATTTGTAAATTACAATAATCTCCAAATACTACCTTCCTATCTTCTAATTATTGAAATACTGATTCAATCCGTAAACCCTCTAAATCTAATTATTGAATCATAAAAGTGTAAAATGAATTACAAATAAATTATTAAATCTTCAGTAAAATTCATTGGTCAAAAGAGTAATTGTTTTAGGGATTGGGTTTTTTTATGCGAATTCAGTCAAATGCAAATTTCCTCGAAACTATCCGCAAGGAGAAATTTTCAAAATTTAAAAAAAAAATTAATTATTTAATTTATAAAGTGAGAAAATAGAGAATAGAGAATAAAATAAGTCAATCTCTATTTTTATCCAAAATCTCTGCAGGGAGAAATCAAAATGCGTATAAATGCTAATTATATATTTCTCATGCATTAGTTTTTAGCAAGTCCTTTGTTGTCTATCAACAGGTGGTCAAATGTTACACTAACTACGTTGCAACCTAAAATCTTTCTATCATTATTTCCATAATGTGATTCGTTTAGTAAATAATTGAGATAGTTAATATTTGTTTTAATGTGGGCTAAAAAAAACATGGATTCTTATTGGGATCTTATTGGATAAACGTTGGCGGCAAATTAAAAATAAAATAAACCAAGAGTAATGATAAGTTCGGAAGACCAATGATAAAGTGCTTGGCTGCGGATTCGATCCCCGCCCTCGGCGGAGACGCGGATTTTTCCACGGCCCTTTCTCCTTCAAACGGGTCCTAGGGACTACCCAGCCCTCTGAGTACCCGGGAGTATAGGCGGGTGAGTGATCTCAGTCCCGTTGGAGCCTTACCTTCAGCGCCCTTCAAATCCAACCTAATGGTAAGTTCAAAAAGACAATCCCACTTCCAAAGATGGAACTCCAGTAATTCTTCGAAACATTTTTATTTGATCGAGATGGTCATCGGCCGATGCAGAAACAAATCAATTGAAAAAAATCTATTCCATAACATTCTTTTTTTTTAGATTACAAATCGTTTTTCCTGAAGCTCTTAAAAAACCTGCAACGATAGATTTCCTTGAAGATATAAACCGGAAGCAGAGGAACCTTCCTTGATTCTGAATCGATTGGAACTGTTTAAAACAAACCAGGCTTCATTAAATCATCCAACTTCCTAAGTAAGAAGAAGAGGAAGTTTTGTTTGTGGTCATTGACTGTAGTAGATAAATAAGGAAATAAGAGAGGTCTCATTGAGTGAATTGGAAGGAAAAGCACGGGATGATTGACAGAAGACAACTTTCCCTGATATTGTCTCGGTTTGTTAAATAACGAAGGCAAAAGTTCTTCTGTTAGCGCATCATGACATTGCTATAGTGATGTCCTTATTATTGAAACAATGGATGACTCATGTCCTAACGACTGGATCCAAGAAATGGTTATTATTGTCTATTACTATCATAAAATTATTACATTTCAGAAATTACGTTTCTTTAATGATCAATTGTTTACTGGATTTAGTTTCCAAGCGGAGAAAACAATGGATGACAGCAGAAACAGAGAGAATTGGGGAAACGTTCTTCGCCAGAACGATATCATTGAAAACAAATAATGAATTGAAATTCCAAATTGTAAAAGTGCGTTTTCTCAATGGTGCTACTCACATTGCTTTTCTTATTGACATTTTCAATTTCCTACCATATATCTATCATATATCTCTAGATCTCATTTGTGGACTATGACTGGACATTCAAACTTGTAATTATCTTCCATCAATTCTTAAGCTTATTAATATATTTTTAAGTTAATTGTGCTTCTTTCTCTTATTCTTCCTCAAACACTTTTAATCCAAACCAAATAAAACATATTAAGTGGCAACAAACTATTCAATTGGGCTTTTTCTTTACAATTGAAAAAAAATTAATCTTTCTAAATTAAGCTCCTTCTTTTAAAAATAACAAATTTTTAATTTTAAATTCTAATGGTTTAATATTTCGAGGAAAATCTTTTGAAATGGAAAGGATTAATTCTGTTTAATTTCAGATTAACATAATCCTTTTCTTTTTATTCTTCCGTTAATAACGTTTTACTAGAATAGAAAAAGATTAAAAATGTATTTTAATGATAAAAATAGGCTTTTCTAAAACCCTCAAACAGTTTTTTGAGCTCGAATTTTAAAATTATTTTAACATTATTTTAAAAGAACTTTTTCTGCTAAAATGAAATTCTCATGTGAAGAAATCTCGTGGATTTGTAAAATATCAAATGAACTAAGTTATAAAACTACGTTAGACCCCAGTTCATGGCTTTATAAAAGAGAAAAATGTATCAAAAATTTAAATTTTTGAAACGGTTTATAAGTGAGTAGCGTTGCCCCGCGGTTTCACCCGCATTAAATTGTGATTATCTGTTTCATACACATTATGCGTACATAACTAAGTGCATCACATTAACTCTAAATACCATCTGGAAATCATGTGAAAACATACAACCCGCCCCCGACCAAGCATGCCGTCGCCGCCGCCGCACCCGACAGTTTGCCAGAGTGGTTGACGTTTCTGTTTACTGCTCCGCTCCTATTGGTCGTAGCGTGATGTTATATAGCCTATAACCTTCCTCAATAAACAAACTATCTAACGCAAAAAGAATTTTTGAAATCAGACTGGCAGTTCCTGGGATTAGTGCGTTCAAACATACAAACTCTTCAGCTTTATAATAGTAGTAAATCTATATCTATCCCGAAAACCTCGCAGAAGTATCTTTGAACCATGTTTGCCCATCCACTCACCGCCCTCCCAGTGTACACCCATAGTTTCAGGTTATTTGAATTTTGTAACTCGAGATTCCTAGATATGAAATTAATATGGAGATCGGGAAAATAAAGAGTTATCAATGTCTCCCCTTCTCCCTCCCGTTTATACCCCTAGTTCCAGGTTATTCGAAAGTTGTAACGTCATAACCCTATCACTTCAAACCTTTCCTAGTTCGTAAAAAATCATCTGATCATTACAAATCTATATCTAACCCGAAACCCGTCGCTATTAAGCACAACATTATTTTAGTTCCAATTGTTGCACAACAATATTTGTATAGTTGCCATTGTCGCCACCGAGCTCTAATTGTTGCCTAACAATATTTGTGTGAATTTCACTCCTTTTCATCCCCTGGGAGGGGTATATATAACATCAATAGCCTATAAGTTTCCTCAATAAACGAGCTATCTAACGCAAAAAGAATTTTTGAAATCGGTAGTTCCTGAGATTAGCGTGTTCAAACACACAAATTGTATTTATAATAGTAAGTATAGATAGAATGAAGAATCTAGCCTCTAGTGATTGAAGACTCTATCGCTTATTAAACTTTGCTGAAGTTCGTGGTAAAGAATGCGATTTTTCTTTATCTCGTGACAAGAATAATCTCATCTACTCTGCCTTTTTGGATTTGACGTTCAACCTTTTTATATGCCTGCGCTTATTTTTTTTTCGGCTGGGCTTCAGCCACCCTCTTTCTAGTGATTGACATTCGACCTGTCCCATTGGCTCGTGATCTCCCTGACTCGTCTCTTGAATATTTTGATTCTGATAACAAGTAATGAAAACTTACTAGATATAGAATAATGGATCAACAATACTTTGGTTTTTTTTCTAGCCCTCTGGTATCAACAACGAAACAAAACAGGTTCCAAATTCTTAAGGCAATGTTCACGGAAGTTGCCAACTGCACTATTAACACAGATCATCAGAGACAAACCTCGTAAGTGTTCGAGAAATAAAATAAAAAGGAGGGATATACAAGCCACTCCCATACAAAATGGATTTAGTTTTGCCCTTCAACTGTCTGTTAACATGTATAGACTATCGTTATGGTCAAGGCGGTGGTCTTTCACGAGGCGGAACTTGGGTCGGAACCTGGGTTCAAATCCCGGCGCCGGTATGGATGTTTATTTCCTTTCCTGTGTTTGTCTGCTTCTCCACTTTCTCTTCAGGTCTTAAATCATTGCATAATGGCTTCCTGAAGAAGGCAGAAGTGAAACCAGTATCTTTCCCATGATATTAAAAGGGTTGGCCATGATGGGATCTTTTGAGTCCTTTGAACCTTGGGTAAGCAGCAGAACACAGAGGAAGAAGAAGAAGAGAGTCTTCTATCAGTTTAACCAACATTATCAGCGTTAATGGCTCTTAATTTCTTCCAACCACCATAATTGGGTCAATTGGTTACTTGCATTTTCTTTCATAATCTAATTTGTTACCTTAAAAACCTTACGTTTTTATTAGCTTTTATAAATGTACATGCAATATGTACAAATTAACAATTCAAAACCATTTCCCATCTTCCCAGTTGGATCTAGTTGAATTAATTTTTTTCTTTTTATAAGTTTCATAATCAAACCACTCCCTTGTTGAAATTGCAAACATTTCATAAAGATTCTAAACCCAAAATGTAAATAATATTTCGAAATAAGTTTTCTCTAAAATAAGAAAAACTACCCATAACAATCTTATTTAATCAGTTTGGAAACCGGTTATAATCATGGCTATGTTAAATTTGTCTACTAATTTCATATGATTCTTTTGTGGCATCGTTTCGGATAATGTTGGAAATTAAAAATCACCATCAATTATTTCTCTAATGAACCAACGACAACTTAAAAGTAGAGACGTGTTTTGAAGCAAATGGAGATTAAAAGGGAATAATCCAAGATCATCTCATTCCATTTCAATACACATAGGAATTTTTCTTAAAGTTTGGTGAAAAAATTCGAATAAATGGGAGGCTGTAGCAGCTAAAAAAGTAGCTAGTTAGTAACAGAATGACAGTGGATAAGTTTCTGAGAAAGTTTTTTTGCTTCAGTAACATAATCGTAAGACTATTTTTTTTTTCTTATATAAAGTTATTTTTTCTTTTGATAAGACTCCAATGACTGTTGTTTTCTTTTTGTTTTCCTGTTTTTAGACAAATTCAATAGCTTTTCTGTTTCCTTTCATGTTAAATCAGTTTAAAGAGAAACTTTTCCATAGATTCTTTCTAGATTTGTTGTTAGTGGACAAATAATGTGTGTCAATGGGTGATTTTCTGCCAATATAGGCTTGGGTGGGAAGGGTTTTCACCACAGTTAGTAAGTAGGTGTCTGTGAAGAGACTATCTATATAAAATGTAGGTTCGTCTTTCAGGTTGGTTGACCTGACATTCTTTAAAAAGGAACACATAAGCGTGGGCGAAAAAATCCCTTTTTAATCTTATCAGAATTGGAATTGCTTATTTAAAAATAAAAAAAAAAGAAAAGAAAACTTTAAGGGCCATTCAATTTTGAAAAGCAGAGAAATATAATAAACAGTTGCCGTAATTTTCGATTATCAAATGAAGAAGTGAACCTTCATAAAGACACTGTATTAGTAGCTATTTATAATTCTAAATCCATAGGACTTTAATAGCATAAATGAAGGAGATTTCAATAAAGAACTTCTGTCTGAAATGGTAAAATGATTTTAAACCTATTCTAGCTTACTTAGTTGAAGCAAATTTTCCTTCAGGCATCTAACTCTTTTTGGACCATTAACAGGCGTAATATCTTAATTTTCAGTTAAAATTTATGTTCTCAAAATCTTTTCCACATTGAAGTAGTTTAATTTTTAAATAATTAATCCAATGAACAAGCACAAATAAAAAGATAAAAATTAATAAAATAACATTACCACGTACGTATTCGGACTGTCTTGAGACAGTCTTGAGACAGTCCGAATACCTACGTGGTAATGTTATTTTATTAATTTTTATCTTTTTATTTGTGCTTGTTCATTGGATTAATTATTTAGATTTGGATTTTGGCACGTTAATTGAATTTAAAAGTTTAATTTTTGTTTCCATTCTCAAATCCTCCCGTCTAAAACAAGATATCGATCCATTCTTATCTGTTTTATCTCTATACATATCTATCTATCTATCTATCTATCTATCTATCTATCTATCTATCTATCTATCTATCTATCTATCGCAATTATCTGTAATCATAATGCAATTATCTGACTGGCCTGAATACTTTTAACGAAGTCGATTCTTTTGTAATTAAATTGTATTCAAACAACATAATATAGGGAAACTAACGTGAAGCATTGAAACCGAACTCTTTGATTCAAGGAACGAAAGGATGATATTTCGACTAATTCAATTTAGATTCTATTTTGGGGATTATTTACACAAAAAGATTGTTAAGATTATGTTATTGGCATATTCCTTTCAAAATGAGCCTTTTTTTTCCCAGAATGGCTAATGCCGACGTTTTCTCCAAGTATCCACTTTCCAATTCATAATTCCCTAACCATTGTTTGATCACAAAGCACTCACGTGTCGAAATTGGCGATGTTGATACAAGACTTCGATCGGGATTCCAATGGATGTAAAATCTGTTCCGAGAGCGTTAGTGGAATCTTCCTAACGGCATTGTGCTGCAACAGTACAAAGTAACAGCTCAATTGAGGGTTTCGTAAAATGGAGTGGGTCCTTGAAATTCTCTTTAAGTCTAAGTAAAAATATGACTTTCGCCTTTGAAAATACAATTTTTTTAAACCTTAAAAATAATAATAAAAAATGTCTTTTAAAATCCAAATATAAAAATAAATATGTTAACTTTGTTATTTTTTGATTCCAACGTTTGCACGACTTTTTGATTCTATTTTGTAAATTATGTCGTTATAACATCAAAAATAAACATTAAAAAAAATGCCGATATTCTATAAAATACACAGGATATCCAATCAGTGTTTTTTGATACCATTATTTTAAGGAATTTTCTCCTTTTATAACTTCTTTCTTTCATTTTCTTAACTTTATTAAGACTAATAGAACGGCTGGATTAGTTTCATCAACCAACAATTCCATTCGCTTGCATCAACAACAGACTTTTACAAGGAACTGGCATCAGGTCATTCACACATCCCTGCATTAGTCAGATTCCCTTAATCATCCACTTCCTACAAATTAATTACGTTTATCAGAAAAGTTTTCCAGATCATTTGAAAATTGTCGACGAAATTAAAATTGAAATTCCTTCCACTTCCTTTGAGGAAAACCACGAAGAAAGTTGGCTTCAGTCATCGTTATGTAAGAAGAATTCAAGAAATAGTATCCAAGGAAGAAAAAGACTTATCTTACAACACAACTAACGCTCACTCCATTTGACAGAAAATAAAGGAAAGAAACCAATAAAACGCCAATTGTTTTTCTGTATTTTTATATTTTATCAACTGTTAGCAATTCAGAATATTTTTTTCATTTATTATGTTTTAATGAACATCTACCCATGGAAAACGTGGACCTAAAGTACAATACTGTAACTTACTCTAAACAGCAACTCATTCGCTTTAATCCATTCCTTGTTTATTGAAGCTCTACAGAATTGTTTTTAAAAACATCTGTTTCATCTCAAGAAAAGCAAAAGGAATCCATGATAAACATTATCTACTGTTTCCTTATAAGAAACAACCAATGACATTTGGTCTCTGTTTTCCTCTGTAACAGTTCAAATTTTAACACTTTTCTGATGTCATAAGCTTTTTCTTTCGCAGGCTATAATTCGCTTGCAGATTAAAAGATGAGGATTATAGTAATTGATTTAATTCTCTGGAAACAGTAAGGAGGAAGTGAAATTCAAATTATAGCATCTTGAATCAACTTGCGCTCAGTTTGTTCAAAGTACAAAACAAAACTTATTATACAATCTTCCTTTACTCTAAATGCTTAGTATTTTGCAACAGTAGGTTTGTCACTGGGCATTAGGTCTCATTCGAATTTTATGCTCGGAGAAACAGTCGCAGAACATTGTGACTTTTTTAGACATCTGCTATCTATTCTTTATTATCCTGTTGACAAGCAATGGGTTTTTATATTGGGATTATAAAAAAATTATATTAGAAGATAAAAGTAAAGAAAAAGTTAGTATAAGTAACAGTACCATTAATATTTTCTTGAATAGATTTACTTCAAGAAAATAAGAAAATAGGTCATTTAAATATTACTATTTGGTCCACCCTGTAGTGGGAGAATGGAATTCGGATGTTGATGTTAAGTGGCTCCACCCAGTGGGAAATAATTCTGTCCGTTTTCAGAAAGAAAAAAAGCAGGGAGACGAAAACATTCAAAGCAGCCTTTTGGTGCATTTAAAAGATCATTAAATAAGGTCGAAACTATTTCATAATCTTTTTCATAAATGAATACTTCATCATTTCCTCAACTTAGTTTTGAAATTTCTTAACACTGTTTCCATCTTTTTTTAACGAATTTAAATATTTTGTTTTCTTCTTTCACTATAAAAAAAACTATAACATTCCAGAACAAAAGACATATTAATGCTTTGTTTAATAGTTAAATATTCAATTGATTTTCAGGAACTACAATTATTTTTTTCTAAATTTAATATGAGTTGGAAAGAAATAAAGAGAAGGACAGATCCAATCAATTGTTTTGTAGAGAAGAATTAAAAATGGAACAATTAAGAAGTTGATTCGTGGCTAATGAATGAAACAAATCTCCAATATATTAAAATCCTACTAATAAAACAAATTGTAATAATATATTAAAAGAAAAGAAATTAGTTGAACCAAACAAACATATTTAATTCATTGTGATTACCTTATTAAATGTGAATTATAGTTAATTAAATTTGCACAAAACGAGCACATAACACCTAAGTAGCATTACTATGGAAGTTATGTTTATGTAGTGAATGTGGGTGGCAGAGAAACCAAGCACTGCTACCGGAGATCTATTATCATTGAAGTTAGAAAGTGATTACTGCTGAAAACCTACGGGTTAAAATTAAAAAGAAGTTCAACTAAACAACTCAAAATAGCAATTACTGACCCAACAACCCATATCCTTTTTAGTTCAAACTGTGGATTGTGGGGATTGAAGTTTAAAAATATCTACCCTTCAATGCAGACGAGGAGAACAACAGTACAAAATAGAAAAAAAAATCAGCCTAAGGGACAAAGTGGAGGTTGGAGGATCAGTCCCCGCACCCATTCACGGAGGGATTAGTGAATCTGGAGAAGTAAAAACCAATAAAAAAATAGTCATATCACGGACGAGGATCGAACCCGGCTTCTCTAACTCATAGGAATCAAGTTGTTTCGTGTGAAAATAAGAAAGGCTTTAGATACTATTTCTATGTGAATATTAAATCAAAAACACAACAACCTAATGAATAAGGGTTTTCTCTTTTGGATCCTGGGCGCCGAAGCTATTGGTCTCTAAGAACAATAAGTTTAGTCAGGTTAAAGCTCGTGCTTTTTTAACCCTAACAAAAAATCCGGAGTTTTTAACACATGGCTCCGTCTGGATCCGCTTTTTCTACGGGCCCGTCTGGAAGAAATAACCTGGAATGAACCTGACTCCTGCAGCCCCACAATCCAATGCCTGTGCCTACAAAAATAACAAATAGAGACAAATAAATTATCAGAAAAAAAAAAAAAATAGAAGTATTTGAATAAACTATCGACCGGTTTAAAGCCTCAGTCATCCAGGACTGAAGTTGTTGTAATAATTTTATAGATATATCGAGTCATTATTTCAATTGATATAGAAATAGGAAATAGACTAAATGTTCACCATGATACGTCATCTAATAGTAATCATGGCTGGCAAATGAAAAAAAAAAAGATTTTCGTTCGATTGTAAGGAAATAATTAGAAAGAAATAATACAGGATATTTCTCTCTTTTTGTTTTTGTTTTTAATTAATTTTTCTTTATTCATTAAGAAATTGCGGATCCATTGTAAATATCTGTTTCTTATAATATTAATTAGTAGACAATGTAAATATATGTTAGCAGATCAGAAAGGCTTTTAAAATCATTTCATAGGTTGTTGTTGTTTTTTCATTTTATTAGCTGTTATGAAAATTCGGACTTTTTTATTTTTAAAATTGCTCGAGTTCATAAACTCAGCAGATGTTCATCGTTTGACAGTGATAGAGTTTTTGATAGACAGAGAAATCAAGAGAGAAAAATAGATAGAATAAAATGAACCCATTTGGTGAAGATGTTCTACTAACATCTGATCAGATCAGAATCCCAGGAGTTGTCTGATTTGGGCCTCATTTTAGATGACTTTTTTATTTGTCTCATTAGAAGTATCAGTTTAGAAATTTTCCGTTTCACGATTAGCTAGGATTTGAGTTACAATAAAGAACATTACCATCTGGTAACGAAAAAAGAAAAGAATTTTTTTCCGTTTTCGTTTCTTTTTTCCATAAGAACTATTTAGTTAACATTATCTAATTCCTTTTTCGTTATTTCATTAGATTTCACCTAAATACAGCCTTAAAGAATATTGATTTGAATACTAGATCCCAGTAACACAGTTGGATTAGATTTAAATAACAAATGGAAAAAAGGATTGAAATTAAATGAAATCATGAATTACAAAAAAAAAAAAAAAAGACAAGTTTACAAGAGTAAATAGAAGTAATACTGTGCGACTGCGACTGAATGAAGCAATGTTTGCCCAGCGTCGTTCCAATCACAGAGACTGCAGTAACTAGAGTTATCTGATTTTGATCACGAATAACAACTCGCTAGAAATTGTTCAAAACCAGTTATTTCAATGTAACAGGCATTGCTAACAAAAAAAATAATAATAGTGAAACCAATGAGGAATATATTGCTAGAATACAAAAACAATTAGAATATTGACCAAAATTTAAAAAACAACAATAATTTAGAATTTAGTATTAAAAAGAAAAATAAATAATCATTCCATTGGATGTGCTTTTGGTTTGCTTAGGTTCATCACTGAAGCTTATTTTTCTGTTTTAAGTTAAATATTTTATCAAATAATTTGTTAAGTAAATTCTTAATAATAATAATTTATATGAACTTTTTTTTTTTGCTAAATAAATTAAATATGATTGTATTTCTTTTTCAATAAGAAAGAGTATTTTCTTTGTTTCAGGGCTCTTCCTGGCACTGACAGCATCACTGTCCGCGGTAAGTAACTGAACCAATTGAAGCCAAGCGGCGACTATTCAGAGAGGACAAAAAAATGGTTTCTCCCTAATTACGACTCAATCACCGACTTTTATCTTTGCTTTTAAAAACATTCATTCCGATGACCTTAATTCCTGTCTCCCTTATTGTTTGAGTACGGGGATCATAGGCTTAGATAGGATTTTGGAAAAGGGGAAGTGAAGATAAACGTTCAATCAAAAACGTTTTCTTTCTCGAATGAAGGGGGGGGGGGGGGTTACACAAACCAACAAACTTTCCAATCAAAAATAGGTCCAAAATCTTCGATTTCTTCTATTTTCGAATGCAATGGGGAGGTGGGGGATTTAACCTCTATCAAATCTTCTCGCCCACCGGTTCACCAATGATGGGGATGTCAATTTCATCAAGGAAATCCGATTTCTTCCCCTAAAACACTGACTCCATTAACATTAAATATACGATGCGCTATCTCCGGTGAATAGATACTTATTGAAATCCACGTGTCATTGATGTCAAAAGAGATGAATCATCCTCTTCACTTTTGTTGTCAAATGAAAGAATAGTCTGCTTTCTTCGTTTCAATGAATTTCTTTAACTGAAATTTCAAGTTATTATCAAACGTTTCTGGGTTAAACGTTTCTTATCAAAATCAATCTTTCTAATGAATTAATCAAATATAAAATGAAAGTAACATAGAAAAGTATTTATAATAATCTTTTTGTTTTTTACTAGTATAAAACATTAAAAGTTTCTACTAAAACAGGATCATCACCATCTTTTCTTCAAAATCTAGAAACATCGTGAAATCATTAAATCGAAAACAATGGCTGCAGGGGAGTTTCCATCTGCTCACTTTTGTGGGCTTTTTTTTTCTTTTTTCTGTATTTATTTTTATCTATTAAGAAATCCTTTTGAATATCCAGAGTATATCTGCTCCAATGGAAACTACTTTGAATTTAATCTATAATTAAAAACAAACACATCTGCATTGGAAATCAATAAGAAGAAGAAAATTGCACAAAATAAACAATGTAATAAATAAGTAGCATTAAATGGAGCCTCCAATCCTAATTACTTTCTTCTCTTTCTAAAAAAAAACAAAAAAAACCGCAGTAATAATAATTTTAAAAAGATCCTAAATCATAATAATTTTCTCACAAAAATGTTTTTTTGAGACTAAAATAGTTCTTTTCTTCTTCGTTTATTTCCATTTGTTTTAAAATGGCCGAAGGAAAAGAAAACACTTAACTTCCTACTCAGTGGAACGGTCGCAAAATTTTAACTTAGAATAGTTTTGTAAAACTTTAATTGACGTTCGATCAATTTAAATAAAACTTTTCATTTATAAATTCATTATTCCGTTGACTTAAGTAAATTTTGCATTAAAAAAATGATATTAAACTGAATAATTTAAAATTATCCAAATAGAAAAACTTGAACGGGTTTCTTTTGTTTTTATTTTGTTCAACAGAAATGCTCAGTGAGATTGTTTTGTTTCTATTTCCAATTACCTTCTGTAAAGGAATAAAACAGGCGCCACTTATTACGTGAAATTAGAGGGAAACAATCCCGCTGAGAAAAGTTAGAAAGACACAGAGTTCGAATAGAAACCCATTTCTGTTTTCCACGAAACAACGTCATGACTCGATGAACTTCTGTTGTTGTGCATCTTTTATTTTTTTCTATTTTCTTTCTATTAATTGAAATTCTGCTTCTTTTTTCATTGGAATTGAGTTCGAACAATAAAAGACAATAAAAGACGGCTAAAAAAGTTTAGCCACTGATGTTCTCATTTTTCTTGAACCGAGTCAAGTGGTTTATGTTTTAACCCATAGACAGGCGTAGAATGAATTGTTCAGTCTCTGATAAATATCTTGAAATAACCTTTTAAAGAAGCTGAGTTATTCTTTCCGAAGTGGAGCAGTCAATAAAAATAGTCCAACACTATTCGCCCACTCGGTTTATTAACATCTTATTTATCAAGTACGGCCTTCAAAAGATTTCTGAAAACATAAAAGAATCTCAATGCCTCAATGAAAAACATTAAGAAAGATTTGATATTAAGTAAATGACAAATCGTATCAGTCTATTCCGTGACTTGATTACAAGGAGAAGAAACTTCCACAGTTACGTAATTTAACTTAGTTTAATAATAATCTAACTATTTTTCTTCATTTCAAAAGAACTTCGCATATCTATTGAACAACATAAAAAAAATGAACAAATAACCCAAGTCTCCATCAAAGCCCCTGAGATACAAACCAATATTAACTGTTCGCACATCTTAAGGTAGACCATAAATAAGACAATCTAACAAAAAAATCACTCCAGCCGATTTAGAAATGGATTTCGGAGGTCATTTTGGAGAGGGTGGGTGGAAATGTGTTTAAACTGGATCATGAATAAGCTATGTATTACATTTGATGGAAAAATATGTCCAGCGGTGGTGCAACAGAGGGGAAAAAAAAAAAAAGAGATTGGAATAATAAGATTCGACATTTTCAGTTACTAAATAATTGTCTCTAGTTTTATTTTTAAATTGTACATAGTTTTGTTTACAAAGAAATAAAATCATGATTATCAAGATAGTTCTAATAATTATGGAGAAAAAAACATTAAAAAAGATGTAATTAAATTGGCTTAAACCTGAGTATCCTTACAAAAACCTCACGAAACAAACACTTCACAGTAGAATAGCTCATTAGCCAACAAACAGATCAAAAAACGAAAAGAATTAAAGAGAAAAAAAATATGAAAATAATCAGATTTTCATTAATTTCATTTCACAGAAATTTAATTTTTCATTTTAGAAAAAGACTTTTCTTTCTGTTGGTCCATGTAAATTAGCTTAAGCTTTTATATGTCTTACTAAATTTTCCTTCCGTTAATATTATTTTTAAAGATTATAAATATTTCTGTCATTTATATTTTAATATTTAACTACGATAGCTGCTATCTATTCCAAAAGAAAAAAGTATTCCAGATCAGTTGTATTCCATTCAACTGATAATCGCTGCCAAACATCTAATGAGGATCCTTTAATCCTTTGTTACTTTGTTACTAGCAACTGAAATTTTTTGAATAAGGAATAATAATGTTATATAAAACAGTGTGGAATTAGAATGCGCAGGCAAAAGTGTCATCAAAAGAATGATCAAAGCATTAGTGATTTCGACCAGAGATCTCCAAAGGCAGCTGCAGCCTAGAGATGGCAAATTTAAGGCAAATTAAGAGGTTGACTTTTCACCAAAAATATGACTGATTTTCTTTCGCTAATTATTTCACATATTATAATCAGCGATTGGGGGTAGCTTATTATTATTCGTAATTGGAATTCGTTCTTATTAATGAATTTAATTTAAAAACAAGAACAATTAAAACGGAATTTGCAAAATTTCTATTCCTTATAAAGTGTTCTATTTCTGAAGAACTGAATCTTTTATTAATGAAATTAATTTTTTAGTTTTTCGTAACAAAATGAACCATTAAATTTAAATTTTAGAAACGTCAGTTAGAGAAAAAGTATTATGAAAAAGTATTATAGGAAATGCTAATTTAAAAGGTGTCTTTATCTTTCTTAAAATCAAGGCACACAATTTGGCACATAAGTTTTTTTGTGAGTATACTTTAATAGTCTATATAAATGATGACTTTTAAACGTCCTTCATATTTGAATTGTAAAAAACAGAGAAATAGCCTCAGAACAAGATTAAAAGCTGCTTCCATAACCTTATAGGGCAATCTATAGAATCTCTGTAATCTGAATAAATGATGGTGATTTATAGGATTAGCAAATAAAAATTCTGCAGTATGCGTCAAAAACTTATAAAAAATAAAAATAGAAATTATAAGTTTTGGGTTTCACTGTAAGGCCATCATCAGGATCAAAAAATCTGGATCAAAAATGGAAAACAAATATAAAAGCAACAAATCAGTTTAAAAGGCTGTTAAAATAACAGGCAGGTTCTTCTTAAAAGTTTTAATTATTTTGATAATGACTTTATAATTAAACCTGAACTGCTTTGTAATTATTGACAGAAATAAAATGCAATTTTTTACCTACTCGTATTATTGCTGTCTAATAATTTTAAGTTTCACTCCTTGTCTTTCAGGAGGAACTTGATGTTTTAAACCATGTGTCTTCCGAATTGGCCTCCTCGGAGGTGGAAGGAGCAGCAGGAGCCGATCGTCGGATGGACTATATCTTAGAAGAGGTAGAAGACCCTACTCAGCCAGGCTCTCCACTCATCGTGGAGCTTGATGAGGGGCATCACAAACGTCCCCTCGATCGTCAATTCGTCGAGGACGAACCGATTCTGATTGCCGTCGAACCGGAAGCAATAAAAGGCGCTTCAGCTGACGAACTCATGGCCGAAGGGGCAGAGGCCCTTCCTCAGTTCATCTTAGCTCCCGATGGAGCCTTTCATGGGGTGGAGGTAGAAAGCCAAGGAGCCAATGATGGAGGACCAATCATCTTCACCTTCTCCGACTCCCCTGAAGATATTTTCGAAGATCCGCGCTTTAAGCTCAGTTCAACGTCAAAGTTCCGGGAGAATTCGGAAATCAATCGAGGCCGTTTTCGACAGCAACCACCGCCAAACCCGTCCTTCCCACCCACTAAGGAACAAATGATGGCAGGACACTTCATGGAAGAAACTCCCACCACAGCAGAGAAACAAGTAAGTAAACAATAGGAAGTAAAACGATTTCACTTCCAGAAGGATTTTGATAGATAGATAGGATTTCAATTCATTTACATAAACTAGACTTGGATTGATTGTTTAAGATTTTGTACTCTTAAAAATTCGATAACAAATCTTAAATTATGAGTTTACTTCATCATCAAATTAAATGTTGTTCAAAGATGTTTATATAGTTTAGGGTCAAAAGTAGAATATTAGTCTAAAATACAATTATTACTTTCTGCATTTCCTCGCTGTGAATTACCTGTATTCATTTTAGATTGTACTTATTAAATTGAATTGATTTATTTAACCTCTGATGAACTCTGTCGTCCTCAAATGAACAGCTTTTTCCTCAATGATTCTGATATACGAATTGTTTACAAACATTAAATTAAAAAGAAAGCAATGAATTATTTCCATATTCCACATATTTCTCGAAAGCTCACCAAGCTGAAATGTTGACAACAACTCTTGATTATGTACAAGTGAACGATTTCAATTTGCAAAATCTTAGGTCACGTGAGATCCGCGATTCGTCCAAGGATTATAAAGGCAGCGTAATAGCTAACATTCCATTAATTACTAATAGTGTATCGGTTACAATGCCACCGGAAATAGACCGATTTTGAGAGGGCTAGATTACTGTCCTTTCCGATGCCAAATAATCATGTTCTATGATTATAAGCATGTGCAAAACCCGGGGATTGCACTTTTCGAAAGGAGGGGTGAGCAATGTATTAAGTACAAAAAGAAAAAGTGAAACATCGACGAGGTTGGATGAACCAGGAGCCTCGAGGCAGAAACCCGCACCTCATCAAACTTGGAAGGTGGTTGCTAAAGTGAAACATTTCGGCATAGTAAAGAAGCCAAAAACGCAAAGGTTTGTTGCAAGACAAATAGGATCTCAGTCAACTGTACACAGCATAATTCACTAGAAACTGGAATTGGTTAAACGTCACTAATTTCGTTAGCTGCTTGCAGAGCGACGTACCAATTGCCGAAAATTATGCGAGCCTTATCTTTCTGGCTGTAAATAGAAATTTGTTATGACTTTGAACGAGGCATATGTGTATCTAAGTGACTATAACAAGCCCAGAGCAATACATTACAGAACCAAGGGGTGAAAAAATATCAAAAAATATTATGAAAATGTAAGGAAAGTTTTCTCGAATTTTCATGGATACTGTTGTAAGGTAAAATTCCAGATTCGTAAGGTAGCCAACAACATAAAAGTTAACTCCCTCTATTATCAGAGTAACGTGCTGGATCCATTATACCGCAAAAAAATTCCTTCCCTACATGGATTAGACATAAATCGAGTTTGGGTGTACGAAGACAAAACTTCCAGTCTCACCTCTAAGTCGACCGTGGATTACTTAAAAACCCTTGAGTAATTCATTTCTGTGATAGCCCGGTCCAACCTCCCGACGTAACCCGGAGAATTTTGTAGGTTTGTGTTATTAAAACGGGCCCTTCGAAGTAGGCGACCACGTTCGTTGGACTATTTGTGGAAAGCCTGTAAAGAGGAATGGCAGGCGATTGATATGAATTCTCTGAGAAGAAGTCTTTTCGAGTGGAAATTGCGAAGCAGGGCAATAGTTTGAAATAAGGACTATCAGATAAAACATGATCAAACATGATCGTAATGTTGTGAGGGTTAAAAATCGTTCACTTGAAACATAATCAACCCAGTATCTAGAGAATGGAAATTCTTCATTCCATCTTTTATGTATGTTAATGTTTGTAAATAAGGATTATTCCTTTTTAACATTAACTTAAAACGAACTTTTAATTCAGAAATGATTCGGAAAAAAAAAATTTAAATTTCAGATATTAAGGATGATATATTTATTAAAAAGCTTTAAGAAACGAAAAGCGATTTACTATAACAATGAGTCTTAATTTGAATGATCTTTTAAAGCTCTTAAGTTCCCTCTACTTCTCTCCAATAAAAAAGAATAAAAACCATATTGAAATTTTCGTATGATTTTCTGACAATTATTAGAAAAACTGTGATTTAAGTGAACAGTCTAGAATAATGAAAATAATTCATATTCAGTGAAATTTTATGATTCAGATCTACTCTAAAATAATGCAGGAAAACAGGATGTTTTTAGTAACAATAAAAAAGTTTTTAATAAAAATAAGAGAATGTAAGTTGCGTATCTATTCTTATAATTTTGATTAGTCAAGAGTGTTACTAACAGTTTAGATTTGATAACCGTTTTTCTTAAATTTAGATTTAGAAATTTAGTATTTCTAAGAAATTAATCTGGTAATATAAAACTAAGATAGAAAATTATTTCTTTACAGTTTCGACAACAGCAACAAATGCGTCCACCGCAACAGAGCACTCCTCAGCAGCAGATGAACCCATTGAAACAGCAACAAAGCTTTCCTCAACAACGACCACTGCAACAGAATATGCCCCAACAGCAGATCTTTCCTCAGAAGCCAATACGAGAACAATTGGTTAGACACAAGCCTACAATGAAGCCTCCAATGCAGCAGCAGCAGCAGCAATTTTCTTCAATGCCAGTCAGAAGACCTCAGCCCCAGCAAATGATCCCACTACAACAATTTATTCCTGTACCAGAAATGCAGCAGATACCCAAGGCCCATCCACAGCCTCAATTAGTGCGTCCCTTGCAAACAATTCAGCCAGAGCCGCGTCCTCTAGTTGCGAATGCTATTCCCATTATTATCAATGAAGTTCCACAGACTCGGCCTCCCTCTCCAACAAAAAGACCGACTCAGCCACCCACACAAAGGTCGACGAACCCTCCAACAAAAAAATCAACCCAATCACCAACAACCCTAAAAAAGCAGAATTTTGTTAACAGACCACAGAATTTGATTCCTGCATCTCAACAATTCTCCCCTGTGTTCCATCCACACAATATGCGACCTCAGGATTTTAGAAATGTTCCTCTTCAGGATTTCTTCCCTGATTTTAGACCCCAACTCCTTTCCCAAGAATTCCAAAGACCGCCTCCTCCTCCTCCTCCTGTTGAAAGGCCAAGAGCGCAACCCCAAGAAATAAGCAGACCCCAACAAACAGAACGACCTCACATGAGACCTAACGCTGTTCAACAGATCCAGAGGCCTCCACCTCTGAGGCAAGTCAGACCACAGCAAACAGAAAGACCTCCAGTAAGACAGCAGGAAGTTGAAAGGCCCCGTGTAAGACCTCAAGAAGTTGAAAGACCCCGTGCAAGACCTCAAGAAGTTGAAAGACCCCGTGCAAGACCTCAAGAAGTTGAAAGACCCCGTGCAAGACCTCAAGAAGTTGAAAGGCCCCGTGCAAGACCTCA
>JAFIDM010003189.1:65050830-65073479 GCA_023159025.1 Thereuonema tuberculata | reverse complement strand
CCCCGTGCAAGACCTCAAGAAGTTGAAAGGCCCCGTGCAAGACCTCAAGAAGTTGAAAGGCCCCGTGCAAGACCTCAAGAAGTTGAAAGGCCCCGTGCAAGACCACAGGAAGTCTCATCAGCGGATAAAGAAAGGCCTCAAACAGCTCAGCAAATTAACAGACCACAGTTCCAAGAAGTTCCTGAAGACAGACCTCAAGTGTTTGAAAGACCCGTCTTCCGGCCTGAAGGATTCGAGCGACCAAGAGCCTTTCCTGACTTTAATCCTGAATTTCGACCTTTTGGACCACCTCCCCCAGAATTTAATGCGAACTTCCGTCCCAATTTTCCACCGTTGAGAGAATTTAATTTCAGAGAATCTGCGGAAGTAGAGGACAACGATGAACCTACTGGACGACCCCCTAGTACAAGTTCAAGACCCATTTTACAGCCAATCAATGCGCCTCTACCCCAGCGACCTCCACAACAGCCTCAAACCACTCGTAGACCACCTCCCCAACAAACACGAACCCAAACAAGGCCAGTGCTACAACAAATTAGACCAGAAATGCAGGAACGACCACCACAGCAGCAGAGACCTTCACAACAACAGCAGCAGGGACCATCACAGCAGCCAAGACAACAAAGCACAATGCGCCCTCAACAACTGAGACCTCAGCAGTTCGCTAACCCTCAGGAACAAACTCTTCGACTGCAACCCAATCAGCACTTTGGTCCTGTCCGCCCTCACCGCCCTCGTCGTCCGCCTCAGAATACATTCCAATTCCAGCCCCCAAGATCTGAAGTGCCTCCTCAAGGGAGAAGCAACATTTTGCCATCGGTACTCGATTCTCTCAATACTGCTTCACCAGAATTATCGGTTTTCATTCCAGGAGAGGGCGGTAGGGATTATCCACTATTCGATCAACCTCCCTCAACCAAATTCACCTGCCGTGGACAAGAAAAGCATTCGTTCATCGCCGATTCAGAAGCCAAATGTCAGGTAAATATCCGTGTTTTCAACTCAATATTATTCCTTATTTTTATTTAGCATTAATCACTAGCCACTTGAAAAAAAAATATTTACTTACAATTATAAATTAAACTAACGTTTGAATTCGCAATCATCATCTCTTATGAAGAATTGTGTCTGACGATTTTAATATTATAAAAATCCTAGGAATATTAAAATCGTCAGACACAATTCTTCATAAAAGATGATGATTGCGAATTCAAATGTTAGTTTAATTTATAATTGTAAGTAAATATTTTTTTTTTCAAGTGGCTAGATATTATAAAAATCCTTAATTTTTAGAAAGTAAAACTCATACTTTGGTTTCAGTTCAATACCTTACGATTACAATTTCCTTTGTTACAAGCATATATTTATTATGAAGACAATTTCGAAAAGACGGAGCCTTCGACTTAGCGTTTAATTTTGAAATTAGAAATGATATCAAATTTAGAATTCTGAGGAAAATCTAATTAGAAATTTTCCAAACGTTATTAGGAATTGGGTTCAATTAAGCCAATAACCAGTAAGTTATGGTAGAATATCTGTATTAAGATATTAAAAATTGTAAGGTGAGCGAATTTTAGTAAAAATATGAATGTAATGAAGTTTAACAGAAAAACATTGAATCTATGAAGACAAGAGGAACAATGATAATAAACACATTACAAAATGCAAAAAAAAAAAGATTTTGGATAAATACCGATTGCAATTGAAAACTACATTTCTTTGAAATCATTTTGGATTTACTTATTTAAACATTAATAGCTGAAATCCCGAAAATGGTTTCAACATGTTTATCAAATTGAAATCTTTAGGTCTACAGAAACTGATAATAGTGAAATTGATTGTACTTCAGCCGAGGAATCAAAGGAAAAAGAAAAAGCATTGCAACTAAAACAGTTCATATTAATGCAATGCTATTCATAATGTGCCAACGTTAAACATGATTACTGTCAACTGTTGTATAGGAGTAGTTTTTTTTGCATTCACCATAACTGTTAACAAAAACCAAGAACTGAAGCTCAGCAAAATTGAATTCCTCAACTCTACTACTTGAAAGTCATTTGTTTATCAAAATAAGCTCTTGGGTTGTAGAAAATTAAGTGGAATGACCTCGATTGTATTTGTACAAACACCTTCAAATTGGATTAAATGGACAATTTAATGAATTGATCTACGAATTTAATAAATTTAATTATTTCATCAGCATCTTCAAAACTTCAAAACAGTTTGAAAAAGAGCTAAATTGCCAAAGACTACAAAAAAAATTTACAAACTAAAAATGTCAGATTCGTTGACCAAATAATATTAATAAAAAATATAAATTCCTGCAGATGACTAATCAATTAATAACAAATTTGTAATAATGCGTTTCTTAATGATTTCTTGACATCAATCTTCAAATCTACGTTAAATAAATTAAATACAGTTAAATTATAAATTGTATTAGTATTCATGAAAGAGTCAGTTTCATTCAGTTGCTATGAACTTTGTTTTGCTCAACCAAGTAAATGTTCAGTGCACATTTATTATAATTAATGTATTCTTACAATAACCCTTATTTTCATCCCATTTTAATCGTATTTATCAATGCATTGAAAAACGTACATTTGCTCTCGTGACACTATCAAGAAATTCTAAGTCGCTATTTCAATGCGATGTTATTAATCTTTTTCGCAAAAAAAGGAACAGCAGAGATTCTGTGTTGGATGCTATTACGATATGACCTTCTTCCTCTGAAAGAGATTCCTTCTCCTGAGATATTTGACATTGGTCCTGTGCTTTCTGAACCAAACCCCATCGACATACTAATACATACGAAATAGAAATGAGTTTAAAGAGTTTGGCGCTATTATCTAGAATTATCTGGAATGTTATATAATATTATTTTAGATTTTTGAAATATAAAGACACATTCTAAGGACCACTATAACATTTAAGATTTAAATGTTCTCGTCTGGGCCTGATTAAGTTTTGGATTTTAATAACTCCTGTTTAAAACACTTCACGATAAGGGCCTAATATTATGAGCAGAAATAACTCAAAAAAATAATGAACTAAATTGCATGAAATTTTATATTTGAAAGCTGACAATTATTGTGTGCATGTAATTAAATTTTGATACATATACAAATCTGTGAAACCATTATAAACCTTTGTGTTTCTATAAATCATCATTTAAATGTCCTATGGTCACAATACGATGCCCTTAAATAAGTCAAGAATACTGCATTGCTTTTCATCAAAATTCATAGTTAAGAGTTGAATGTTTTTGGCTAGATCTCTTTAAATTGTGGTCTCGATACCGATTTTAGGGTCGTCTTTTCTTAAGAATGCAGAAGCATTGTCTTTGTAGCTCAACTAATGTTGCTCTGATGTTAATTTTAAACTTTACAGAAATTGTATGGATTAGCTTATCAAGTGATTAGTATTTAACTTATTTAGGGTTACTGCTCACAGCTACTTTATTTAGGATCAAAACTTTATGACTAAATAATACTTTTTATTTTCTGAAGCGATTTACAGTTCATTAATATGGGTAAAGTCTTGCAATAATTCTATTGTTATTTTTGAACTTTCTCCATACGATGGTAAAGGATAGTAATAACGCAAGTGATAAGAAAATACCGTATTTTTTGTAATGTATATAATAATTTAAAGTTTCATACTAATCCCAATTATAGTGGATATTCTCGCTATTTTCTCGCATTTAGACTGTTTCCTGAGAGATATCTGTGTATGTGTCTGGATGTTTGTTATTAAGAAAGTATGAGAAACTCAGGCAATGTTTCTTTCTAAACATTAGGATAATAAGAAAAACAAAAAATAAAACCATTCGGACATTGAGAAAAAGAGAAACAAAACAAAAAACAAAAAAGATTAGATATACGGATTCGAACCGACAATCTTATTCATCAAGCTATAGCTGACAACTGAAATACGATGGTTGCATTTCTAACATTTAAGCTATTACCGGAAATCCAATGAAAACAATGACAAATATCTCGAGTATTGGGGGGGGGGGGGACGTTGACCCCTGAAAATACCCCATTCCTACGGTGTTTGGGCCTCTGAACACGATGGTGAAGTCCGTCTGTTGATCCGACCTTCCGTTCGGTTGTTGTTAGGGATGGACAGACACGGACGGACAGGACAAACGTAATAGCTGCCAAATGGTATTAAATGGTCGTACATAAGGTTCTGATACTTTTTAGATTCCATCTTGCCTTCCACAAACACTATATCTGCCATACCTCCTGCCCCAAATGCTGCCCACACCATCACTCCACTCCAACCTTGTTGCTTAATCTTATCTTCGACGGAATGCGTACATCATGCCAGTATGCGGAATATCCGTCAGAGTCGTCAAGACAGAAACATTTTTCATCAGAAAAAACTATTTCGTTCTGCTGGCCGAACACGTAGCAGTATGCGGCAATATTGCTGGACAATATTGCTCATTTTTATTGCTGACAACAATCGTTTCCAGCAATAAAAATGAACAATATTGCCCATTTCAAGAATATTGGTATTGCTGGAAAAATAGGAACAATTTTAGTTGTCGAGAAGTATTGCTGGTGCGTGAGCGAATCACATGAACGGATGAAATCACGTGACAATGGTGACGTAGAAGGAAGGCGGCGCTTTCACGATAGGAAAGTCACTTCGAGCAGTTTTTTTGAGATAGAAGGCATAAAATCATCAAAATGGGTCGGCCCAAAAAAGATAATTCAAGCAAAAACATTTTGTCAATTGATAATGAAAGACTCTTAATTGATTTCTACAGAGGGAAGGCGTTTAATACTACAGCGATTCTGTACGTTCGTAAAATTAGGCCTAAATGCACGTAAGAACACTCGATCGCTCCCATTTTATTCGCAAATAAAATGTATAAAACCGAGTTTGTAATGCGCCGTTAAGCATCAATAATCAGACCAATACTCGATTACACAAAACTGTGTGTCCGCGCGTGATATAAACTGACAATATCAATTTTAAACAATATTGCCGCATATTGCTACGTGTTCGGCCAGCATTCCACCTTTGATGCCATTTCACTGTTTTCTTAGCGCAGCAAGTCGACTGGAACGATGAGTGCCGCTATTATTATTATTAAGTTTTACTCTTTTTGAAAAATTACTTAAACAATATTAATCTGAATATTTTTTACAAAGTAGGAATTAGCGTTGGTGTCAGAAACAAAGAACCCTTTGTGACCTAAAATATTTGCACCAAATAATGAACTGCCTGAAGAAATATCCTTAACAGGTTCAAAACTGTTAATTACTGTTTTTGGATTTTATTAATAAACCTGTAGAAATATCATTAAGATCTGAATGCGCTTTATAACATCGCACAGTCAAGCACTATTTCCAGATGTATCCAAGAAGTATTATAATCTATAATCTTAAAACTATAAACTATAATCTTATCTGGGTAAAGGGAAGATGTATACTTTTCTGTTACAATATCGAATGGACAAACAAATAAATAAACAAGGTTTACATTCGAATTAAAAGAAGACTTAATAACCTAAAAAAGAAAAAGTAATAATAGATTGATGTTAAGTAATTTCAAAAATAATTTTTAATGAAATTACAAAAAGAAATAAAACTGCTGTAAGTTCACTGTGAGGAGCTGTGTCGAATGAACGCAGAGATTAATTTTTATTTGGAGTAACTTTTTTCATCTGCTGATGACGCTACAGAATTAAGATGTGTTGAATTGTCAGTTTAAGAAAAGAGGATTTTTTTTTTATCTATTTATTCTTTTCTTCTCCTGTTCATTAATGAAATAGGTCGAATATTTTCAAGAAGAATCCTCACTCGAGACTTTATTTTCCCACGGAAAAGGAACATTGTCTTTTCAAAGTTCTTTCATTTCCTTCAATGTTAATCATAGCCATTAGAGCATTACACTTGGTTATCACCAGTTGACGTCAGCTTCCACTAATTACTTGGGCAAATTGTCATTATTTTGTTACAAGAATTGAAATTATTAGAATTAAAAACAGAAGAAGAAACCTTAGGATTAAAATGGAAGAACCAGGATTGCTTATGGATGACCTACAAACCTACACATGTTTGTTTATTTTTGAACTAAGACGGTTACGAACATGAAACGATGGATAGCAGCACGGAGGGTCTTTCCTAAAGAACATTAAACATTAACAAGAAAAATTTGAAATTTTGAATCATGAGTGAAATGGTTTAGATAAAATACCTTGTATCTATAATTTTGTAAAGTTCTGTCAGAAGGTTTTACAAATATCGTCTATTGCTGACTCTGATCCTATTTTAATAACAATGAAGCTCTATATCGGATTTACGCTACAGTGAAATTTCACGAAATATCGTTACAGATTCTTCCCATTGATTTTTGTCATTTCTAGACTTGCAGCAATAGACACAGTTAAAAAAATTATAAATTAATTATTGTAATTGTAACGGAAAATCGAAGTCAATCGCATCACTAATTCCCTTCCAAATCTTCACGTAATTACGAATTTCCTTCGTTTGTTTGTTTGTTATTTTTTTTTTCCTGTTGTTGTTATTCTTATCTTTCTTAACTTTTTTTTTTTTTCTCTAAAATTTTGCTAATCTCAAAATTTTGCTCCTTGAGCCACGGCCCATTTGATCCAAAAAATAATTATGCCTTCGGTCAATAAACGCTCAGGCTACGCATTAGTACATGATTCGCTGTCCATTATAAGGTGATTTTGAATTTTAAAAATAATTAATTTAAACGAACACATTTGTTTGATGAAATATGTTACAGTATACAATAACTTGTACGTTTTAACTTCGATTTCCTAATTTATTTATTTTTTTAATAATTTTTAGAATAACGAATTGTTTTATTTCATTAGTGGGCCCGGTAGCCGAGTGGGTAAGGGCGCTTGGCTGCGGGTTGGAGGTAACGGGTTCGATTCCCGGCCTCGGCGGAGGACGGGAATTTTTCCACGCTTCTTTCTCCTCCAAACGGGCCCTAGGGTCTACCCAGCCCTCTATAGAATGGGTACCGGGTTTCTTTCCCGGGAGTTAAAGGCGGGCGAGCGACGGGCCGACCTCCCGTCCTCACCTTTGTCCCGTAGGTTCTGAACACTGGAGCCTACCCTCCAGTTGCATTGCGCGGTCCTCTGGGCCTGATCGCAACTTTAACTAACTTTATTTCATTAAGTTTTTTTCTTATTTTCTTCTATTCCTTTCTATTTTTGCCTTACAAACACTCCTTTCTTTAAATGATTTTATGACCAGCTATAACTAAGGGCTTGCATGAGATTTGAATAAAAACGATGAGCTTCTAACAATGGATACCAATTTAACAATGATCCCAAACTGATAGTCACTTCGCATCCGTGCACTTAGTTTGTAATAGTTTTCTAATTTTAATGTCTTAAACAGAATTGAAATTTACTTCAATACCAATATTTTCAGCTGCAAAATGTTCCTTACCAACTAAAAAAAAGATTCCCACGTATAGGCCTTTGCAGGCCTTTTGGGCTGCTGGAGGTAAGGCTCCCAGCAAATGTGACCAACGGGACGAAGTTGAGGCCGGGGGAGTCAGCCCAAAGCCCGCCCGCCTTTAACTCCGGGGAAAGAAACCCGGTACCCATCCTACAGAAGGGTGGGTAGGCCCTAGGACCCGTTTAGAGGAGAATGGAGCGTGGAAAAATTCCCGCCTTTCGCCGAGGCCGGGAATCGAACCCTCTACCTCCAACCCGCAGCCAAGCGTCCTTCCTTATCAACTATCTGATGGTAATAATTAAGACGACTTAAGTGATTATTATTATTATTATTATTATTATTATTATTATTATTATTATTATTATACATTTTCTCAGTTGAACATCAATACCAACTGATTCGCTAAAGTAGCAACGCGTACACTAATAGAAATGGAAGCAAAACAGTTTTTGATTATTCTTAATAGTTATTTCTATCTTAGCTACTTTGTTATCTTTAAAAAAAATAAAAAACATCTCAACCCTTGGCTGAAATCCATGGATTGGCAAATTTACAAAAATCAATTGATTCTTTGCAATTTGGTTAGAAAATTTCTGACAGAGGAACAGATTATGTCTGTAAAGTTACAAGCAAAACCAAGTAGACAACATTGAACGAATTTACATCTGAAGCATTAGCCTTTGAGTTTCGCGAAGCAAAGATTTCAATTAATTATTTACAGTTTAGAACAGTATAGAATGTAAGAATAAAGTTAACTTATATTACCAAACTATATAATGCCGGACAGTGATGTGGAATTTTAGAAAAAACAATACAAAAACCAAATCACTGTTTCTGCGAAGATAAGGCCAATTTATCTTCGCTTCATCTGTATACGAGATGATAAGTTCGAATGTTTCTTTGTTAGTTTCTTTGTCTTGAAACAACGTCGCCATTTCTCAACGGATCTTTAGCAAATTTGGCATGAATGTTCACATGCATCCCAGAATAATGCATGGATAAGGAAAACCGGATCCGAGCTTGGGAGGGGGGACAAACATTTTTGAAGGTTATGCATATCTCTGAAACCTCTTTAGTTGGAAACACGAAATTCACATGAGTGTTCTTTGTCAAAATCTAAAATATACGTATTCGACGAATTTTCGATTTTCGGATCCTAAGGGATGTAATCGGAAGCGCAAACAGTTCTTCAAGGGGGTATGTATCTCCGAAACCGCTTGAATTGCAAACATGAAATTTGACTTCAGTGTTTTTACTTCTAAGTTTTACTTTTGAATTTACTTCATGAAATTTGCTTTTTTTTTTTTAAAGAAATAAAGCGTTTTTTTACGTAAGGTCATGTAATGCAAGGCTTCTGGAGCGAAGCGACGGTAGTAGGTCTATAACAAAATTTGTAACTACCAAGTGCCTTTGTTAACAAATGGAAAAGTTTCAAAGTGATCACATAATTACAATTTCTTCGTCATCCACATCAGAACAACTCTTTTTTGTAACCAGCGCAAAGCACGGGTATTTTTGCTAGTCAGTTTATATACATTATATAGAGTAAGTTAGGTCTTTTGGACAAATCTACACTCAGACATATGAGAAACAATATTACTAATAGTTTCGGGGTGCATTTTTACTAGCGAGATCTAAAATTAAAATTGAATAGAAAAGTGTCCAACTGACCCAATTCTACCTTATATATAAACTGCATAGAAACATGGATTTTAAGATATTTTAATTAAAAAACCTATTATGAAAGTAGTTTTGTATTTGATATGATATTTTTAATAAAATGTTTATCATTATTATTTTACTTTTTTTTAATTAAAATATCTTAAACAAGTCTTAAAAAAAAAAAAAAACTTAAAATATTTAAAAAAAAAATCTGAAAGATTATCTAAATAAATTTTTGATGTAATGAGTTTTGTTGTAAGATTAACTTTATAAAATTACAAATGGCAATCGCAATAAACATTGCATAGAAATTATTATTATTATTATTATTATGTTTGTATGTTTCAAACCTTGGGTTTCCCCAGCAACAACAATATGGCGGGTCAAGGACCAAAGCTCATACTGCCAAGTGTAAAGACATGTGCGAGAATGATTAGGGATGTGTGGTTGTGTTCATAAATTTTCTAACTATGCGTGTTGTGTTGAGTACCACAGCCTTCTGGAGTTGTGCATAAGTGATTTTGTGAAGTCCTAGGGTGCTGAGACTGTGGTGCAATGTGTGAGGCACCAGACCAGTGGCAGACAGAACGATGGGTACAACACGTACTCGATACTGCCTCCACTGCTTCTGGAGCTCGTGTGCTAGATCAGTGTATTTACTGATCTTGTCTGCGTGAGTTTTCTGCATGTTCTTGCTGATAGGCACTGCAATATCAATGAGATAGGTCTGTTTGTTGACCTTATCAACAAGTGTGATGTCAAGTCTGTTGTGATGTATGCTTTTGTCTGTGTAAATGGGGCGGTCCCAGTATAGTTTATATGAGGGTGACTCTAATACGCTTTGTGGTATGTACTTGTAGTACGGGACCGTGCTCTTAATAAGTGAATGTTTGTGTGCTAGTTGTTGATGAACGATCGACGCTACCTGATTGTGTCGGTGGAGGTAGTCTGTTTGAGAGAGAAGGGGACAGCCTTATTACTATTATTATTATTATTATATTCTTTACTATTTTTTTAAATTTCATGTGACTAATCGAACTCCTTGCAATGAGAAACTCGTTTTGCCATTCGGACTTATATTTTATTTTATATATTTTATATATTTTTTTATTATTATTTTATAATTATAAAATGCAAAGCTGTTTAGAAATAAAAGCTTAAGATCATAAATAAATGTGTAATTAACTGGTAAAGAAAATTTAAAGAAAAAAAATCCGAAGATGCCGGAAGTTCATCTTCATCACTTCATGTATACTTATATACAAATGCTAGGTAGAATACTTAATTGTATATTAGAACTATTAAAATCTCCCTTATTTCTTTTCTTAGGTGGCACGTGTTTGTCGTGAAGATGGTGGAATGGACAGCTTTTTGTGTCCCAATGGAACCTTATTCGATGAAGAAGCGCAGTTTTGTAACTGGTGGTACCGAGTACCTTGTGGGGACCCACTCCGAGACAATCGTAATCAGATCCCCAACAGAGGCAGACCAAGCAGCATTGCTGATCCTACTGTCGATAATTTCTTCCAAGGAAGGGACAGGCAACCAAATTTCCAGGCGCCTTTCCCGCCTTTCCGTGGATCACAAAGACAAAATAATTCTGTGCCTGCTAGTGGTTCTTTGGATGATTTCTTTGGTCCCCAGACTTTCCGTCCAACACCTCAGCAAACGTTCCGTCCTGTTCCGAGACCCACTCCCGCCCCTGAAGTCAATGTCTTCACTACATCATCGGAGTTGCCACCTACCACTACAACTGAAATTGTAACAACACTTCCTCCAGTGGTAACCACCATCCCAACAACAGCTAGAATCGTTACAACAACAGTTAAGGCAACAAGAGAACGAACACGGCCCTCACGTCGACGTACCACCACGACGACACTCCCACCAGAAATCGAAGGAACAGCGGACGGGGGCTCTGATAATATGGATGTGGAGAATCTTGGAGGATTTGGACAGACACTCGGAAGAGATCATTCCCAGCCTGTCGCCGCCACCACCACCCGCAAGCCAGCTACAAGACCCAGTGGCAAAAGCGGAAGATCAAGAAGACCAAAGAACAAGAAAACCACCACAACCACTCAGGCACCACCACAGGAACCCCGAAGCGAAGACAACAGGTTTATTTCTTCCACAGTGCCTTCCCGTGACCAATCGAATACTCCAGTTGTATTTAATCCACCTCCAGATGACCAAAGATTTAGAGGACAATTTGAAGAACCATTCCATGGAGATGTTCGTGGAAGGGAACCCCAGTTTGAGGATTTCCGAGGCAGACCACTTCAGTTCGAAAATGATCGTGGACGCCGGCCGAAGTTCCAGGAAGATCAGCAAGGCCGTAGGCCCCAGTTCCAAGAAGACGAAAGGACTCGGAGACCCCAGTTTCAAGAGGATGAGCGAGATCGCAGACCCCAGTTTCAAGACGAAAGGACTCGGAGACCCCAGTTCCAAGAGGATGAGCGAGATCGCAGACCCCAGTTCCAAGAAGATCAGCGAGGACGGAGACCCCAATTCCAGGAGGATTTCCGTGGCAGAGAACCACAGTTTGATGACAATCAACGAGGACAACGACCCCAGTTCCAAGAAGACCAGCAATTTAGAGGACCTCAATTGCAAGAAGATCCCAGGTATATTAGTAACATCAAAATTCTATTTGTTTCAAATCAGATATTTTATAAGAATTTTCAGATCCATAATATCTTGTATTTTATCAAGGATTTTATCAATTCGAAGTTTATCTTGTAATCGCACCACGATTCTGGCAGAAATCCTTTTTTTTTTTTATTTAGGAGAAAGAAACGGAAGATGAAACTTTAAAAATGTAGTTAATCACTATAAAGAGATTTGCTATTCTTATGTACATTTCATGTAGTACATTTCATCATATTTCTGTATATGGCATGATCCTACCAGATGGCATAAGTTAATTGAATGGACCTTGATTGAATGGACTGGCAATAATGTTATTGAGTTTTCTGAACTAAGAACTGATGACAAGGGGTTGTGAGCTTTATAATAGGCATAATTAATATTTACAGTGTAATCTACAAGCACTGCAATCGTTTAAGATCGTATACTATATACCACTAGAAAAATAACATTACTAAAATTATTTGAAATAATGTTTTAATGTAAAGCGTTTTCAATTCAAGTTAAATTCCCTTCCTATGAAATTGATGAACATCATTTATATTTGGAAGTCACATAAAGAAAGTTACATTTTGAAAGAAAAAAAAAAAGCATAATTTCTATTGCATCTGCATTTTTTATATTTGAAGGAAAAATAAAAATAATCATTTCATTTATTTATCTTTCATTTATGACTTTTGTGAAAGTTTTCCGATTTTCCGAATTTTAGGATATGACAATAAAATACTGCCGCCTTTAGTGGAGGAATCCATGAAACTGAAAAGCGCGGGAAATAAAGTATGTCACCCTCTCTGCCTTGGGCTGAAGCGACCCTGTTGAAGTGACTTCAAAATAAACACCCACAAAGACTGTTGCATATTTCTGAAGCCTCGAGATAGATTGCACGTTCATCTCTCCGAACGACTCCTGCAGCTCCAAGGTTCAAACGTAATGTAAATAAGGATATGATAACATCTTGTGTGGGTCAATAAAGCGAAAGCAATGAGGAAAGTAGCGTAACTGGCAGTGTCTGTTTCAGGCTATTCGTCGTCGTCATTCAAAATATTTCAATTTTGTACCGATTCATAATGTTCAGTAGGAATTCCTAAAATACTTCCAATGCATAAAAATCGACGAAAAGGAAGAAAGTTAATATTTGTTAAACATAAAACTACACTTTTTTTTTTCTTGTATGAGCTTTTGTTGCAAGCATTTTTTCTAGCTTGATTGTTTAATAGTTTCCTGACAATGAAATTTTGTAAGGGTATGGGTCTGTCAGGTTTTTTACTTCATTCACTCAGAAAATGGAAATAAAACGATAAAAATTAATGATTTCAAGAAGATAAAAAACTTCGAATTAACCTATATAAATAGGTGAGGAAAACTGGATGTTTTCTACAGGAGTTTATGTCGCCGAAATTGAGATCACACTGTACAGTTTTTGAAAACAGATTATGAAATTTTTAGAGTAAAATGAGGTGTAGTGAAGAATTCTAGGTCTGAGATATTCATTTCCGTTGTGGTTTTATTTAAATTTCATCATAAAATCATCTAGCAAATTAAAAAAAAATTATTATCTAATTGCTACAATTATATTATTTCCCTGAAAACTGTAAAGCACGATTTTATTTAGAGCATGCACTAAAATGAATTATACAGGGAAATTATAAAGTTAATTTTATTATCAAAGTCTATTATTACAGATTATTAAGAAATCAAGCCGCTACACCTGAATAAAATTTAGAAAACATTTAATTACAAGTGAATACAGACTATTAGTTTCGGCTTAATAATGGCAGAAGCCTTCTTTGAATCTAAGAAGGAGGAGGACTCGAAGAAGGCTTCTCCCATTATTATGCTGAAACTAATAGTCTATATTCACTTGTAAGTAAATGTTTCTAAATTTTATTCAGGCCTGGTTTCTTGAAAATTAATATGAACAGTACACGTAAAACTTATTTGATTCTATTATTGCAGATTTCATATTATTTGAAAAAGTATTAAATCAGTAAAAATTACCATTGAAAAATCATTTATTTACATCCATTGAAAAACCGAAGAAGCAAAATAAATAGGACCAAATGTTTATTTTCTTGGTTTTCTATGTTAGGTCCCAACATCGTTTCCCTGATGATCCTCGCTTCCAACCCTTCCTTCCTGATGATCAACAATTTGGTGCACCCCCTCCCGACCAATGGGGACCTCCTATTGACGAACAACAGTTGCAACCATCGACACCACCTCCAACTACCACCACCACCACAGCTGCTACCACCACCACAAAAGCCACCACAACAACCACAACAACTGCTAAACCCACCAGGCGCACTTCTTCAAGGTCACTAGTACCCTTATTCTTGAATTTAGTTTTCAATGTCTGTTTCAGAAATGAACTTATTCAATTCATCTGTTTTTCAAACTATTCAGAAGGTAAATTTATTGCTATTATTTTTTGGTCGCAAATGTTCGAAACCATCCCTTCAGAACATAAACAAAGTATATATATATATATAGATAGATCAGTAGTTTTTTAATTGGAATGGTAAAGATAAAGTTATTGAAAAGCTTTTGAAAAAACTTTGAAATAGGGATTATAAGTAATATTAACATTTACTCATTTCTGAACATGTGACTAGATTCGATCAGCCGTCTTAAAAATAAATCACTGTAAAGTAGGATGATTTTTTTTTCTTGGTAATAAAAGTGAAGTTAAAATCAAAATTACCTTTCAAGGAAAAGAGAATGAAAAACATTGAAAAAAAAAAGGAATAAGTTGTTCTCTGAAGATTTATGATCTTAATTGTTAATAAATATTTTTATTTTGGAAAGATGCCATTATATTTAGTTTAGGTTTTTTTTTTATAAATTGTATGGAAGTTGAAAGTCATCTTTTAGCCTCTCAAATTTAAACAAGATGTTGCCGTGATGACAGCTTCTACAAATTCGCTGATAAATTTCCCTGGAATAAACGGTTTGTGAAGTCACTACTAGATGCATTGAAAGATGAGTCCTTAACAATAGTTCTTGTGAAATGGAATGAAACTTTAATAACAAATTATTTATTCTTTCTTTGCAGAACTTCCACACGCAAGTCATCATCAAGTAAACCCAGTTCCACAACTGCACGAAGCAATCGTGTAAAATCCTCCAGAGGCCGAACAAGCTCATCGCGGCCTCCAAAGACCACAACTGCACCCCCACCCACTACAATTGGGGATGATTTTGGAATATCTGCTTCTTTGAGATCTTCAGCATCATTAAATGATGTCATGAACCCCACTGACGCATCGTCCACCCGTTCATCCTTTGGAAGAGATGAGCTGGTCCTTCATCAGCCCAGTACCCATCCGACCTTTGAACCCAATATCTTTGGCAATACGATGTCTTCCGATTCGGGCTTTGAGAGCGGTCGAAGCACACCATCCAGTTTCGACAGCATTCGAGGAGGTAGTAGCAGCACAGCCAAATCCCATTCGGAGTCCCTGAATGTTCCCAGTGACGTATTCGGAGCTCCACCACCCAGATTCAGGCCGTTTGAAGAACAGACATTCTTCAATCCATTCCAGCCATCACCTGATAACTTTCGAGGTCAAAAGGTAGAGACTCAGAATCAGAACACACCACCTTCTCAGGTAAAAACAGCAAATGCTTTCTACAGAATCTCTCTAATAAATTTGGAGTTTGTTTTCTCAACCAAAGACTATTGAAAAATTATTTAAAACCAATTTAAAAAAATCATTTTTCAGGAAATTTAGTCGGAAATTATGCATGGAAATTATACATTTTGTTGCTCCTTTAACTATAAAGTACTTTAATAAAACTAGTTAGATAATCTCAAAACTAAGTCAGTATGTAACTAACCGAGCATGAAATTCCACTCCAAATATATTTTTCTTTATTAAGATAAAATTATAATTATTTAAGACTCTTCTTATCTTTCTGAATCTATTTCCTACTTCACAATGTTATTAATAGTGATAATTTTTTAAACAATAGTGGATTAATTCTTTCACTTCAGGTTCCTCTGTTCTTCGATCCAGACGCCCCTCGCCTGAACCCTCCTTCCAGCGACCTCATCTCGGATGGTGGCTTTTCCCCCGGGGACACCATATCCCACCATTTGACCCCAGTTCACGAAGCCTTCAGTCCTCCTAGTACCACAACGACCGCACTGCCTTCCACAACCAAGAAGGCCTCCCGAACAAGAGTTTCTGGAGCCACTAGACGGGTGAAAGTCCATCGAACATCCACTGCTCCTCCAGAAACCAAGCGTTCACGAACGAAAACTCGAGCTCCTACAACCCTTCCCCCAACCACCACTCTCGATCCAGAAATCAGGGCTTCCACCAAATTGGCTGCGTCCTTTGGTAGCAAGAGTGGTAAAATAGTAGTAGGCTCCTCTACCACTACCAGTACAGCACAACCAACCACGACAAGAAGAAAGAGAATTAAGACAACGACATCGAGCAACGCCAATACCACCATCCCTGCTTCCCCCAAGTCCAAATCACGGTAAAAATTCACGGAGTAAAAATGACAATAAATTACTAATGGCTTTCACATATCCTTCAATTTTTAGTTCCTTTTTAGTTGTTATTTTTTGATGAAAACAAGTATATATAAATTTAGACTTTAATAAATAGATTAAGATTCGTTTTTCAATAGTAATTAGCATCAGGAAAATATCCATAGTAGGATTTTAGATCTTGCCAGCGATGAAGTCAAATTGACAATGAATTTAATCTAGACTTTAATATTCGTTTAATTATGAATGAGCAATACATTGACAATTATACGTGAATTGCTGGGTCTGTTCAGAATTTGGCAATATTTTGGTCTTGTTATAATTAAAATTAAATGGTTCGGATAAAAAATAAATAAAAAGGAATTCAGAGATCCTCAAAACTTACTCTGAAAATGATTTGAAATCTCTTGACTTCTGGACTTTTCTCATTCATTATAAAATAATATCTGTAACTTCGAGTATCTCCGCCTCTTCAAAATTCCAACAAAATTCTGAATTTCTTGTTATCAGATTATTTTTTTTTTCAAAATGTGAATGTTTCAAAAAACGTTTTTACGATAGAATGGTTTTCGCTCTTTATTCCTAAATAATATCAATAAATTATGAATAAGGTAATGGATTTTATATGATTGTATAGCAAAGATATTTAAAAGCAAAAGGAAAAAAAAAATAAAGGATATTAAAAAGAATATGAAAGAATGAGTAGTAGTAGGAGTTTCTTTATAATTTAAGTGTAGTGTAAACTTTTTAATGTAATCCATAGCTTGCCGGAGAAATGTTTTCTTTCTGATTACTTTTATTTTTTTCACTTCCTAATCCTTAAAATATTTTTAAATAGCTATTTATTGAATATTTCTTTTCTTCTTCAGATCTCGCTCTGAAACATCACGTAAATCCAATCGTCGTAAGACCACCACCACACCCCCGCAGTCTGGAGACCACGAAATCGGCTTCACGCACTCCTCCACCTTCGCTTCAGCCAAATCTCGCGCTGAGCTGTTCCCCCCTAGAACGAGGAAAGGACGTCTATCCACCACCACTCCTCCAACAACCCCTCCTCCAACAACTACGACTTTAAAGCCATCCAGTTTGACGCCCCCACCTCCTGATATGGACGTTGCAGCAGCTGAAAATGTTAACGCGACCATCATACAAACAACAGTTGTGACCACAACATCCACCAATGCAACGGCCTAAACAAAATAACGTCACTGGATATCAAGAACTATTTTAGACTTATGGCAAAGAGATAAACGCCAATATACATACATATATAAATATATAAAACAAATGTATACTAAAACCTAAAACGAGGGTATTTATATACTAATTGACAATCCTGTTTAAATTATGACTGTGTGCCTTATACAGAGATCTGTGACCCTGAAAATGTAGTATTATAAAAGTGATACATTAGAAAAGGGACTGTCTTTCGCATATAAAAGTCTAGCTCTCAAGAGGTTGTATTTCCATCTGCTCTTGTTTTTTTAAATGAATCAAATATGGCTTCCGATATGTTTTAAATGATAGCAATAATAAAATCGTTGGAAATGGATATAATTTTTAACAGAAGATATTTTATTTTATTTTATTATCCTAGAAAAATTATTAAAATTATTAAAACGGCAATGAAGGATTTAAGATTGCAATTACGTATTTGTTGGAATTCGTCTCTAGCTGTTATTGGGTCATTTAACAGAGCAGCAGTAATTCATTGATGGAAAGTCTGTAGGTTTTGCCACTGGTTTTGGCAAATGTAGGAAGAGATCAATTTCAAGCTGCTCAAAAGACGTTGATAAAAATCTTATTACTATGAGAAAATTCTTCTTCCTATGCTTTCAGGTTAATTCTAAGAAGTAGAACCACTTTTTGTATCCATCTACTCTAAATAAAAATGCTTCAGTTAAATTGCACCTTCTCTTGTTTCAATACAAGTGAAGATTTAAAAAAGGAAAAGAAAACGTAAGTATTTTTCCTTGAATTATGATAACGACTCTTTAGGCCTATAGCTAAAAAGCCTTAAAGAAGTAGATAATCATTTTCTGAAAGTAGGTTTATTTATAAAACATGTGTTTGTTTCTATCTTGTGTAAATATTTCTTTTATAATTCAACGAAATCTTTCTTTGTATGGGTTCATTTCAGCTTGAATAGGAGATTCCCAGAAAAAATACTAGCGATTCTGACAATGGAAGATGCTTTGCTGTTTTCATTGTATTTAAGTCATGATGATGATGATGATTTTTTTTTTTTTTTTTTGTCATTCAAGGTCAAGTGAATTTCAAAAGGGAAAAAAAACCAAACTTTTTATCAGTCGTTGTCAGAATAATAGACTTGTTTTTTTTAAGATGACAAAGTTTCTAGTGTCATCTGCTAGTGTTAAAGTAATAATCATTGAAGGTTATTAATGTAACAATTGGCTTGAAGCCAATAATGGTGTTCATTAATCAATGTATATTTTCATACAAAAGTAATATTTCTTTTCATTTCTTTTTCATTAAATTTAATGAAAACTGTAAATTTTTTAACATTTGTTTACGTTTATATAAATATTTTTTTTCATTGTAAAATGATTGTTTGTTTGTTTTTTTTTTTGTTATGTTTACAGAATATGCTACCTTACATGCGGCTATATTTTACATTCCAAAAATTTAATTTTGTATTTTCGTACAAATCACGAGAATCAATGTTCATAATAAAACTTTTTTTAAAAAAAAAAACCAAACACTGTTTTAAGTTTATGTAATCTAAGATTATCTCACACCTTAATTCTACAAATACATCGATTTGAAAATGCTTTTACAGATTTTGTAATTTTTGTTCGTTACATTTACCTAATCTTGTGAAAATGAATTGAATTCGATTTTCCAAATTTGAAAAGTGAATCAATCAATGTAGGAAGATAGTTTTAAATGTTTAAGAAAGCCTAAATACAACATTACGTCAACTTCTGTTTAAGTTTTCATAAATGAGTTGAGATTTTCTAACGACGACCTTCGTTATACTTTCGCTTTTTTTTCTTGTTAATCAAAGTGTTTTTTTCTAAATTGTTTACATTTCTTAGATATTTATGTACTGAAATCGTAAGATGAACTGAAATGAGTCGATAGCTCTTCTATTTTTCTATAGTAGATTCGAATACTGTTTTTCTATCTCTTCCATTATAGTAAGTAACTAAAGAAATCCATTCTTATTCTTATTCTTTTTTTTCCTCATTTCGATAAATGAAATAAGATTTCCAATCAAGACTTCTTTTGATATTTAATTATTTCATTCTGTTATCTTTCAGTTTTCTTTATGTTAAGATTTTGCAATACCATAGGTTGTTTATGTTTAATTTTTAATTGCCGTTGGGGATTTTTTTTTTCCAAAATTGATAAACCCATTGGCAAATACCTAAATAAACAGCTTGCAGAGATATCACAGAGATTAATGAAAGCAACCTCCAAAAGCTTTCGTTCCAATGGGATTGAAATTTTCTTTATTTCACTGATTGATAAACCCATTGGCAATTACCTAAATAAACAGCTTGCAGAGATATCACAGAGATTAATGAAAGCAACGTCCAAAAGCTCTCGTTCCAATGGGATTGAAATTTTCTTATTTCACTGATTGATAAACCCATTGGCAAATACCTAAATAAACAGCTTGCAGAGATATCACAGAGATTAATAAAAGCAACGTCCAAAAGCTCTCGTTCCAATGTGATTGAAATTTTCTTATTTCACTGATTGATAAACCCATTGGCAAATACCTAAATAAACAGCTTGCAGAGATATCACAGAGATTAATAAAAGCAACGTCCAAAAGCTCTCGTTCCAATGGGATTGAAATTTTCTTATTTCACTGATTGATAAACCCATTGGCAAATCCCTAAATAAACAGCTTGCAGAGATATCACAGAGATTAATAAAAGCAACGTCCAAAAGCTCTCGTTCCAATGGGATTGAAATTTTCTTATTTCACTGATACTGCCTTTGGTGAAATGATTACAATGGAAACATGTCTGACTATCGAAAAGCTTATTTTTTAAAAAGTCAACGAAAAAAACTCTTATGATGATGTTGTTGGAATAGCAATTTTAAAAGAAAAGTGGAAACAATATGTGATTGCAAACAGGAAACAGAATTCTACTTCATTACGAAGATGCAATTGGTTTTCATTTCACTGTCCAAAGACAGCTACAAGGAAACTAATCTGTCTGACCTACAACTGAAGATCTCACCATTACCCTAACACTTTCATAAAAAGAAAAAATTATTACCAATTATTATTCTGAAACCACTCGGTGCCACGCGTTGACTGGTTCCCTCTGAATGGCGCCAGGTGCAGCTGGATACGGTGTCGTGCGCACTTGTAACTGCTTTCTTCTTAAAGAAAAAGAAAATGTTAAATTAATAAATAAGTCAAAGTTATCAGTTTAAGTCTTTCATAATGAAACAAACCAAAACACCAACCTAGAGTATATAATGGAACGATCCACGATTGCAATTCCAACAGTTAAGAAAAAATTAAAATGATATTATTTGTTTTTGTTTTGTGTTTTTACGTTGCTAATTCTTACATTAAAAATATTTTATACTCTATTTTATATATTTTTTTTATAATGAATTTCATTAATGTAATTAGGTTGCGCCCTCTATCGAGCTCCGATTTGAATTATGGGAAATGTGTGTTGCGGCTGATTGAGTAGTGGCCCAATGCCAGGTTTATTTAACAATTGAAGTATTGTTTCACCTAAAGAAATTAATAAACTACTTGAGAAAATCATTTTTTAATAAGGAAAGTAATTTGCAGTTATTATTTCTTATTTAGTGTTTTAGTAAGCAATTGTTGATTGGCTCTAATGTTCTCAAGAACTTCCATCTTGAAAGTAAATAAACCAATGGGATGTAAATTAATCATGTAGTTTTCGGCACATTACATATAAAAATTGTAATTATTAAATAGTGAAGACCAAAAAGTAAAATAATAATGTTAACGCCATTGGAAAAACAGAAGTTACTGTTTTGAGAAAAATTCTGATATATAGTTCCCAAAAGAACTTTTAGAGGTTTATTATAAAAACCATATTCTCTTCTGAGATATTTCAATCGAACAACTACTATTTCAATCAATGAATACAACTACAGTCGTTGCAGTAAGATATTCAAATATGGAATTTAAATTTTATTGTTTTAACTCTCAGGTTTTCTACTTGAGTGGTTGAGTTGAGAATAACAAAAAATAAAGCCCTAGATTTTAATTTTCATTAACATTTCAGTTATTTTATCTTTCGTGGTAGGCACTTATCATCATTATATATTATTTCTCAAAGGGTTTTTTTTGTCGGACCGCTATATTTCCTTTACTACTTCATCAAAATCAATGATTGAGGCATCATTTTGAAGTACGTTTCCCGCTAATGACGAAAAACAAACAAATTGTTTAAAATTAATGTTTTCGTTAAAAAACTTTATTTTTAAAAACTTTTTATACAAATGTAGACACGCTTTAACAGAAGCGCCTTATTTTTCGAAAGTGAAAGTATTGCTTTAGTGTTGTAACCTTCAACTATTTCCTTTTTTGAATAAAAATGCACTTTAAATGATATTTCATCGTTTATTTAATAACAACAGATAAAAAAAAAACAAAGATTTATATTTTAATAAAAATAAACGATTTATTACAATAGAAACATAAAAATTAGTCAACTTTTCATATATTATTTTATATATTATTTCTCAAAGGGTTTTTTTTTGTCGGAACGCTATATTTCCTTTACTACTTCATCAAAATCAATGATTGAGGCATCATTACAATAGAAACATAAAAATTAGTCAACTTCTCATATATTATTTCTCAAAGGTGTTTTTTTTATTTCCCTTAATACTTCATCGAAATCAATGATTGAGATATTTTCAAGATTACGTTCACCGCTAATGATGAAAAATAAACAGATTGTTTAAAATTAATGTTTTCGTTAAAAAAATTTATTTTAAAAATATTTTTTGTAAAAATGTAGAAGGCAATCTATTGACAATCTGTTCATTTATTTATTTCCACATTACCATTCGGTGACTGATCAAGATACCATGCGAATTATTCGCACGGGTCAACTTTTTTATAAAACTTGAGAAGACGCCATCTATTGACAATGTGTTTAACTAACATGCACACAAGCTGTTGGATTTGTTTATTATTTCTCAAAGGTGGTTTTTTGTTGCGAATTATTCGCACGGGTCCACTAGTTATTTTTATATTATTATTTTTTACGAATTTAAAAAAGATTAAATTGAACTGATGTAATAAAAAAAAATAATCTTTTATATTAATAATAAAAGTTTGATTTTATTTATTTATTTATTTATTTATTTATTTATTTATTTATTTATTT
>JAFIDM010003189.1:65015136-65037059 GCA_023159025.1 Thereuonema tuberculata | reverse complement strand
GACAGCGAAGCTCCGCATGGGGCAGCGAGCAGAGCACGACAGCGAAGATCCCGTAAGGGGCAGCGAGGGGAACACCTCAATTATACATTTTCAAGATTTATAGGTTCAGAAGAAAAAAAGTTATTCTTAGATATACCTAGTCACATGCTTCGAAACAAATCCATGGCAATTAGCTAGAGTGCTGTGCTGATCTTCAAGAGCTACTTAGATTTTTTCTACTACTTTGAATTACACCAAACCTTACATAATCCAACTACAGACTATACTTTAGTGGGATATACATTTTCAAGGTACAGTAGAATAGGTATAGGTGCAGCAGAAAAAAGTTATTCTTAGAATGATATACTTAGTCATATGTATCCAAACAAACCACGAGTGCTGTGCTGACCTTCATTATCGACTAAGGCTTTTTCTACTGCTTGGAATTACACCAAACTTTGTAGAACTCAAGTACACATCATTCTATAATGAAATTAAAAAGATTCGTGTAAATCCATCCAGTAGGAAAAAAGTTATGTTCTGTTAAAGGTGAAAACAAAATGACTTTTCAGGCATTTCCGACCATATTTCTGTTAATAACTCCTTTTTGGGTGGCTCAATTTTATTCGGATTTATTTTATTCGACTCAAGAGTGACTCTAGTTCAGTTCACGTAAAGGATGTCTATGTACAACAAATAGAATGAAAGTGAGGGACTCGTATGAGTGTGTTGGACCTAGAAAAAAAATTGTTTCATGTTACATTCAATAAATTAATTTTTTATTTCGTAATTTTGATCCCTAAAGCTTGCTAATATAGTATAGCTCGCCTCCCCCCATTTCAGTTATACAGTGAAAAATATATTTTTGTAAGTTTGCGGTATCTGAATTTTATGTAGCTTCCAATTTTGCCTCACCACACTATGTCAATGCCGGTATTTTTTGAGCACCCATGGGAATCGAACCCGTGGCCTCTCGCACTTAAGGTGAGAGCGATAACCACTGGTCTTAAATATAATTAATGCTTTAGATTAGAGAATAACAACAAGTAAAGTATACTACATTTCCAAATTTTACAATTTGTTTATTTTAGAGGAAGTAAGCTTTAAAGTAATTTATAATGTAAAATATGTCAAAGAAAATACTTTAAACCTAAAAAATACACAGGTAGCATTATCGTTGGATAATGCACAATATCGTTGGGAAAATTAGTAGGTAAGATTATCAATTAAATTAATTTAAAAGATGGTTAGATATAATTTGACCATAATGTTGCTCTTAAGTGTTTATCAAACCAACAGAGTAACATTTCAAAATCAAAATTAAGGACATATCAACTATAATGTTACACAAAAAGTAAAAATATTTATGTAATGTTATATATTTTAGCTGTCTTAAAAAATAACACAGTAACATTTCTTTATTTCAAAATAAAGCCCAAGGGAATACGAACATTTTTACATGAAAGGTTTTCATTCTTGAGTGATCATCAGATTGATAACTTCATCAAAGTCAAGTTGAGTTGTAATGTATGACAAAATACCGCTACATTTACAAGTCGATTTTGTCTTTGGATAGACCTTAAGTAGTTCAAGATTCACCCTTGGGTAGAACGGAGAAAGATTATTCAGCTGAACAACTCGTAGCAGGAGTGCAATTGTATATTTTCAATGTAATGCACACGTTACAACAGATGTCCTGTAAATTTTTTTTTCAATTATTTTGTACAGACTTGGCAGAGTCCAAGGTTTTTCAACGTTTTTACCTTTCTTGTTAATAACTTCTCGTTTTATATTTGTTAGATAACCTTTAGGCCGCGCGGTTGGCGATATCGCTAAGACACTGGCCTCTCACCTCTGAGTCCCGGGTTCGGTTCTCATGTGGGTTTCGTTGATGGTGGCGATCCGCGCTGGGCAGGTTTTGCCGGGGTTCTCCCGTTTCCCCTGCATTTCTCACACCATCCTTTCTCAGTCTTTCTCTCCGTCTGTCCTTCTTTCCGTGGGATAGTACAAAAGATCTTTCAGGTCGACGTGCTCGGCAGTCATACCACCCAATTTCAATTAATCTAATCTAAATAATCTTTCAGATGGACGCACTCATCGGCGAAGCTAGTCTCCAAGTCCGTGTTGTACACTTAACACAATTGTTTAGCTGAATCGAATATAAGGTTTGGTTTGAGCTTTGTCAGTTTTGAAATAAAGGTAAATTTAGATGCAAAAAGTTTATACTTAGACATTGTCTTTTCCAAATCTTCTTTAAGTGGGTCAACAACATTGATAAAACTTGATGTTAACCTTTTTTCCTCTGAGATGAGATTTCTGCTACTCCCTATAGCTTCATTTTCAGAGCTTTGCAGTCTTTTTCAGAGTCTTCTGTTTCATTAAAAAACCTTTTTTCTTCTTCTGTCTCTTAGGCATTGTTTCGAATTCTGATGGATGCTCCGCTTCAGCCCTGAGTTCCCTTAAGTTTTTTTCTTACTTGGGATATGCACAGTTCAAAAGATTTCTTTATTTTCCCAACCCGTTGTGGCCTTCTCCGGATAACTCCGATGTATTGCGGGTTGGCCGCCACACACTTAATGGTCATTTTAAAGCGAAAATATAAATCCTCTTTATTCCCTATCCCGTGAGAATTTCGAAAAATCCGGCCTTATTCCTTGTCTACATCATAAAGGGAACCTCTGTGAGGCATTTCAGCTCTCTAGGTTCAATGGTTTGGACTGGGCTTTGGCAGGGCCGGACTTAAACACCCAGGACCCCTAGGCACTTGATATTTGCGCCCCTCCCCCCATCCCGAAAATCTATAAACCAAAAAAAAAACAATCCAATATGGCGGGGCCCCTAGGCCCGGGCCTTCTAGGCCTAGGCGCCATGGGCGTTGGTGAGTCGGTCAGTGAGTGAGTCAGGACTTTTCTTTTTATATAGGTTGATTAAGGATCCTCTGATTGTGTTCGTAAATCTCTTTAATCTGAATCCACATAGGAACAATTCCACACAGGACGTAAAGAGCATCAACCGAGACCATCCTGCATGTGTGAATTATAGCAATCAAAAAAGGTCTAATTAATAAATTCAGATAAATTTTAATTCATATTTCAGCGGCATGTAGAATTTGGGGTTTAATTGTGGCATTTACTAATAATTTTCTTATTTTTGAAGACATATCCCCATTCCTGGGGCAATAGAAATAAGCTTATGAACGTTCACTGCTACCTTTTTCCTTGAGTAAATAAAATGGTTTATCCAAGTAAAGTTATAATTCAAAACCAACCCAAGATAATGCAAAATAGGCTTAAATACTATTTTATTGTTATTCAATTTGAAAGTTGGTTTTTTTGATGTTCTTTATGTTGTAAAAAAAGAGTAGCAGCAGTCTTACTATTATTAATAGTTAGTTTATTGTCAGTAGCCCAAATTATGAGAACAGGCCAAAAGGAGTCCCATATAATTTCAATTCTTCTGATAGATGGGACTGTCACCAAAACAACAGTGTCATCGGTAAAGGCTTGTACATCCAAGGCACCCTCTGTGTCGATCACATTTGTCCAATTGCAAAAACGATCAAAAAGATCTTCAATTACTAATAGTCAGGCCCCCAACATCAAATTCCGGGCCCAGGTACCAAATGCAATAACGGGCCTCCCCCCCCCCCCCATGTTATGAACAAAATCATAAATTCCTAGCCAAAAATAACGCGAAAATACCAAACGATTTCATACTTCTACAGCAGGGATGGGCAGACTTTTGTAAGGTAAGGGCTACCTCAAGTATACTCCAAGTGCCGCGGTCACCTGAAGACTAAAAACAGAATCTCTAAGTCCACAACCTAAAAATAAAAAAAAAACAAAACAAAAAAAAAACAGAATCTCCGAATCGACAACCAAAAAAAAAAGAATCTCCAAGTCAACAATAAAACAAAAACGGAATCTCCATTAGATCTCAGCCCGGGCCCCTTTGACGGCCGAGCCCCGGTGCTGTGGGACCAATACTGACCCCCCCCTTGTGGGGACCCTGCTAATAGCCACAGCGTAGGACCCAGATTACTACCCTGTGGACAACCTTTAAAAACAGAACACGTGGAAGAACTTAAAGTAACAGATCTATCCTTCAGAAAAGATAAAATTCAATTGCTCAAACATTAATTCATGTTTTCACAACATGAATTAATGTTTGAACAGGTGAATCAGGATCCATCTAATATTGTTAAACACTTCATTGATACAGGACATCGACCTGGTTTCCACAAAATTAATATTGTTTATTCTTGGAAAAAATATTTTGACTTAACTTTTAGAGAATCTTTTTATATTTGTAGTAATCCCTCTATCGACATAGCATTGTCCAATCACATGATCAAGTATTATATCAACTCAACTTTTTGAATTGTAATTGACAGATTGACAAAGATTCGCATGTCGAATCGAGACGTCTCTTTTTTTTATGTATATTTTTGTATAACGATCTATTCATGTAAAATAGTGATTTGAAACCTTTTGTGTTTTTAAATATTTATTTTAATACGAAGTCGTTACGATAATGTTAAAATTAATTCGCGATAAAACGCGAAATTTAATATTTTTAGCGCGCTTTTTTTTCAAAAGTAATTCGAAATACTGTGATCTCTACATATAATGGGTTTTTTCTTTCCAATGTTTGTCAGCCTCTTCTTCACTTTCTCGTCAAGCCCATTCCATAAGGACTTTCTGAGGAAACAACGGAAAACTATCTCCGGATCTGTTCATTCTTTCTATCCACCAACCTTAGGGTTGAGGAGAGAAAAAAAATAATGTATTTATTTAAATTTGAGTGCTTGCTTTTTTTTTCCCCTTTTATAGCAATTATAACCTCTTTATAAAACACTCTTTGTAAAACAAAATTATAAAATAACTCCATAACCTAATAAACTTTATTTTTTATTTTTCTCCTCTAGATAATCTTATCTAAACGATTTAGTTTTAAAGTTAACATAAACAGGGAAGATGCAGAAGAAGAAATCTGCACAACATCTTGAACTTCATTATACCTATCTACAGTCTCAAATCTCATCTTTCTCGATAGCCGGTATTCCGTTTTCTATTCAAGCGCCTTTATTCTTTAATTTCACTTGTCATTGTGGGAGGGCGCTGTAAGATTTGAAAATAAATATGGCAGCTGAAGATAGTACAATTTATCACCAACGAGATTTACCTTTGCAAAGTTTTCCTATAATGGAAGAAATAAGACGTCAAGGAAAACTTTGTGATGTAACGTTAAAGGTAAAAGAAAGATAAAATGAGAAAATTCTTTTAACATCTCGATTGTGTTTATAATTTTTTGGGGAGGAATGAACTCCCTATTATTAAATGCTACTCCGAATCATTCTATTTCAGCATTATTTTTTAGCAATTTTTTTTAATCGAAAATTCTCATTTCATTGTTTGTTTCAACCAAATGAAGTATTAAATTTCACAAATACATAAGAATAAAGATTTCAGCTGTAAAATAAATATATAAACTTAAAAATGTTCGCCGGCTTCATTTGAAGATCATCAACAACCTTTTGATTGTAAACATTAATTCTTTATTGTCAATTTATAATATAAAATAACTTTGAAATTAATAAGTGAATAGATATAATTTAGAAAATTGTAAGCCGGATGGTCATTACATTGTTCATATAGCAGAATTTTATCATTTCCTTTCCATATATTTAACTTACAACTTATATAATCACATAGCTTTATATTATAGATGTTTAGCTTACTATATCTAATTACGAAAAGCAGAAATTAAATATTTAAATTACAAAATTGATTAAAACAATGAGATGAAATGAAACACATTAATATCTTTATCATAATTGGGCATTAAATTGCAAGAATTAATCAAACATCACGCGAGGAATTATTGCTTCTGTAATCGTTTCATTGAAAAATACTACAATGCCTTACTTCTTCCACAACATGTAGGCAAAAACAATGTAATGAAAAATTAAGTACCCATGCACTATTACTAAAATACTAAAACTATTATTGCCAGTATTTATTGATGATGGTGTCGAAGTTAGAAATAAATTATTCCTACACCATTTACTTAACTGATAGTCAAAGTTTGACAAACTTCAGCATAGAAATATGGCAGCGTTGAATCATTAATGTTGTCTTTTTATATTTAAATCATTGGAAAAGCTGTTAGACTTTTTTTTTTTTTATCTATCTGCATGTCAATGGAAGATGATGAACCCCATTCCAAGCAACAAAATTATATTAGCCTATAATAGACATGTGACTTCTACCACCATCCTGCCATTACCAGAATGCACTGATTCATTAGGGACCATAAAACAATCTTAACAGAGACAATAGCTTTATTGAGATTTCCATGTATCCTTTGCTCAGGACATGAGCCTTGGTTGGTGAAAAATGGATTATACTGGAAACTTAAGCAGAGAAACTTATTAATATTAAATTTATGGGTGCGACCTCTCCATTCTCTTCCCAGATGATGGATGTATTGTTCACATCCGAAAGCTTGGATAATACAACCATTCTTATCTGGCTGATCCCCTGAAAAATGTTTTTCATTAGTCAACCCCAGGAAAGCTTTAAATTCCAAAGTATTTTTATGTTTAACTTCATGGGCACAACACATCTTTTAGCATCATTAATAGCCAGGTGCAATGTCTTACTTATTTTTTGAGCAGTTTTTGATGTATCACAAATAATTTATACTTAAAGGACTTATAAAATTTATACCCTTTTTCAATGATTGTATTATTCATTACCAACTTTTTTAAATTTCCTCCATTGGTTGTTTTAAGAATTCTTCTCCTCATTTGAATCTGTCTTTGTTTGATAATTGTCAACCCTTAATGAAGTAATTAAAATTCTGGTTAAATCACCTTACTAATAGGAATAATTCTCATAGAATATGTTTTATCAAATGGTAAACAGTTTTTGGGTAGAGAATGTGTCTGAAGGATGTGGTATGGCCAAGTAACTTAATATATAATTATTATTCTACAAGAATTGCAGAGATATACAAGCTCACTGCTACTTAGGAGTCAGAACATTGAAATACAAAAGAATTCCAAGAAACTTGCACAGTTATTACATTCTAATATAAAAGAAAAGGAGGAAGAAATAAAGAATGGGAAAATATATAGATCCCAACAAATGATCATTCGCACTAAGACAAAGGCCCACTAGAGCCTTCCCAAGTACTTGTATTTGATAGCAGTTGTTGTTGTTGTAAAGCATAAACCAGTCACAAGATTCACTCACTAATACAACAAACTGACTGTCTTACCAGCAGTATGAATAATACTATTGAATATCATATTTATAATACTTTACAGCTATCATAAACTGATATGTTAATGGTATATACTGTATAAATTGTTTATTGCTATTCTTTATACTTTCTCTTTATTGTGAAAATATATAACTTGTTATATGATAAGTTGCCACCAAGATAGGATTCGTCTCATCTCCAACCAAAACTTAGTCTGTTTTCTTTTCCTTGGCTATGTCTTGTGTGTGTTCCCATCACACTAGATGTACTATAAGTCTATAGTATTTTACTGCTGTATTATGGTTATTCAAGAATGTATTTTGAGTCTTGTTCAACCTTTTGCATGTAATTAACTGAAAGTGTTTGGACGTGTGTGACTTAATAATGTGTACTGTATGTATTATTTCTTAAGTACTATAAAATAATACATCATTCGATCGTCCCCTTATCTGCAGGATTACCATCCGCAGCTTCAGTACCATGTGGTTTGGAAACAAAAAAATATTAAATAAAAATTCAAAAAAATTGAAATTCGTAAATTTGAATTGTTCTCACTTGTTTGAATGGATATCTCTGGGTCAGCCATTTCTTCTCATGTGTCCAATCAGTCATGGGATTGCTATCACACTGAAAGAATTATTTTACACTCATGGTATCTCTGCTGTGAACTATGAATTAAAAATTTTGTTTAAAATGGTTCCAAAGTTAATGGCAATGGCAATTCTGCCAAGCCTAACAGAAGCTATGAATTGCTTCCTTTATGAGATAAAATGACAATAATTGATTTAGTACTGAAAGAAAAAAAGTACCTATCAAAGTTGGTCAAATGCTCAATAAGAATGAATCATCACTTCATGAAATACTAAAAAAAGGAAAAAGAAATTCATGCTAGTGTTACTTGTACACCTTTTTATAACTTATGTTATACTTGTGTATAATTTTTAAATTAAATTGTATTATAAGCATACATATGTTAAAAACGTATATTATATAACATGCTGTATTTTCCATGGTTTCGAGCATCTGCATGAATGCTTTGACCATGGTTATGGGGGACTGCTGTACTGTAGTGCATATGTAGGACTTAGGTTTACTAGAACATAACTCTATTTTTAAGTCAAGGACTAGTTTAAATGTCAGTGGACTCCATTTTGCATTACTAGAGTCAGTTAAAGATAAATATAAAAAAAATTAAACCTAATTTATTTCATCAAAATTTATAAATTAAACTAGATTTATTAAAGTCAGGAAAATATTTCACACAAGTTCAGCAAATATTACAGTTTAAAATTAAAATTACAAGGAATGCTACTAGTTTCGTCTGCAGTTGCAGACAGCATAAGATACTTAAACATTAAACACTGGTTTTTACAAGGGAAGCAAGGAGAGTAACAATTTGAAATGATTGGAGGGATGCAGTCACGTGATTTATAAACTAGATTTACGCTTGGAATTCTTGATATGAATATTAATGAATTGAATCCTAACTGTTTAAGTACAGTTTTGCAACTAATTGAAATAATCCTTTTTTTTTTATCTTTTTTAAGAGCAAATAAAGATTGTTAGAAAAAAAATTTACCCAATCCTATTTTTCTGTCTTAGGTCGACAGCCATTCTTACAGTGCACATCGAATAGTTTTGGCTGCAACTATTCCTTATTTCCAAGCAATGTTTACACATGATATGGTTGAAAGCAAACAGAGGGAAATCACCATCCAAGGCATTGAACCAAGGTACAGTCAATGGGTTTTTTAGTTATAGAGAAAAACAGTATGTTATAGCTGTTCAAAGGAAGAATATTTAAATCAGAGTATTTAAAATATTACAGCATTTCCATTGCTTTCTAGGAGGGCTCAACACAGAAAAAACTTTTTTTTTTTTTTTTTTGAAACATTGTTTGGGCTCTTTCTTTAAAATTTCTCAGATTTAGTTTTATTTTAGCACTCGGGAATAATTTTTTGAACAGTAATTCTCTTGAAAATAGTTTCTCTAATATGTTCATCTCCTTTTTTCATATTGTTTCATCTACTGGAAATTAAATACTTTTACAGAAGTAATTTTCTATTGAAAAGAAGAATGATTTAAGCAGCAAAAACAATCATCTAAAGTTCCTTTTTACTATCTGCCCAATTACTATCTGAAATTCTAGCTTAAATTAATAGAAGATATTAATCTTATTAGAAACTGACCTAAAACTCCTTGTGTATTTTGGGAATTGCTTTTGCAGACAATCCAGAGATTCATAAACACTATAAATAGCTCAAAACCTTCTAATGGTTAACAATTTAAAGAAGCACAAAAGCGAATGGCAACATATAATACCATCAATGGTATTTGAAATATTATTCTTTGATTTTATGTTACTGTTTAACTTTGTGAATCCTCTTATTCCTTGTTAATAGGATTGCTACATTTAGCTTATTGCACATTAAATTCCTAAACCGTTCTAATGGTCTTGAAAATTATCTGATATATTATGTTTGAGTTTATTTCTAAATTAATTACTTAAATTTCCTTTAGTTGCTGCTGATAATGCAAGTGTGTAGATATTGGCCTTGTAGAAGGAGAAAATCTTAGTGTTTGAATTGGTTTTTAACAAAATTCCACATTTCTGTCCAGCTTTATATATATAGTGTATCAAATAATAAATAAAAACAATCTTAAGATCACTATTCCCAAAGCTAAACTGTTAGAAGGAAAGGAAAATTGAAAATAAGAAAATAAAAATCAGGTGTGTGTGTATATATACAGGGTGATTCATGAAGATATGCAGAAACTTCGGGAGCTCATTCTACATGTAAAAGTAATGAAAAAAAGTTATATAAACATAGGTCCGGAAATGCTTTGGTAGCAAGTTATGGCTAGCGAAAGAGTTCACCCATAGTTCAGTACCCTGGGTGAAATGAAGACTTGCTGGAAGTCTGGAAAGATAAACTAAAGGGCGAAAGCAGTGGTTTCGTATGGTTGTTGGCCTGAAAAATCGAATGAAACTTGTATTTCGCAGAACTATATCTCTTTGTTTGTAAGCGTATCCCACGTGGAACCTACAAAAGAGGGATCGAGAAACAACGTTTTTTCCATTTGACGTACAATAACGTTGGGAAATTAGGTTAGACACAAAAGGTTACACCAAAATTGTAGAACATGTAATTCTGAAGAAAACGGTGCAAATACAGTATACAGAAAGTAGATGGTCGAGTTCGTCAGAACAAACCAACACATGTTTTACAATAGGCCGACAATAACGTTGTTAATTTCCCAATAAACAGAGTAAATATTTATTAAAACTGTACATTTTACAATTATAATTTGCAAATTAAAACTGAACATGTGTGGCAGAAAGTACAAAACTTATTTCATTGAAATACTGTATGACAGAATGTAATTTTATTGAAAACACAGAATAATGTTGTGCGAGAAATTTTATTACATAAGTTGGCAACACAATACAGCTGTTCAACAATAATGTGAATTGCATTGTTTTGAATTATTGGAGGCGAACTCTTTCGCTAGTCGTAACTCACTACCAAAGCATTTCCGGATCTATGTTTATATAACTTTTTTTCATTACTTTTACATGTAGAATGCGCTCCCGAAGTTTCTGCATATCTTCATGAATCACCCTGTATATGCCTGGTTTTCATTTTCTTATTTTTAATTTTCCTTTTCTTCTAATAGTTTAGCTTTGAGAATAGTGATCTTAAGATTGTTCTTTATTTATTATTTGATGCATTTTCTTAATGAATTTAAAAACTTTCACATTCTCATTTGTACTTCTGAGACATTGAAGGCTAGGTAAATTTAGATGAAATTATTTTGTATCACATGTTTATCACATAATCCCATCTTAATAATTTCAGAAAAATAGGAAAAACTAATAATAAAGAGATAAATTTAAAAGTGTTTTAAATTTATAGTTGATTTTCCTATATGCACAAATTTTACATACAACTATACATGCACATACATCATACATACATACATATATAATTTCTGCATTTATCTAATAATATATTTTTTGTTTTGGCAGTGCCTTGGAAGCCTTAGTTAACTTTGCTTATTGTGGTAAAGTAACAATGCATATTAACAATGTTCAGTCTCTCTTGGTTGGAGCTTCTTTTCTACAACTACATCGTGTCCGAGATGCATGTTGTGATTTTCTTAAAAAGAGGTAAATATTTGTTCATTTTTCCTAATAGACACTGATATGTTTTGCTTATGGATAAACTTGGATAGCTATACTGAAGTGCATTTAAAAAAAAATAACAAAATGTAAAGCAAAAAAAGTCCTTTTTCTAAGCCAAGGACTTTATTTTAATTAATAAAAGAATTTAAGTAATTTCATTTACTACAAATGTGAAAGAATAAATAGACTCACTCACAAAAGATCTCGGGTGATACGTTAGTTTGACAATGCTACACATACTCTATGTTTAATATCCATGGAGACTGGAAGAAGAATTTAACAGCAATGGTAGATGTTTTGCACACGGGTGATGGAATTATAAACTTTACACCAGAATCAATGAGCATCTAAAACAATGACCATCATAATATATATGGGTAGTATCTATATGAAATCCAATAAATAATATTCTTTGGAGTTGATGTTTGTTTTTGAGATTAGTTGAAGTGAAAGCAGAGATCCTGAAGTTGTATGGCGCCATGATAATATATTCGTCCTTCACCTCAAAGCAGAAACATTCACATAAAGCTTATATCCTATCACCTTCGGCCAAATGTGTGCCATTATTGTTAATATTCCCCTCTCAATCCTTGCATTTTGTGTTATCTTCAAAATTGTAGGATATCACCTCATGTTTTTAATGCATTTTTTTCTTTCACATTTTGATTTTCTGCTTTACAAACATTAACCCGAACCATTTGAATAATTTCAGCAATGAATATTTCTAATATCAGTTTTTTAAAATGCTATTTTTTTAATGTTTGATATTAATTATCAACAGCTTTAAAAGAATAATAAACCTTAACTGACATTTGGAAAGAATGTTTTAAGATACCTTTTATGAAGCTATTGTGTAATTAATATTAAATCTGCATTCAAGATTTTTTTATTATTATTTTTTTTTTTATTTTCATAGTAATTTTGATTTGCCACCAAAGAAGTGTTTTGATTGTTTGGTTCAGTAGAAGGTAATAGAAATAAAAACACCTGAAATAGGATTCCTAAAGATGGGTGAAGTATCTTGGTATTATTTTGAAATGCTTCTGAATGAATTTATTTAATCGATGTATTTCAGTTGTGGGTGTCAAATTATGAGAGATTTTGAAGTATTTCAGTTATCAAAAGCTGTTTATGTTCTTTTATACATAATCACACCCTGAATGAGTGCTTTTTATTTCAAAGATTTTAGAGCAGGAAACAAACTAATTTTCTTTTTAAGATTTCTATTTGTCCTATGCCCAAAGCAGGAGATTATCCCATTTTGTTGTGTTCAGTCTAATAATAGAAAGAACTATTATTAGGCACTTCTTTGGTTTTTGATGCCTACTTAGAGACATCTTATTAAAAATCAAGACCATTATAGTGTAAATATGATTGCCAGAAATTGAGACTCCTGACAACATTCAGGAAACTATTTAATGCCAGTTTTATAATCTATCTATCTCTCTCTTTTTTCCTTTTTTTTTTTAATGATTAAAAGTTTTTATCAGAAATACAAATATACACTCATTGCCAAAAAAATTAGCGCAGCCAGAATGAATGATCTGGGACCCTAAACTCATTATATGTCACTGGTTGTAGTTGGCTGTGATTGCCCACTGAGAACTGCTACCAGTGGCTTTAGTGTCACTGAGCTGTGGTCATGTGGATGGCTATCATATGACCACTGTGCACTTTATAATGAGTGTGGTTGTCGAGCGTTCTTGAGTCCTCAGCATTCCTTGACAACTCATTCGAAGCAGCTTTGAATAACTGACAGTGTTTAAGGGAAGTCGTATCGTGAGACTATGGGAGGCAGGATGGTCGTTCCGTCTAATTGCCACCCAGATCATTCTGACTGTACTGTGTGACGGTGTTGGCAGTAGTGGGAAGAAACTACTGGACTACCTCCATGCTGTCGATACCCTTTCTTTGCCTGTCAGTTCTCCATATTTGTTGCCATTGAACACGTGTGGGACAGCTGGGATGGCAGCTTCGGCCATCAACGAGTATGAGCAATCTGGAGCATCAGTTGCAACAGCTGTGGGAGAATCTTCTGTAGGATAGCATTAGATATATCTATGATTTATAGCAAGCCGTATTGTCACATGTATCCCCACTAGGGGTGGTAGAACTAAAGGGACTGTTGAGTAAATGGCTCTAATATTGTGATCAGTTATTTGCAGCATCATTCTCATTGACTCCACTTGATTCTCACTCCATTTCGACTGCTGCTTCTGAGTCACTAATTTTTTTTGGCAGTAAGTGTATATTTATAAATATATTTTTGTAGAAGCTATTGCTTGGTGTTGTAATTGAACTTGCTGTTGTAAGAGGTTATGTATTCTGTATATATATTCTCCTTGAGATATCTTATCAGAAGATAAGTTGATTAATTATCAATAAAACATTTTCTGTTTTAATACATTTTATGTTCTGTAAAAATCTGAAAAGCTCATTTTCTAACTTTTGTAAATTTCAAACCCAGAGTTAAAGAGTAACTCCAGTATCTGATTCGTTTGACAGATTAGCTAAGATTTATATTGAATTGAGTGATTTAAAATGTTGGAACATAAAATTCATCATTCATATTATGTAGATTCCCAAATAAATTGCCTATAGCATCAAATATGTTCTAAATTGGAAGAGATAGTTCTGTTTTTAGCTGAAGATTCACTTTACAATTTTTTTTATATGTCAGTATTTGATGTATTTTATTTATTTATTTTTTGATCTCATTGCTTTCCTTTCAGGCTCCATCCTAACAATGTGCTTGGGGTCCGATCATTTGCAGACACTTTGGGATGTGTTGCATTAGTTTCTGCAGCAAATAAGTATATCCAAAAGCATTTTGTGGATGTGGCTAAATCAGAGGAATTTCTTAACTTAAACTTTGCAGATGTGAAAGAAATTGTTGGAAGAGATGAACTTTATGTAATATCAGAAGAACAGGTAAGAACAACATAAGATCACATCATACTATTTGGTCTAGAGCAAGGTTGATAAAATATGAAATTCAATGCACATTTAAGGTACTATAAAATCTTAATAATGGTTTGCTGCTTCTGTATCCACTGGCAATAGTATGCTGGTAAGCTGTGGCCAACTGGTAAAAAAATCAGAGGATTTTTGTAATGATTATTGATTACAATTCATTTTTTCTCTTCAGTTTGGTGTTTTACATTTTCTGGTTTCTTAAATCAGGAATTTCATATAACTTCTGGTAATTTGCATTAATTTGCGACGGGAGATCATCTGTGGCCTGCACCATTGCCACCAATAGTGTGTAAGACAGGCTTAAAGAAGGATTGAATTTGAATAATTTATTGCAGAATAGAAGAGGATCAACAACTGACTGGTATAGTAGAGATTTTGGTGGCTCAGAGATAAAGTCAAAGGAATAGTCTTGACTGTAGATAGTCCATTACCAGGAGTGACATTAAATGCATAGGAAAAGTGCTTCACACCCAAGCACAGTTCTGGAGATGTGCAGCATAGAGATGACAGATACTCCAGCCTTAAAAGGTCTGTAAAAGCTGTTTGTAAGTTTTGCTGTGAGTTTCATCGCTGCCCTAAGTTCTACATGGTGCAGATAAACCACCTTGGAGTTAAGCACAAAGGAATGCACTGCATCCGTCATTACTCACTGGAACTACAGAAGAAAGTCGCTCTCAGATGGACATTGCGAGATCATCTCACTAAGGTCACCTTCTTAGTAAAGACAATGAGAGTGGCATCAGCATATCCAGGTGCTAGAAGAGAGGGCTCACCAATGTCTGCTGAGAGAGTGAACGCAAGAAAGGGGAGTTTTTGATGAGCAGTACCTTTTGTAGTGTGAAGCTGACTTAGCCGCTATTACTTAGTATGTTGCCTTGCACTGGTTCTTACACTTCAGAGGTCTGTTGCTTCACTGTTCATGGCAAGGCACAGTTGCTTGTGGTGCAGAATCTCTCCCAGACTGCATTGCATTTTAGACTTTCAGGACCAGACATTCCTTTTTGTTTTTCCCTTTTAAAAGTGGGCCTGGGATGGAGTTTACAAAAGAGGAAATAGTAACAAAGAGTCTTTTTCTTTAATTCTGAAAATAACTGGATTAACATCTGTTTTTTTTTTTTTTTTAAATTCTCCTTCAAAGCTCTTTTGGACTGCTACTGAATCATCAGATAGCTAAATATTGTTTGTCCCATATCAGAGTGGCATAAGAAAACAAGCCCTAACTGGTCCCAAGAAGAGAAGCCTTTACAAAATTGAGATAGTAAGGTTAAAAGAATGGAGAAAAGATGAAACTAACAATATTAATTGAACTACTAGTGAATGAAAAAGGAAAGAAGGAAGTTGCAAGGAAGCAGAGAGTGGGCCACGAACAATGTTCATGACAATATAATAATACATTTTTCAGTAGCAAAATCAATTCCTATTTCCAGGGAACTGTTAATTTTCAAGATAGCTTACAACTGGGTATTAGTAGGGAACTTTAATGAAAGATAGATTTCTTTCAGTACATATCTATTACTGTATAACTTATGATGCTTTAAATATTTTAAGTACTTAAACTATTACTTAAGTGTAATGTCTAAAACTTATTCTTTGTATTTAGGTTTTTGAAGCAGTTATGGCATGGGTAAAGAAAGATCCTGATAACCGTAAGGAAAATCTTCCTGAGCTGTTGACTCGTGTACGCATGCCATTACTGACTCCTCATTATCTGACTGATAGAGTAGCTACGGAGGAGCTCATTCGCAGCTCTCACAAATGTCGAGATTTGTTAGATGAAGCCAAAGATTATCATCTGATGCCTGAAAGGAGGCCATTGCTTCAGAGCTTCCGGACAAGATTACGATGTTGCATTGATATTGTAGGAATGATCTATGCTGTTGGGGGACTCACTAAATCAGGTAACTTGGACTTCCTATTTATTTTTGTCTTGCATATACTTTAATTCGTTTTTTTCCGAACTGAAGTCAGGGTTCGCACATTTTCAACCCGTTTTCCTTGAGACCTAAACAATGACGTTAGTATCTCAGACCAGATCCTGATCAACTTGCCCATTGTAAATAAAATGATTTTGCTGTTATCGTTGCTGTTAGTATTAGTTCTTATTAGTAGTAGTAAGGAATTATTGTAGCTTATTATTTCTGATTTTACTTTCAAAAAGTTTTCTATATTTTTGTTTTCCTTTGAGGATGATGAGCCATGAATTACCCATTTGGAAATGCTGCTTTAGTTTATAACTATTTTTGCTGACATTACAAAGGAATCATTGATTTTCTAAATAAGAATTTGGACAGATGCTGCAACTGGAAGGAGGATAACAACCTAATCCATTGATATCACAGTTACTTTATAATTATACAAAAAAAAAAAAAAATTGCCTTTTTGTCTTTTTAACAGACATGTATCCCTGTCATAAGCACTTGAATAAGGTTATAATTACATTTATTAGTTTTTGTTTTAAATACTGGCTTTATATCTTGAGTTATTGGTTTTGATAAGATGGTATTCTTCACGAAATATGTACATTTAGTTAATATAGTATACTATCGATATCTCGAAGTCTAAGGGACGCTAAAAAAAATTCGAGATAACAAGGTCAAGGTTACATGAATATGTAAAATCAATAAAATAATTTTTCGACATATCAAGGTTTTCTAGATATCGAGAGTACACTGTATTTTAAATAAGTGCAGCATACAGTAAAACTATTATAATGCACTTCAGAATAATATTTATTGATCCAGTATGAATAATAAAGCTATATTTCAGTAACAATTATTTTAGTGTGATGTATTACGTAGTACTGCAGATAAATAATTCCTTTTAATTTTACTATTTTATTTTTTGCTTTCTACAAAATGTTTGATCATCAAAATATTAGAATCAGCACATTAAAGAAAGATCCTAGCTACTGCCAATAACAATCAAGAGTATTCAAAATTTCCCTTTTGTCTTCATGGTTTTTAAGTTCTCATTTCTAATCAGTAACATCCCTGTTGCAATCTCACTGGAGAGAGTAATTGACAATTGTTGAGTTTCCAAGGCTACAAAATTCTTAATGGTGGTCTGTCTTCTTGTAAAATAAGTCAAACTGTTATCCTCTCCCATCTGGTTTTATTCTTCAATGTTTGAGTTATAGCTCAAAAAAGTTCTCAATATCCTTGCTTTTAAATTTTCATAATTGTCCATTGGATATATCATTATATTTTTGTTGAATTTACTGAAGCCAAGTGAGCTTTTTCATTGGTATCGATTTGCAATTATCAGTTAACCATAAATTCTACAGTATGTAATTATAAATTAACAGCAAATTTAATATTAATGGAGACATTTAGATTTCCTGACAAATAATTATCTATCTAAAACTCTAGTTACTAACAATTTTTAAATAATGAAGACTTTTTTTTTGCTAATGAGTTCTGTAAATGTATATATCTTTTTTGAAACTGACATTAGAAAACAATCTTCTCCTCTATTTCACAGGTGATTCTTTAAGTACTGTTGAAGTTTACGACCCAATTATTGGACGATGGCAGATGGCTGAAGCAATGATTATGCTTCGTAGTCGAGTAGGAGTGGCAGTAATGAGGAATAAATTGTATGCGATTGGGGGTTATAATGGCCAAGAAAGACTTAGTACAGTGGAGGTGTTTGATCCTGAGACCAAAACATGGAGCAAAGTAGCATCAATGAATTGTAAAAGAAGGTGAGTGCTAGGTTTGGCTATATTGTAGCAGATTGTTGCCTTTGATGCTTAACTGCTATTATTATCTTACGTTGTTAGGAACTTGCAGTTAAATTTAATTCTTTTGCATCTCCTATATCAAGTTATTAAACTGTTATTTTGATGGACCAGTTGTTCAACAGCCATCAATGCTCAAAGCTCTGTTCTCTCCTAGACTTTTCTGTATGGATTTTCATCGTCCGTTGTTGACTATCCTTTAGTATTATGCTGTGACTGATATTTTTCTTAAATAGGTTTATTTGCAGAGGATTTATTTTGTCCATATTTTGCACGCATTTTGAAAACGGTATAAATTGCTTCTCTTCCACTGTCCCGGTTGGGAACTCTTCTGGGACCTTTGTCCGAAAAACACTTCTGACTATTGTCTCCCGGGTGGGAGTCTTCCCACGGCTGCACGCCACACAATTGAACTGGCTCTATTCTCCGAGTGGAGACCTCTCTCTGGGCACCTGCCCACGACCATTCTCGAACACTTTCCTCCAAGTGGAGACCTCCTTTCTGGGCTCCTGCCCACAGAAGAAGTGACTTTCAGGCGCTCTGCATCTCTTTTTATGGGCACAGCAGACTGCCTTGATCCTGTCTTCGGAATAGTCGACTTGACACAGGTAGGTCGGGTAGATCGAGTCGACTTCTTTGGAGGGGGAGTGGACAAAACGACAGGTAACAATATTATACCCGTATATTTATTATTTTTATTTTTTAATGATTTTATAATGTCAATGTTTTATAGAACAATACAAATAAAAATTATAATCTCAATTTATATGTAATAGATTTAGTTTTCAATGCAAAGAATTAAAAATTTTTAGATTCTCTTATCATTGTTTATTTTAACTTCAAATGGTTGGATAAGGATAAGAGTTTGAAATTTGGCCGTGAAATGTAGTTGTCAGAGAAACACTTGATATAGAATGAGTTTCTATTAAATTTTCTACGAGTCTACTTCATTATGGGCCACAATAATGGAATATTTAAATAGGAGGGGTTTTATAATGTCTTGTACAGGATGGCCATGAAATTGTCTTCTCCAAAATATTGACAAAGCAACAAATCATGTAACTCTGAAACATCTGATGAAGGCTCAAGGAACCAAGCCGAAATATTGAATCAACTTCCCAGAGTGGGCAAAATCCCTCATAAACAATTATATTCTTTGTTATATCCAATCATCAGAACAGTTGCTGATCTGAGGAATAGTACAGAACTCATAGGAATCCTCATCCAAACATGAACATTCATTCAGCAATAGAAACTAATTTTATATAAAAAAAAATTAATATTAAAAAAAGTGAAGAAAATCAGGATTTTTGTTTTAATATTTGGACAAGTGATCTGAGATTTGCATGGATTAGTTTACCCTGGTCTTTTGATTGTTCATAAACCAAACATTCATTTTTAATTCCTTTGTTTAATTAAATTCATTAATTCTGAATGTTTATTATTTATCAATTAAAATACTAAATTTTAGTATTTTTAATTAATAAAACATTTGTTAGTTAATTTTTTCTATAGTGAAGGTCTTCTGTTTGTTCCCAGTGTATAATTGCTAAAAAAAAAAGTAAGACTTTTAAAATGTTGATCATTTCTTTTATTTTGTAGTGCTGTTGGTGCTGCAGCCCTAAATGATCGCCTTTATGTCTGTGGTGGCTACGATGGCGTTTCATCATTGAACACTGTTGAATATTATGATCCAGATAAAAATGAGTAAGTATTCAATACAGTTGATTTGTTCTACCTTTATATTTAAAATTATAATATAAATTGTAAATTAAAGTTATATTTAAAAACTTAATTACACTTTTACCTTACATTCTAGATTTTGTAGGAATTCCAAAGTAATTATTATGTCTGAAAGCTTATTGTAATAAATGAAAACCAAGAAAGTCATAAGGCTAAGTAAAAGGAAAAGAGACTGGGACGGACGTTTCATCCTCTTTAGGACTCGTCAGCCAGCCAAACTCCACCAATGAAAGACTCAGAAGGTGCGAAAGGTTAAGGATCCCAGTCTCTCCCTGCTGATAGCTCAGGGTACGAAATCCTTTTGCTTAGCCTTGTGCCTTCCTTGGTTTTCATTTGTTGAATTATTTAGGTACGTTAAATTCCTTATTGCTATAAGTTTATTGTAACTTTTTGAAATTGTAAATAAAATATAATAATTTTAATAAAATCTCAGAAGCATTTAAATTTGATTTACTTTACTATTTTTTTAATGAAATATTTTGATGATGAACTACATTACTAGTATTATTTTGGTTTTTTTTTTTATTAATTGTATGATTATAAAAAAAAAATGTGCAAGTCAAATTTTGAACCATTCAAGAGAGGTTGGGAAATATCTCAAAAAAACAAGAACAAATTGTTGTTTAATATATTTCAAAGGATACTTAACATAATGAATTCCTTCTAACCTTTGTGGATTTTATATTATTATTAGAATCTTCTGATTGTTATGATTACGAAGAATTTCCAAAAAGTAACAGCAAAATTATGACAGCTGCTGTAGAGGTTATCACTAATGCTAGTGATAAAAACAAAACAAAACAGATATTGTTAATTTTATTTTGAGTCTCCTTGTGTAAATCTCATAAATTAAATCAATAAAATAAATCACTTCATTTTACCATATTTAAGATTTCTAACCACTACTTGGCAGTTATTTATAAAAAAAAATTATCATCGTACACTAGAAAAACAATTCTATTAACTTGACACTATTTTTCAGTGTTTGGTCATTCTGTTGTTGGAATGGTGGCATAAACCTTTACATTGTTTTCAAATATTTTTATCTTGTCTTTACTGATGATGATAATAATAATAATAATAATAATAATAATAATAATAATAAAATACTTGAAAACAAGGTAAAAAGATTATGCAGTTAAGAAATATATAATAATGATAATAAAACTGTTGAGAAATAAGGTATATTAATAGTGTCTAAAATTAAGCAATATTATTTGTATTTGTTACAAATAATAGCAAGTTAAAATACTTGAAATACTTTAATGTATGGGTTAATGTTGATGCATTGAAAAAGTGTAAGTTAATGTTTTCCAATGTATGATACTTATTTTTGCAGAAGTAGAAGTTGGAATATTAAATATGATGAACAAATGAAGTGATTTATTTTAGTTGTTTAACTTAGTGTTTTTTCTTTTTCTTTTATTGATTGATCTGTCAGCAGAGATACAAATGTTGTGCTTTGACTGTAGTGATGTTTCCAAAGTTTTTACTGCTGTTCAGAAAGCAGTGCACTTGTATTATTACTCCTTTTATTTGTTAATCTCTTTTCATTCTTTTGCTATCAGTTGATCCAATATAAAAACTTGTCTCATTTCACATTGTCGTCTAACTTGGGACTTTTGTTTCAAAATTGGAAGTCTTCATAAAAATCAGTCTGATGATTTCTTCTCTCCTATCTCTATTATTAAATCAATCCATTGGGAATTTTTTTAGCATAGAACAAATCTCTCTCTAGCTTTAACTTTCTAATCATCAATTTCCAAAATGTTTATTCAGTTGATTAAGGTCTTAAAATATTGATATTTCAGTCTTTTGGGGAAAGATCAAACCAAAATGAGCTTTTGGCAAAGAATAAAATTTTGTGCATTGCAAAAAAACAAATAAATAAAGCTATTGTGTTGAATGAGCTAATGGAAATTTGTTTTCAAATGTCATACTTACGATACCCTTTAGTCCTATTTGATCTGTCTTTGGTTCTTTGTGGGTTTAACAAAGCCATTTAGTGCTTTGTTAAACACAGCAGCCTAT
>JAFIDM010003189.1:64998438-65015126 GCA_023159025.1 Thereuonema tuberculata | reverse complement strand
TTTGAAGTTGATCGAGAGATTTAAGAGAAAATGGGTAGAGAAAGAATTAGAATAATATTTAGTAAGTGATAAGTGACGTAGAGGAAAATGAACCAAGGTATTATGTGGCTATTGAGAATAAAAAGAATATTGATAATAGAGAACTAATAAATTAGCAGTAGTCAAGAACAAACAGGTTGATTTCTTTGAGTTTTACAGCTTAAGAAAAATACAACACTTCAATGATCAGCTTGGTTTGTGACTCATTCCGTATCAAATGAATTGTGTTAAATAAGCCAGAAAAAAAATAAAATATGATTAATTTATAAGGTTTAAAATTTCATTGAAGATACATAAGAGAGTAAATCAAGCTAAAGTTAGAAAATAGTATTTAATAGAAATTGGAACAAACCTTAACAAAACGCATAATGTTTTTTCTCAAAGTAATCTCCACATTCCTGGAAGTGCCTGGATTCCAGCAGAATAAAAGGTTTTGTCCTATCCTTGCAACCACTCATGACCGTTTTCTCCACCTTGTCATTTGTCTTGAATATCCGATGACCATCCAAGTTTTTTTTAGATTACACGGTGCTAAATCTAGCGAATAAGGAGGATGTGGCAGTACGTCAAACTTCAGTTTCTCTAGACAAGCCTTGGTGTTCTTCGAAGTGTGTGGACAAGCATTGTCTTACAGTAAAAGACTCCTTGAGAAACAGCCCACTGCTGTCTCAATCAGCTTGGATCGAATAGCAGGTTTCACATAAGTCTCCAGCAAGTCGCAGTAAATTGCACTAGTGACTGTAGTGCCCCTCGGCATGTAGTGTTCGACAATGGTCAGCATCACTTTTCCAGCCGAAGGATGAGCTCAAAATTTTCTGAGTGGCGGTGACGACGATTGACTCCACTCTTTGCCTGCCATTTTTGACTCCACTCTTTGCTTGCCATTTTTAACTCAGGTGTGAAATGATGAACCCATAATTCATCGTCGTGATAGTTAGATCAAGAAATGTCTGACCTTCCTCCTCAAAATGATCCAAATTTGCCTGACATCACACAAGCCTCTTTCATTTCTGGTGTCAAATCTCTTGGAGCCCATCTAGCACAAACTTTTCGGTATGCCAGCTCCATATGATTGATTGTAGACTCATAACCATGACTGATGGACACTTCTGACACTATTTCGTCAATTGTGATATGGCGATTGTGCCAAATCAGATTGTCCATGGCTTCAGTGTTGTCTGGTGTCTTTCCTCTTTCAGGCCAGTCTGAGTCGTGTACAGATGCGTGACGCCTTTCTTGAATTTTTCAACCCAGTTGTAAACCTGAGCCTTACACATATAGCCTTCACCATACATTTCAGAAATCTATCGATGAATTTCTGTTGGATTCTCACCTTTCGCATGTAAAAAATGAATGATTGACCACACTTCTTTCTTGGAGTAAGTTTCCAGCTGACCTGCCATTTTCAAGAAGTGTAGGTCAGGTTCACCAGAGAGCGTACTACACAAGGTGATCCAATATTCCTGGTGTCCTTTTATCCACAATATCTAACTCGACTCACTCTCGTAGTAAAACTAGTTGTTTGTGATATTACATTGTAAGAATGGGAAACAAAATAAGAAAAGGATTTGTTAAAGTGCAAAATTATACATAAAAGAAAAGGGACAGTTTTCATATCACTTAACCAAAGATGCTTTTGTGACATTAAAATCAAACTCATTTTATGGAATTTATGCAGTGCAATAAGATTATAAAATTTGTTCAAACAAAACTGACTTTTAAACCTGTCTTAAATTTAGATATGGAGAACAAAAAAAAAGCAATTGATTAATGAACATTTAAAATCAAAAAACAATAATTGAGAGATAATGGAAATAAACTGTCCATTCTTGCAAAACAAGGCAGCAATTCAGAATGAACTGTTTAAGAGAATAAAGAATCCTAAATAGCAGAAAGTTAAGAGCTTCATCTAATGAAGTGCTTCCTGGAAATAGTTTCTATGTAATTTAAAACAATAAGAATATCTCACAGAACAAGAGATCTGATTGAGACACACTAATTTAGACATTCTAGAGAAATGGATGACAGATCTACAGCAATTTGGCTTAACAAGAAGATAACTGGTTGAGACTGTTTGAAGCTTAAATAAGGAAATAGAACATCACAGAAACTTCCCAGTAATGATGCCAACCTTATTCAAAGCCTCAATTTCTTTTAAATCTATCAAGACTGCACTTCCATCTTGTAATCATTAAGATCCCACATCAGATAGGTTTTTTTGCAGTTAAATTCAGTTCAATTTGTAGTGACATATCCAACAAGTATCGTTGTGTGATTGTTTGGTGATTATGTTTAAACAGACTTTGATTCTTTGCATTTCTTTACTTGCACTTGTTCTTATAAGTGTATTTCATCCACAAGTTGATTACCTTAAATATTAAACATTGAAGCAGGAGCAGGTATTCTTCTTGCATGTTCCTATCCTCTTTTGAAAGTCATCTTCCTCTATTTTCTTCAGCAATTGCTAAAATTCAGGTGTGATTTAAAAGTGAATATATTTTGTGTAATTCTGAGGCAAGGATTTCATTCTTGTTTTGTTCTTGTGTCTTTCTTTGGTTTGAAAAGCCTTTGCTCTTTTTGAATGTTTACTAGATCACAAAGAATTAGAGTTAGAAGTAAAACCATTTGAAATTTAAAACAAAGTCCTTTTTCTTTTGTTTTTTTTTTTCAACTTAAATATTCCCTCATTATTTAAATTGAAAAAGAAAATGTGGGGCTGTTTAAGAGGAATGACTTATTCATACAGTCAGATTAATACAGTATTTTCATTCCCTAGTAGTTAATGCCATGTTTTTTTAATGATGTTGCTTTAAAAATTGAACATGAATGGAATTTATGATTAAATTTAAGTTTATTTATTGTAAAGGTGGGTCATGGTGACAAGTATGTCAAAGCATCGAAGTGCTGCTGGTGTGATGGCTTTTGAAGGCTTTATTTATGCTTTGGGAGGACATGATGGACTTTCCATTTTTGATTCAGTAAGTATATCTTCTTTAATTGAAGGTTTTCAGTAATTAAAGAATAATTCCTTCGACATTTAATCCTTATTTAAAATAGTTTGAAATTTTTACTTAACATTGAAATTAGAATAGGACACAAATTGTAATACAAAAAGGAAAGTAATGTAGTTAGTATAAATTCTAAATATATGTGGAATATCTAGCCTTAAATAATTGAAGAAGATAACACACTTTCATTTGATAGCTGGTATTGGAACGATTGACTATGCAGATAAGTAACTGACTTCATTGCTGAAGTGAAACACTCAAGTGAGAACAAATTCCCACCTTACAGAGGTGTATAGAACTACAAATGGGCAGTAGAGTTTGTCTGGTGAGGGCTTGATCTTTGCTACAACTAAAGCTTGATAAAACATTATTTGATTGACTTTGAACATCAGTCCAGATTATTACTTTCTCCGTAATGGAAAACATCATTCAAGTGACATGCAGATAGAAGTCTTTATTTATTTATATATATAAAATCTTTTTAGCTTTTTAAAAAACGTATATATAAAAAGACATTAATCAAACTAAACATATTTGTCCAGGTTTTAATGAAAAGCCACGTCATTTGCTTCCTACAATAAGTTGAGACCATTTTTTTGTTTAATGATATGTTTTATTGAGAGCAAAGGATGTTGTATATAAAAAAAGCATTTCAGTTGTAATATTTATTAGGTTTGAATAAAGTAACAAAAATTAGATTCCATATTTCAATTAAAACTACTACTTGTAGTTTTAATGTCAGTTTCATAACCTTTTATTGGTAAACATTGTCATGTATTGAAAGGCACTGATGCTACATAATTATGTGAGCTGGGTTCAATCCCCAAGAGAGGTTTAGGATTTTTCCATGCTGTATCCTCCTGCAGACAGATCTTAAGGTCCACCCAGCCATCTGTAAAATCATTACTAGGTTTCTTTCCCATGGTTAAAGTCGGACAGGTGTCAGGTTGATCATTCAATCTCACCTTAGTTGAGATTGAAGGGTCAACCTCACACCTGAGGCTTATTCCCTTCAAATACTCTTAGACATTACATATATTTATAGAACACACCCATACACCCATATTTACTCTTGAACAGCTCCAGGTACTTCTGCTAGTGGTGTGTGTGTGTGTGTGTGTGTGTGTTTGTTTGTTTGTTTGTTTTGGTAGATAGATAGATATTTTTAGTTTATCTGGAATTTCTTTTCATGTTTATTATTAATTTCTTGATTGACTTAATGTTGCTGAATTTTTTTGATTTAATTTAATTTTTTAAAATGAATTTTTTTCCCCCTGAACCTTTTGTTAATGTGATTGTGGGATGCTATTTTAATTTTCTTAGTTCTCTTCCAATGGATTTTATTTGGCAAGGGGTTGATTTTACAATTTTTATATTTAGTTTCCTAATTGCATTCAGTGAATCATCCAAAACAAAGTCACATTCAAATAAACAGAAACAAAGATGCAAATTTTTTTTTCTTCTTCATTCTAATTCTTTGTCACTTAAGTTTTGAACCATTTAAATTATGGGGGGGGGGGGTATAGAATTGCTGAACTTCATTCTTTAAGTTATTGTAAATCTTGAACATTGTTTTCTTGGGTTGTTTCCTAAACAAGTTTCTCTTAAGTTCAGGTGACAATTTCTAGAGTTGAATAATAATAAATTTTTGTATTGATCAGAATTCATTTAAAATATTATCTCTGTCAAAAAAAATAATTTTTTTGCGTTTATTCATTTACTTTAGTGATTATTTTTCCTCTTGGGATTTTAGCATAGTTTGCTTATATTTAAAAATAAACTTTTTTCAATTTCTTGAATTGTTCTTTAATCCTACATGATTTAGAAATAAATAATGAAAACAGTGTCTTAACTTATCATCAGCAGTTATCTCTTTAAAAGTGCAACTTACAGGAATTGTGGAGACAAATGTAAAGATTTGGAATTACATAATAGATACTAGACAACAATCAGTAATGGGTTAGTTTCATGGGACTAACGACAATTTGCTGTCAAATAAAGACTCATGAGAATTATCTTAACATTAAGATAAATACAAAAGTTATATTAACAAATTTAAAGAAAGTCTAAATGCATTGAGTTTAAAAGCTGAAATGCTATCAGCAAAAGATTACAACAGTAATTGCATTCACAAAGACTCAGTTTCAGTTCCTGCCAATGGAACGGAATCTTCCAAGGCAAGCTTTCTTTAGATATAAAACCAATTGCAAGGTTAATAGTGTACTGTGGGTGAATGCAGCAGTGTCAATGAAAAAACAAAACAAAAATATAAATCAACAAAAAATGAACAAGATATATTAATACTGAATAATCAGAAACAAACCATCTTTTGTTTTGATGTAAATACATTCACTAAATTCTGTCATCAAACATGATTTGATAAAAAGCAAAACAAATCTAATCCTTTAAGATTTAAAGATTAAATTCTAATATAGAACAGACAGTGATCTCAACTAATGTTAAGATCAATGCCACGTCCTGCCTGAATCTGAATTTGAATCCCAGTGTGGGCATGGATGCTCTCTTCTGTACTCTTCCTTTCAGTGGCTTATTTTCAATTTCAGATATTGATCCTGATGCCTCTGTGTGTGTGCTATTAAAAATTGTCGCACACTGAATATGATCAAAGTTAAAGTTGCGATCAGGCCCAGAGGACCGCGCAATGCAACTGGAGGGTAGGCTCCAGTGTTCAGAACCTACGGGGGGTCGGCCCGTCGCTCGCCCAACTTTAACTCCCGGGAAAGAAACCCGGTACCCATTCTATAGAGGGCTGGGTAGACCCTAGGGCCCGTTTGGAGGAGAAAGAAGCGTGGAAAAATTCCCGTCCTCCGCCGAGGCCAGGAATCGAACCCGCCACCTCCAACCCGCAGCCAAGCGACCTTACCCACTCGGCTACCGGGCCCATTGAATATGATCAAAGAAATAAACAATGTTAAGACAATCTTATTGAACTATAGGTTTAACAAAACACAAGTTAGTTTATTCTCCTGTGAATTTCCCAGAAAGCTGAGTGATTAATAATAATAACAACAATAAACCCTTGTGACAGCATTGTTTATAATATGATATGGCTTCAAGGATTTGAAATACTATTTTAATGATAGGTGAAATCAGACAAAATAATCCCAACTAAAAACAAAACAAAAAATTTCCAAATATGGTGACTTTACCAAAAATATGGGCTTTTACATTCAAATACAACATTCATGAAGGAAACTTTAATACACAGAAAATAATTTTAGATATTCCTTATAGCCGTGCAAACACCATGCAATTTTGCTGCAATTTAGTTGCGCGATTTTGACGTCACAAGTTGATATACACTGTTGTCAAGCACGAACACCTTGCAACTCGAAAATGCAACCGACCCATGACAACGCAGATTTTAAATACGTCACGTGTGACGTCAAGCAAAATTCGGTTATGTCGTTTCAAACATAATATAAGAGTGATTGAATTGCAAGACATGATAAATATTGTTTTCAAAATTATTAGCCGCTATGGAATTGAATTTCATGTTATTATTTCGAATGACCAACAGCCAATAAGAAACCATGCTTCCCTGGAAACAATGACGTCATACCTTTTGCATTACCGCGTAAGCAGCCTTGTGGTTCCCAAACCCGATGTGAAAAATCCGAAAAAAATCGAGGTTTTGCAACCTCTCTGACAAATTCTGCCGCATACAATTACTGCATTTCAGTATAAATTTTATTTCTGCATGAAAGAAACTCGCAATACTCTGATATTAATTGAGTATGAGCCTGTCTTCAAAACGAATCGACAGAAAACATTTTCGACGCCATTTTTTTCATGGGCGTGGTTTCACAACTGGCGTGTTCCAATGCTGCCCTGTGATTGGGGAATTCGATGCAATTTTTCGAGTTGCAGGTGTCCATGCAACTCGAGTCGGATGACAAAAGTTGCAAATAAACATGCTCTATCAACTCGTGACGTCAAAATCGCACAACTAAATTGCAGAAAAATTGTATGGTGTTTGCACGGCTTTATAATACAGTAAACACACATGGTGACATTAATGGGCAGTTTATTGTTTAAAAACATGGGACAGGAAAAGAACTGTGATAATAAAAATATCCATTTCCTTTGGCAATTTGAAACTGGAAGTGAATTGCATTGACTTCACTACCACTGGATCCTTTTCTTCCATTTTAACAAACGTCTACAATAACAATTTATTTTTTTTATTCTTACAGGTGGAACGTTATGACCCACAAACAAGTCTCTGGACATCTGTTACTCCTATGCTATCAAAGCGTTGCCGTCTTGGTGTTGCCACCTTGAACAACAAAATGTATGTGTGTGGTGGCTATGATGGATCTACATTTCTCCGTACTGTAGAGATGTTTGACCCTGTTACCAACCAGTGGACTTACATTGCTTCAATGAGTGTCATGCGTAGTCGGGTGGCTTTAGTATCCAACTGTGGCAAATTATATGCCATAGGAGGTTATGATGGCGTATCTAATCTAAGCACTGTTGAAATCTATAATCCTGATAATAATCAGTGGACATTTGTGGCATCTATGTGTGCACATGAAGGTGGAGTTGGGGTGGGAGTAATTCCAATGTTATGATAATGGCATCACTGTCACATGAAAGAGTTCTTGTACAAATTTTTTCAAAGGCATTGGGTTTCACTCAATGTGTATCACGCATCAATATGTTACTATCTTCACTTGAAGATTTAGAATTTTGTTTTAGATCTGAATTATATCTTAAAGTTTGTTAACAACCATAATGACTTTTTATTTTTACCAGCTTATTGCTGATTTTCCTTTTTAAAATAATGCAAATGACAAACTTTGAAAAATAGTTAAAAGAAATGATAAAAGTGCATTTGTATGATTTTAAAATGTTTGATCTTTGAGGATTTCATTTGATTTGCAATTAAGTTCTTGTGTTAAATAAAATCAAATGTCGCATTCCTCAACTTCTGAAGTGAATCACAAATGAAAATCAGTGAAAAAAAAATGGATATTTAGTATTCAGAGCAACTGATTGCGATTGAGAACTAGACAGTGTTTATCGCCAATAGAATGACAGTAATGGGAAAGCACAAAGGAATAGAAATAATGCCTTGAGTGTTTCATCAAAATTAGAGAATTGACCAGAAAATCTTTGATTATCTTCTACTAACAGGAAAGTGAAGGAGAAACATAAGGTTTTAGAACCATAATAAGTTACATTGCATTGAAAAATGAATCTATTGTTACACCTGAAGTCCAAAATGCTACAAATTATCATTATCACAATTGAACATAGTGACAACACACTGGTGTCTAGCATTTGTTACTGAATGTATACCTTGTACATAAATATTAATGAGTACTTTACTATGTAACATTTCGGTGACACAAATTCGAAAAATTCAAAACAGTGCTGAAGCTGATATCTTTACAATTCTGCTGTTTTGATGAATGTAGAGAAAAAATGGCTTACAAATGAAAATGCACATGAGCTTTATTTTACCTTGTTTGACTGAAGCATTTATTGTAAGTATTCACTTGTTGAGTTGAGTAATGTGTTGTTTAGAATGCAGTTTTGAATTTAAGAATAATTGTTTAATTGAAAAGTTTAATAAAAACATTGTATAAGAGGAATTACTATGACATCTGACAGAAATTCAAATACAAAACTTTAAAAAGAAAAAAAAGGCTTTGAAAAAATTTGGCAATAACTTTCCTGGTTTAAAAACATTCCATTACTTTTAAATTGGGTGAAAAAAAACAATTACACCTCTAATTCCTTTCTTTGTGTTCTACAAGACAATCAAGTATTGAATGGGTTACATTGTTTCACCAAGAAAAAATGGTGGTGGTCCTTGTAAAACTCATTTTGTCTAAACAGGATTAGTGATTTGCAGTCTTTGTGAAGCCCAATGCTCATTCTCCTGCTGGAACTCAAGATACTTTTTTCCTTTATATTCCGTACTCTGTTACGTGTAGATATTAACCCATACCAAAGAGTCACACATTTTTCACTTAAAAATGCCAGAATTTGTTGTCATTATTTTCATCTGATTATATTAACCATTGCCACTAACAATTAATGATATTCAAGTCTTATTGATAGAGAATGAATCACTCCTTTTTTTTTAAATCTTTATGGTACCTTGTGACTACAGTCCATCATATGACAGGTTCCTTAGAAGCATTTGAAGCCCAAAGAAAATTTACAACACCAGTGAAAGAATATTTGAGCCAGATCAGTGGCCAAGAAACAGCAAATGTGTTATTATCAGTCAGAACTAATTAATTGGTTGTTGTAGAGAAGGTCACAGTGGGTTGAACTCTTTTGTTTTTTACTAGTGTACGTCTGTTTTTTGATAATGTTTAATGATGTCCCCCTTAATTCTACAATGTAAATTCCTTATTATTTTTCTTTGTTTAATTAAATAGTAAATAAAAGTGTTTTCAGAAATATCCATTGAATTTGTTTTCTATGGATTCCAATGGTGTTGTGCAGAGATGTATCATTTGGGAAAGAATACCATAATAACAATACAAGTGTAAGTTTGAAAATGAGAAATAATATGACACACAACTGTGTAATCTTACAATTTCCTGGACATAAAATAAACCAAATCAAAGCACAATATTATTGGTGTTGGCTAAAAATTATTGTCTTGCCAACATGATATGATGGTTGTTAACCAATTTTAATATCAAGTATGTAAATAAATATCAATAAATATCAATTGAAAGGTTTAATGCACACTTGGTTTTGTTATTTCAAAATATTTTTCAGTCCATTATTGACAAAAAAAGAAAAACTTAATTTTTTTGTTCTTTTCTATGAAAATAGGTTTTTATTTTTTTTTTCTAAATGTATTGATAATTTTAAAAAGGAGAAAAAAACAAAACAATCAGAAAGATGTTGAACTTGTTCCGCTATATTATTATTGTGCACAAATTAGGTACATTTTCTTGGAACTTGAAATATCTGATTGATTGATTTTTATTTTATGTTTCACTGATTGCGAACATTTTTTTTTTTTTTTAGCATAAATTACAATTAAGTTAATGTTGATTGTTTATTTACGTTGAAGGAGAGAAAATCCTAATTTCAAAACGTAGAAGTTGAATGTATTTGAAATGAACGCCGCCATTTGAGATTGAAAACTAAACTGAAATTAATCAGTGTTTAATTCACTTCTGTTAAGAATAATTAGTCTCATTGTTAAGTTAGGAATTTTTATTCTTAATAAAAATGGAAATTTTAAAATGAATTTAGTTATAACTTTGCTGAAAAAAGAAAAAAAAATAGACAAAATTTAGGAAAAGGAGATTTTCATCAACCACACTTTTAATTTTTTTGGAACTAAATTAAAGTTTATCAACTATTTTGATCAAAATGTAAACGATTATAATTATTACACTGATTTTTCAAAATTCCCATTTTTATTTAGAAACTATTTGTGTTTTGCAGAAGGATCTTCTGATCCAACCTTCCATTGTTGAATGGATGTAAAAAGAAAGGAAATAATGGAAACATTGTTTGTTGCTATTCCAATGACTAAAAACAAAGTGGGAATTCCTAAATTTATTTTTTCCCATCCCTAACATTTGTGTTTTGTTGTTACTTTTATTAAATCATGGCCTATAAAATGGTTGAAAACAGTTTAATATTGTTAAGGAACTACAGTCTGCTCACCGATTAGACAGGGTTTTCTGTCACGAAACCAACAAACTTTGTGAGCATGTTTAAGTGGTTAACCTAAACAAAAAATATAATCTACACCATGGGTTGATTTGGCTTCATTCCCAAGATATGTTGTTCTAAGCCACAGAATGAAAGCGGTTTGATTTATTAACCTGTTGATCTGAACGCAATTACATTGAAATCACTATCTTTCACAGATATTGTTCAAACTGTCTATCTCATTGTTGGAAACATGGAACATCAGCAATGTCATGGCGAATGCTAATAGCAGCATCAGTTATTGCCTGTAATGACTATTACCCTGTTTCCATTCATGTATCCTCACAAATAGAAATTTAATAATGATAGGTCAGGTGATTGAGGAGGCCATGGTACTGGTCCTTTTAATATGACATCAGCGATTACACCGACTAAAATGTCCTTGTTAGTAAATAACAGAAATAAAAGAATAATGCAAACAAGGTATTTCATAGGTTCGTACGATAACTACAGGGAAGCAGCAATTCAGTCCGTATCTCTGGAACGAATCATCCCTGGTGTGTATTACATGATTAGAATAACTATTCAAACACGCTGGTGAAGTTTGTCAGTTTTGTGATGAAACACTGTTTATGAAAACATTTCTAAAGAATTAGGGGAGGAAATGAGAATACTGGTCAAATGAAATAAATGAATCTCTCTCTAACCATCGCCAACAACAAATTCCATGGTTCCGGCGTCCCATAAACATCCCTGGTAACATATTTTATCTCTAAACAATTGTTTCAATAAGAATAAATATCACTTTCTCAGAATATTGTTGTCACATTAAATCACTGTTAGAAAAAGCTTTAAATTATTTTAAAGAAAGCTAGAAGGAAAAGAAAAGAAAAACATTAAGGAATTTGTAAGTGGTGGTTTTATCTAAACAGTTCAGGCATTTTGTTATGAGCTATGCAATTATTAAATATTCCTCCCTCCCTCCGAAAGTAAGAGTCCCATTTCAAAAATTGAGTTTTTTATTTATTAGGAGTAGAAAAATAGAAAAAAAAAACTGATCAAGTCGTCTTTGATAAACATATATTTATGCAATAACAATGCACCCGTTGTTATTTATTAATAATTCAAATGTGCAGACATTTTTATGTTTTAAAACATTCATTGAGGCCTGCGAACTGCTGGCACATGCATAAACTCTTTTGTTTTTTTGCAATATGAGTAAAACTTTCATTTTGGTTTTTGTTTTGTTTTTAATCTCCTTCAATCCCTAACATTGATCCATAGTCTCGAATAACAGTGTTAAATTAAAACGGGACTTTTAATTTTCGGATGGAGGGAGTATTAACTTTGATAAATTCTAATACACACCTTTATTTATTATTTAAAAAAAATGTTTCCTAGTAATTTTTGTTGTCCTTTCTCTCTTAAGGTGCTATTAGATCTTCATTGAAGTTTTGAGATTTTTTTTTTTTAGTTGTTGTGATATTCCATTTTGAACCACGTGACAGGTGCTTACTTTTTGTAGAAATTAATGTATCTAGCATTGCCATAAATGTTGTTTTTTTTTTTGTTTGTTTGTTAATGTGTAATTTTGCTTTAAGAAGCAAAGAGCTCCAGTAGTAATAGCAATGATATCATCCTTATTATCCAGTAGCACTTTTATAACTTTAATGAATACTGATAAGTTTGATTAAGTATTTATTCAAGCTCAAACTTGTATTTCTAGTCTGACGTATTTAATGTTTGAAGTATTTATTGATTCAGACTGGATACTCCCACCTTCCTTCCTTGATTATTGTAAATTATTTCAAGATCTGAATATTATTATTTACACAAATTTGTTAATCCTGTGGTTATTTGTAGAAACTGAGATGACCAAGTGCTTATGTGATTAAAAGTCAGATTCTTACAATGTTTTAGTTTGAAAAAATTAAATAATGTTGTATTGAGTCAAAATATAATTCATCTGGAAAATATTTGAAAATCCTTCCATGCCTTTGGGGAAATTTATTTATTTAGTTCAATTAATGGTATCGTTACTTCAGATTCCAGGGTTTAAGTTTTTGATCTTTTTCAACACAATGGATTATGGACCAAGAAAACAGTTGACCACAGATCAAAAGTTTAAGTTTAAACCATTTCTATAGAAGTGTTGTTTAATTTATTTGTTTTTCATTCTTGGTAAATGACAATTGAGTAATACTAGTCAGAACCCTTTCTCCTCTCCAATTTATTAATGAAAGTATTTTTGTTCACCTCAGTTATATATATGTGTGCAAATGTATAAAATAGAAATAAAATAAAAATACACGAATCACTTTCTACCATCTGTAGATTTCCTAATTACTATGGGTTTGTTTGTTTTTTTTTGTTCACACAAAGGACAAAAACTCATTTGCCCAATCAAGAACCTGTTTTAATTGTAGGAAATAAAACAAATCATTACATTATTAACTATATTAGATAATGCGTTTGTTCCTATATAATGATCTACATTAGCCATTACTTCTCTCTCTCTTGACTAAATTAGTTAAAAGAAAGCCTGACTCATGCTGCTGTCTGTGCTTTTATCATAACTATAAAATATCTGCATTTTATTTCTTGAAACATCAAGTAAGATATTTATTTATATTTCAAGACAACAGCTGGAGTAAATCTAATAGCATTAATTTAATGGGTTTTTCAAACAATTGATTTATAATTATTTGTAATTTCATTCGGCTGATTAAAAACATATATAGTAATATTTAAGAGAGAAAAAAAAAGTGTTTCTATTAATGGAAATGAATATTAAATTTGTATGTTTCGAGTAATGTCCATATATCGAAAGTATTACTTTTAGGCTTCTTAAGACCCATTATTTTGAGTTGGACAAATGAAAGGAACAATAAAAAAATAGGGCCTACAATTTATTATTCTAATTCTTTTCCCTTCTTTATGCAGATGTTATTTAAAGTGTACTTTATATATTTCTGTATCATTCTAACATAGGTTTTGCAAAAACTTACCTAAAAGAGGAAAATAAAACTATCAAATTTGATAAAAAAAAAACCCAACAATTTTAAGAAATGACAGTTAATCAAAGTTCTTGCATCTTGATTGAGTTTCCAATCAATCCTCTTAATCTTCTAATCGATTTCTGTAAATTCTTTCATTTCAGAACTGAACTGTAACTAACAGCAGGGAATAATGAAAACGATTCAATGGAAACATTTGTCAGAATAGAATCAAAATTAACAGTTTTATTTATTGTATTCCATTTTAACAAAACCAATGCAATTTGTATTAATTAAAAGTCCTCTATTAATATATTGGTTGTTGTTTTACTTATTTGTAACCACCGAGAATAGACTAAAAACATAAGTAAAATCAAGGCAAATCAAAATAGTTTCCAAATCAATTTCTATTTGAAAGAATGTTGTTCTTCAACTACAGACTTCAGTTTTGTAGAACTAATTAAGATTATCTATTGAGAGATTTACATAGACCCATACGATGTTATTTTTGTTTCAGACTCCATCATTACAATATTGAATTATTGGTATGATGTGTTAAGAAAAGATACTTAGTCTTTTTAATGTGACTTCTGTTGAATGTATGTTTAGAAACTTCATAAGAAAAAAAGTTGTTGTTTTTTGAGCATTCCTATGGCATTTCGAGGCATTCTGTTCAATTCTTGTTGTAAGGATGACAAAGTTCAGTAGGTTGTTATGGCCATTCTTTCAAATAGATAAATTGCAAAATAGTGTGTATTATGCAGAAAAGAAAGGAAGGGGGGAAACCCCTTATATCCAATATTAAACTATAACATAAATTACTAATTTATTTCATTTAGTGGTAACATTTACTTTGACAAATAATTTAATAGTGAATAAAAAAACAAAAAACAATTAAGATGTATTTACAGACTATTAATTATAGAAAAATATCACAATATTTATTCTCAAGAATTAAAGTATAATATATCTTAAAATATGGCACAATCTGGACAGCGTATTTGGGGTTTTTTATTACAATAAAACTGTACAAAGAACTACAACAAGAAACACAACACCAACATTAGTGAAACTCAACCAGAAGAAATCAAAGGTAATTGCAGTAATACAATAACTTGCCACCATAAATTCCATTTCATGTCCTCCAAAGAATAAACTTCAATATAGATAAAATACATCTATCACCCTAATAATAATAATTTGAAGGATGACTCCACTAGTGAAATATGATCACAATCTGACACTGGTGAATGACATCTCAAAGCTTTTTACATCAATAAGGGAATGTTTTTGTAAAATATCATCTTATAATTCAGATAAGACATCCGAATTCTAATTGAGATCACAAAAACCACATCACAGCTCAATCGATCAATATAAATCTATTATTTCTCATTCAAACTAGAAACTATCAAGAAGATTTAAGCAGAAAAAATTACTCTTGAAAAATAAATTTTCACTGCTGAAGATGTATCACCTTTTGCAGTATCATGTTTTCTTCTTTACATTTTGTTTAAGAAAAAGAATTTCTTTTCCACTGAATATTTTGTAACAAGGAAGAAAAGCAAATGAAAGATCAGATGTGTCTTCCATGAAGAGAATTTGTAAAAAAAAGAAAAGCAAAACACAAAAATCGTTTCAGGAGGGTCACACAAGAATGAAGAGAGAGATTATTCTGCATTTTTAATAACTGCAAACAGTAACTAAACCAAAACACAAGTTTGAAACACTGATAAAACACTTCATTGCAGAGAACCTATATGATTTAACTGTATTTTACTAATATAGATATTTACATGACATGAAGAACCATCTCAGCTTAATTCTCTCCCAGAACTCAAGAACAGTTTCTTAATGTGAACATCTAATTTCTGTTTAAAGGATGAATGTGGCTAAAAAGCCTGACTTAGTTTGATCTTGAGGTTCATTTATGGAAAATATTTACGAGTGAGTTTTGCCATTGGCACTTTTTTATTTTGTATCAATCTAATGAATATGCATATATAAAAATTTATCATGGAATTCTAATCAATACAATATCAATCCATTGTTGTAAGTTAACATCTTTTACTTGGAGTTATAAATACAAGGGCAAGTCAGTTACAAAGAGGGTAGCGATCTACAGTTTTGAATGAGGCACTGAAGCTATCATTGCAAGATGGCAGAATTATCCAGCTGTCACATGACCCAAGACATTCGATGAGAATCAAAATATTCGATGTAAATATTTTCCATAAATGAACCTCAAGATCAAACTAAGTCAGGCTTTTCAGCCACATTCATCCATTAAACAGAAATTAGATGTTCACATTAAGAAACTGTTCTTGATTGATGGGAGAGAATGTGCACAAAAGTGAAACACCTCTAAACGAGTTGTTCACCATTTAGATGACACCAGCAGCTGGGAAAGTGATGTTGATGGTCTTTGGGATTGCCACAACACACTGCTTACCATATTCCAGCCTCGTGGAGACAAGAAAATCCTACTGTAATATTTTCAACAAACTTCATGATTCCATTTGATGGAAGCAATCAGGACTCCTCACCTAAGGCCTGTTGCTGTTGTACGACAACATACATCCTCAGGTTACTATGAGTGACAACATTCAATTGGGAAGTCCTCCAGCATCCTCCATATAACCCCGACCTTGCTCCAAGCAACTTCCATTTATTCGGTCCCCTTAAATGACCCTTGACGACCAAGAGGTATAAAAGGAAGTTACTGCTTGGTTCCGACAGCAGCCTAAAGACTTCTATGCTGCTGGTTTCCAGAGGCTCGTGAAAAGATGGGACAAGTGCCCTAAATGTGGAGGGGAACTGCATTTAGAAATATCAGTAACTTTATTTCTATCTTGATTTGTAACTTACTTAATGACTCTCCCTCGTATTATTATGTAAATGTATTCATAATGTATTGCAGAAAGCCTCTCAATAACTATTTATTTATTACAGATTATGCTCATTCCTAAGTTACTTCCCC
>JAFIDM010003189.1:64985091-64998428 GCA_023159025.1 Thereuonema tuberculata | reverse complement strand
AACTATTTATTTATTACAGATTATGCTCATTCCTAAGTTACTTCCCCAGGCCCTAGGATTCCCTCAGCCCTCTATCATATTCTGTCTAAGGCAAGCAAGCACTAGATATAAGAATAATTCCGATGGAAACCGAATGCTGGAGCCTAACTTCCATGAGCCAACCGAAACTCAGATAAGAAACATCTATTTACCTAATGAGCCCTGATGAAGTAAAGGCGATTGGTGCATTTTACTCAATTCAAAAAAGATAAGATCCTGAGTTTTTGTGATTTGATGAATCTCTTCTTTAGAGGTATAAATCAAACAAACGTGGGGGCCTTGTTAAACATTGGTTGAAGGCTAAATCTTTAAGTAGCCAATAGACCCATTCTTTGTGTTTTATATCATCCTTTTTTTTTTCTTTTCAGTTTTTGTCTTTACCCTGGTGACAGGATTCACATTGAAACATCACAACCTCAAACCTTTCATTAAACTGATGAAGTTCACCAACTGAGTAGTTTTTGTTATTTAGTTGTATCAAAGAAATTGAAGCATTCTTTCCTGTCCGACTTTGTTTTTGACAGAAATTTATTGTGGAAAAAAAAATAAAAAAAATATAAAAGTAAGAAATATTTATAAAAATTCAGCAAAGGAAATTTCATTAATTGCCAAGGGCGAGGAAGAAAAGAAAATGACCAAAAAGCTTTTGGAACAACCTGTACCAATGTGGTGAGCAATTTATTTAATTTTATTGCTTTTACAACCCTTTAATAATATTCATTATGATATTGATGTATTCATCATTGGAGATATATTTAAAAACCTTTTCCTTTTAACTGTTTATGTAGAATCTTGACTGTGTTACTTTTCAGTGTTCAAAGAAACCTTACATCTGGTTGGCAACGATTCCAGGAAAGATTAGTTTAAAAAGTAGCAAAAGGAAAAACCCTCTGATATTACAATATATTACAACAGATCAAACAATAATACATCTTCTGTTAATAAGTGAAACCCAAGATATTGACACTGTTCTTCAGACTCCAAAAATCCAAACCCTTTGATTTAATTTCACAATATATTGGGTTAGAATTCCCTTCATAATGACAATATAAATAACATTAGTTAGATAATGTATCAATTGTAAGAAAAATCATTTTGGAATTTAGGAGAGAATATATAAACATCAATAGTTTGATAGCTCCTGTATAAATGCTATTCAACCATTATTTGAAGTCATTAAGCCTACATTATTACTTTTATGAGCCATTAGATCAGCATCAATAAACAAAGCCTTTTAACTACTCAATATCTACACTTCCTTCTTCTCTTATTGACACTTTGCTTCTACTAGTATTTTTTTTCTCTCTAAATTTAGAAAAATAATAAAATTTTATATTATCTAAAATAATAACAGTAGTTATTAATGTAAGGAAACTTTTTACCATAGATAAATTGAAATTTTATCTCTTAGCAAAGAAACAAAACATTAGCAACTTTTAATAATAGGAACAAAATTTGAGACGTTCAACAGTATATTTGATTTAGGTATCAGTTTTTTAATTCTTTTGTTTGAACTCCTAAAAAGCCCCAAATATGTCAATCCTACAAAGTTAGTGGTTTGTTTATTTAACATGTTTACTTCAATACTTTATTTTTCTTCTTACGACTTATTTTTGGCACATTTATATCTTACAACTTTAAATGTACAATAAAAATTAAGGTAAAATCACCATAAAATGTTCCTGACTTAATTTAAACTGACCAAAAACATAGAATTTATTTGCTTGTACAAGTGTTCCTACCTGAGATGTACTAAGTCCTGCTTCAACATTTATTTCTCTTAATTAAACAGTGATTAAGATTCAACAGAAGCAAACCAAGGCTATATTTATTTACTAATTCAAGTTAATGATAATTCAGTCAAGACTTAATTTTAAAGATTTAAAATGATTTTGTTTGGCTTAATAGTTTAACAAAATTGCACGCAAATTAAAATATTTCTACATTGGATACATTTGTTTACTAAAATGTTAAGTAACATTAAGTTAGGACTAAATTATAAAAATAATAAATCCTTTGGCAATAGAGTCCATGATAAATTAGCAGCATGGAATCTTATTACCTCTATTGAACGATTCATAGATGAAGAGTTTAATTACTCCACCTCCTCATTCTAAAAGTAAACAATTTTCAAAATTAATAACAGGAGTAAATTATTTGATGTATCAGTCATAGCATTTTGTAGTTGTTTTATATCATAAATTGTTTTTTCTGCTTTCTTGGGGAAAAAAAACAACAAAAAAAACCCCTCTTCAATGGACTTATCCAACTATAAATTAGACACTTTTTACATTTAAAATTCCAAAATTTTAAATTTGATTTTGACATACTAAGCTATCAGCTCTTGCATTTTCCAATTTAAATGGCTATTTTTTTTCAATATCATTTAAAAATTTAAAACAAAAGATAGAAACAATAGGATTTTAACAACAGTAATATTAGAGTCAGAATAATAATTGTAATTCAGTCAATGGAATTTTGTTTAATTAAAGGGAAATTTTAAAACTAATTTATTACAAATTTCTCTAAGTCTTGATACCAGAACTCAACTCTTCCCAAAATAGTACCGATGGCAAAGAAGAGTAAAAGGATTTTAAATATTTGTTAAATTTCATCCTATATCAATTAGAGGAAGATATTTTTCTATTACTCTATTTATAATAAAGGGAGGATATTTTATTTCCCCATAACCTAGTTTGTTGCGATTTCTTGCATTAAAATATTGATTTTGAAATGAGTTATTTCTAAGAAATATAGATTCATTACCTTAAAATTAGATTTACTATATTGTGTATCAACCTGCCAATTGTATTGTGTTACTCAAGAACTTCTAGAACTCCTTTTATTTTAACATTTCAAGTAAAGGTTGAAGGTTGGTTTAAAAATTAAATTTATTTATTGTATTTCTAAACTGATGCTTTAGGTTTGAAGCGAACAAGTTTTAAATATTATTTATTATCAACAAATGGTTCATTTTAATATTTAAAGAAATGATAACATTTAATATACTGAAAATATTATGGCAAACAGCAATTCATAATACTGGAAAATAGTTATTTCTTTGGTTTCTAGGGAATTTGATGGAATTTATTTAAAAATGTTCAGTGCACCCAAAAATAACAAATGAAGATTAAATGCATTAAACATTTTGAGGGGAAAAAAAGTGCTTAAAATAAAAACCCAAAGCCCTTCATCTTTATTTAACCTTATATCTGAAATATGGGTGTTAAAAGATTTATTTGTTTATTCAATGTATGTACTACTACTAAAGAATAAATTAAAAATGGCATTAATATAATCAAATCTTAATTTAGTTTTATTTTAAATAACATAATAAATTATTCTTAAACTTTGCTAAGCTGTAACAGCTACTATTATATAAATATCTTTTGATTTTTTTCTTTAAACACCAAATTATAGACTATGATTATTCACTGACTTGAAATAACACACTCTTCTTCTAAATCATATTCTTCTATATTATTATGTATTAATAAAATTTACTAATAAAAAACTGAGTTGTAAATTTCTAAGGCCATCTTTAAATACTTACTCTGAAGTAGATACACACTGTGAATTCTTATTTTCTCAGTGTTTCCATTAAATAAATTTCTTTCTTTTCAATTCTTACCTTTTAGCTTTTTCTTCAACACCTTTTCATCACAACAGAAAACAGAACCAGCATTTGTGATAACTTTCTTGTGATGTCCTTCACTGCCTTCATTAAAAACTTCTTCTTTATTTTACCGATTTCTTATATTGAAAAGAATCATTTGATTCTAATAACACTAGATTAAAGGCAATCAATAGAATATATATTTGACTTTCAGAGTCCTTCTCATACTGAAGTTTTAAACTACACAAGGGTAAATTTTATTTGTTTTTAGCAATTATATTAAATGTTATAATTTAATAAGTGTTCTTAAGGGTTATTGGAAAAAAATAAGGCTATACTAAAATTCTTCTACTATGAAAGATCAATATATAAACCTTTCAATTATTATTAATGTGCACTAGTTAATAAATAGATTGGAAAATAAAGATATTTTTATAGTTAATCAGAAATACATGCTTTTGGGCCGTTACATATTTTTTAAGACATTTATTTACTTAGTAGAGAATAACTTGTTAGGAAAGTGCTATGAAACTGTTATAACTTTAGTCAGTTTTAGAGGAGTACGCTTCAGAATGTAGCTTGAAGACGATGTTAATTTCTGCAGAGTTGGTTTTCAAGCTTTCTTCCGAAAGGTGAATGAATAGAGACAGCAAGAGGCGAGTTCCCATGCTTCAGTTGTCACTACAGGTTATTGCAAAGAAGGGATTCAATTATGCCTAATATTAAAGTAATAATATTAGAAAGTTTAAAAACTGGAGTAAAAAGGACATATTAGGTTAATGTAAAAAGAACGGAAAAAAGTAAAAGAAAATGATCTATCTATATAATGGCTTTAACTAATTCTTTAATGCTACAAAAAAGCACAGCTTCAATATTTTAAATTATTCTTATTCAGAGAAAAATAAAACAAAATAAAATGAACTTATAATAATGCAGATGCAATAAATCCTTATGTATATATCAAAAAACATTTATGGAGAACATAAGTATCTGTTCAATACTAGCAGCTGTTTTTTAGAATAACCTTTGTTCTTTTGACTAAGCACATTATTCTTACTGTAATTCAATTCAAAACGCTGACCTTAGTAACTCCTCCTGTTTTTATTTTTCCATTCAAAGCTCCTTCAACTAAATGGTGAAAAGATTGTGTGTTTCGATTTCCTTTTGTACATTTTTTTATCTTATTTATTGAATTTAAATACAGAAAGACCCAACTACAAATCAAAAACGTTCTTAATAATTGAAAACTTATAAAAATTATAATTTAAACAAACGCCTATCATGACTAAGAGCTTACATTTGACGGTCGAGTGTTGAGCTTAGTTAGTCTTCAAATAAACATCCAATACATTCATTTATCAATAACAAGAAAATTATTCATCATTCTTCCTGTTGGGCTTTTAATCAGGATCATTCTCTAGAAACGGATTTTGTCTTTAATATTTAAAAAAAAAACAAAAAAAACTGCAGTTATAACAACTAGCTTATTTGAGTACAACAACATGTTCTTCATCCGTCTGAGGGATAACAAATCCAAAATTGGAAATCATTTTGTTTTTTGGAGCCTCTCTTCAGATACAGGAAAGAAATACTTATTCAAAAGAACAGATCAAATAAACTGGTCTATTTTAACAAATCAGCAATTAGAGCCAAGTTAACTACAAAGTAGATTTTCAATGGGTACAAATAGAGGATTTAAAGAACATTAGATTGCTCTATAAGCCAAGGGCACTTTAGGATCTCCTCTTCAATAGGCAGTAATATTAAATTGTTTGACTATAAGCAAATACAATAAGAAATTACAAAATAAATTGAAAACAGCTCAATGGGAGTTAAGGATTTCAGGTGCTTAGAACAAATGGTCATTGATGGTTGTCAAGAAAGTTATCTTCTTATCTTGCAACTGTTATCTGTATTAGATGAGGGTTCCCTTCAATTCCTGTTGGGATAAAGAGGGGGGAGGGATAGAAGCAGGAATTACATTAAAAGACAAAATTACAAAACTTTTCATGCTTTGGTAAATTATCAGTAGTGGAATAGAAATTTATAAAAAATAGGAAAAAGGAGGGGAGGGGAAAAACAGAATTAATCAGGAAGAGGAAGGAGACCTGGATTACATTTTTAGAATTTGCAGAAAGTGTAAGAAATTTAAATGGTTAGGGAAAAAAAAGAATAATTGAAATAACTAAAAAGTAAATAAAAATGGAAAGCTTGATAGTAATGAATTCTTGATGTTTTTCAATCTAAGTATGAAAATGTATTTGTTCCTCTTTACAAATTCTTTTTATTAAAAGTTTTTTTTTGTTTTTTTTGTTTATTCAATTAGAAAAAACTGCTTCAATGGGAAACGAAGATTCCATTTATGACCTCTTGCATTAACTAATCCAATCATAAGACAGATTCACTATAAAAGTCCTTCTACGAGACAATACAGAGAAAAGGAACAATTAAAATTAAAAAGGAGAATGAATTAGTTGCTCTCACTTAAGCACACTGTTGTCAAAGGATATCTCTCACATTAGCTGGGAAATAAATTATTACTGCAATTTAACAACTGCTAAAATAAATCACATTTTTAATTCCGGGGTTTGGCTTGATGAAAAAATAAAAAAAAAAGTAAAAACATCTAAGTCGACAGTAAGAGCATTAAAGAATAGGTCTTTGGAAAGTAACTATCGTTCAATTAAAAAAAAAAAAAAAAAAATTGAGAATGCATTTTTAAACATTTTATTTATTTAAAAATGTATTTATTTTTAACTGATTCACCAAACAAACTACCATTGAATTAAGGCATAGTTTTTTTTTGCCTCCATATAGAACTGGGCCACCTGCAAAGACAGCCATGAGCAGATTGAAATCATCAGCTTTAATTTCTGCAGAGTTGTGTCTCCACTCCATGGAATGCTGCCTTGATTCACAGTGTGATTCACATATTGTCACAGTGTGTGACAATATGGCTTAAAGATTCATCACCTAGCTTGCTCTATCACATAAAACACTGACAGTCCATTTTTTTTTTTTTTAATGCTCCTCTGAGAGCATCGTTGACATCCAATATAAACGGTTTCCAAAATTTCAAATGATCTGTCATGATTTCGTAGAGAACAGTTCTTGAAATTGTTTCTATTCCTGTGTAAGTAGTAGTTCCTTGATGGTCAGCAATTTTCCAATGATGACGTCAAAGGCACAGTGCAAACATGGCTCTCTTCACATGATCCAGTTCTACGAGCAGGGGATACAAAACAGGTGCTCCAATACGATGAATGCTTCAACAATGGTGGAAACTACATAGAAAAGTACTTTAAGGTTTGGCAGATCAAAATAAAATTGTTTAAAAATATTTTCTCTTTTCTTTTTAAAGCTGAACTTAATTTCCATGTATGCCTTTTTTACCAAATTCAAATTTTGATTTAAAAGCATGAGGATTGTTACAAAGGACAAAGTAATTATTTCTTGGAATATCGATGGTACTTCAATATTAGTATTTTCATAAAATTCACTATATTCTTCATAAAAATAAATGAAATTTAGAATAAACGCTAATGACCTTGAAATAATAAATAAATTTCATTACAGAAGCATTATGTATTCATTCATTTCTAATAGAGGACTATCTAAGGAGAAAGAAAAAAAATTAAATAACTTGTATAAACACAGACAAAATGGGAAAGCTCTAATAAACACCTCATTTCAGATGTTATAAAAGAGCATTCCCCACTTGCAATTACAGCATTTTCATAGCTTAAACATTCCTAATAACATAAATGAAGTAACCTATATTGTTTTAACCAAATCCAGTTTATCAATGAAGAATTTGCATTTATTTGTAATGAAGGGGTTACAAAGATATTTTTTCAACAACAGTTCCTCCAATACAGTTTCTTCTGTTTAGATAAGGAGTTAAAAAAAAATAAAAATGAAAATGAAAAAGCAGCAAATAAGCATATACAAGAAAAAAAAAAATTCAATATGCTTATATCTTTGTGATTTTGTTGTTTTCATGGCAACAGGGGGGGAGAAACCAAAAGCATGCATTTTCAAATGATAAAAAAAGTTACTTGCTATTTCGCAAGTTCTGAAATTTAATAATTAACGAAATAAAACAAAACAATAAAAACAAAATTCTTTTATTTATTATCATTTTTCTTTTTATTTACAAAATCATTAAGACTGTTCTCACATTTAAACTTTCAGCTCAGTTTTTCCATTCCACATCCATCTTTTTTAAAGTAGTTTCCTCCAAATCACAGGATTCCAAAGCCATTCAGCAGAAACAATTTCAGAAATCAAATCCCTCGTTTGTAAAATTTACATCTAACATTGATAAGCTATCAGAAAGACAACTGCCATAAATATTAAAAGTTATTAAAGGAAAAAGGAGAGAATGAAAATATCTAAGTTATATGCTCCAACCCATTCAATCACTCCATGAATCACTAGGCCTCTAATCAAGAGACCACAAAATAATTGATAAAACACTAAAAAAAGAGCCACAAACTTTTCTTTCCAAATTTTTTAGGGCTACATTCATTTGCATCTTAAGATTAAAAAGTGAAAGGAAATGGGCTTTCAAAGACCAATCGATGATAGTCATATAAAGGCTCCCACTGGTTCTTTTCAATGGGATTAAATCAACCCTTGCTTGGCTTTGATACATCTCATTGGATGACTTATTAAATGACCTCTAAGACCTGGCAAAGTAACAAAACCAGAGAGAGAAAACATCTACCCCTCATTTTAGTTTAATCTTTGAGAAGCACTTAACTCTTGAGTTTACTTTGGTTTATCAACCAATTGTTTTATGACAACTGAAAACATAACAGCAAACAAAATTTATAAACAGACATTAAAAATGGGTGGAAAATCTGTTATGGCTTACTTAAGGAAAAAAAAAAAATAAGGCTTTCTTACATTTTGATTTTCAAAATGATGTAATTTGTCTTTCATGAATGAAGAAATGTTAATAAAGTGATATTAAGTCTCCACTGCATAAATTGTTATTGTGATATCGGACTTCTATCTTATAACCAATAAGTTATCAAATAGGTGTAATTGGTTGATCTTTCAAAAGATATAATAAAGATCTTGTTTTATCAATTATTTACTTTTCTTCTTTTATCCAATCTCTACTCTACCTTAGATCTAAACCAAATTCCATTATCTTTAAAGAGGATTTCAGTAAACATTTGCTTGTTTTTTGTTTCAAAAGATTTATTCTAGAATATATTTATGCATTAAGATTAATCAATAACAAAAGCTATCAGAGGAATTGCAATTATTTTTAAAGTTAAATCAATTTCAGATAAATAACCCTTCTCTGATTGGAAGTCGTCTTCATTTTAAGCAAACTATAACAATCAATTTTAAATGAGGTGACAAAGTGGAAGTTTTACATTTTTCACTGGCCATTCTGTATCTAGGCCAAATTTTCACTAGACTTCCATCTTTGTGAGATAGATTGAAGTGAAATTGCTTCGTATGATCTGAATGCTGTTGGATTTTATTTTAATAAAGAAAGTTAAAGCATGACGGCTATTTTAAGACGATTAAAGTTATATTTCAATTTAAAAAGAAAAAGGAAAAACTTAATACAGAAAATAAACAATATCAAGAATAAACAAAAATAATATAAGGAGCAAAACTTTTATTTTCCACATTACTTTTTTTTTTCTTTCTTTCTTTTATTATTTTAGCATTAGTTTGTATGTGATTTACAGTAAAAGTTGATTCTTTGGAATGCAAATAAAGGAATATCTAACATAGTAGCTTTTATTGAAACAAAAATATAAAAATAAACTTTTAATAAATTCCTCATTAGTTAGTTAACATTCTAAGTTATCCATTCTATTTCCTTTCGTGGGAGTCAATAGTTCTAGTCGTGTTCAAATTTTAAACATTGTAAAAAATGTCCATACAAAAGCAATTCTAAACTAATACATTTTATTGTCATATAATCAACCAAAGCTAATCATTTATTATATTTTCATTCATAGTATTTACAAAATAGACACAGTTTGTGTCCACTATCACTAACATCAAACTGACTGGAATAAGTTAAATATACTTTAAAAGAAATAAATATATGAAAATTTTCAAATATTTTGGCTTTTGTACTTACAATAACTGACTGCTTAGAAACTTTTGACACATACACACAAGTATATATATTATATAAAATTTAATTGGACTAAAATTTTTCCCGATTATAGTTCTTTATATTTATACATAAATGGACTAAATATAATCATTATTATCTTTCTAAATATTAGAATAATCTGTAAAAGGTTGGTAATATTTCTTCATATATTAATCTGTACAAAAAAGCAATCGACGTTTTCTTTGTAACTGCACTGACTGGTCGTCATCATTACTTACGAGGTTAGAATAAAAGTAGAATCAGGTCACAACAAGAGTTTTTGGTAACTTACTGTATATTAATTATTATTCCTGCATGTGCACAATATATATATATAAAAACAATGAACATAGATTTTAAACCTAAGAAGTTTTTCTGGATGAGGAAAGAGATTGGCTGGTGCTGTAACTTCATGTTAAGGCTCAATCAGTTTCAACTAAAAAATATAAAGCCATACATCACCAGCTTTGCAAATAGATTTCTACTATTAAAAATCAAATTTTCACATCAGCATTAGAACATTCTGAAAATTCAAAATAATAGGGAGGAAAGAGAGAGGAAGAAATCAAAAGACCATTTCATTATATTGTAATGAAAGAGCTTTTATTTATTTTTTTTTTTTTTTCTGCACTCCTAAATTGCTTGGAATTGAGTTTTTCAAAACAATGATACTATTTCGAGAATATAAAATCAATATATAATAAACATTTTATATATTACAAGATTGCCAGTTAGGCTATTGCGTTTATTTAAATGTGTACATGAAACAGCTAACGCCCCATTACTAATTGCTTTACATGGTCATTAAATCACTGCTTTCTTTCATTTTTCCCCCATAAATATATGTAATAGCAGGGCCAAATCTAGGTACCACCAGTCCCCGGCTTGTATCTTTCGACTGAACTTAGTTTTCAGTTCTTTGTTCTCATTCATAAGAAACTTGAAACTTCTCTTCTTGTTCCTATTTACAAAGACAAAGGAACAAGAGAAGTTTCAAGTGTTTTGTGAATGAGTACAAAGAACTGATAGAATGTCTGGAGAACATAAGAAGCCAGTTGAATGTGGAAGAAAATAGGAATCAATGACTGGCAGAAGAAATAAATAACTAAGGCAGGAGTGAACAAAAACAAGAAGCTGTAAAAATATTCTCAGTGGAAATGACAAAATTACAAAATAAAAGAATTAGAAGAAAGTTCAATTAGAAAAGAAAATTATAATCAGACTGTGGAAGAAAAATTCCTGCAAGCAGTCAAAGATGCCAAGAACAGTGATCTTATTGCCAAGCAAATTAAAAATAAATTGAATTTTGCAACTGAGAAAGAGGCCAAATGAAGAGCAGAAATCGATTCCATTATAAAGCAACTATATTATGCGCAGCAGTTTGAAAATGTAGATTTAAAGCAATCACTGAAAGATGTCATGGACTATCAGATACAAGAACAGAAGTATTCAGAGCTCAACAGAAAGTATATGAAAGCAGAGAGTGAATTAAATGCAGTGAATTAATGAACAACTAGAAAGTACTTATTGGTAACAAACATCTGAGAATACTGAAAGAACCAAACAATCAATTGAATGAGTGAGTTGAGAAAGGTACATAGTCCACAAAATTGACAAACTACACAGATATATTTTCATAGTTTTATGCTATAAAAAGTTATATATCTATATATTTACAGAGCACAATGAATTCACTTCACTTAAAGGTATAAATCGATAATAGAAAATTTTTTGTAAAAAAATTAGTTTTCTTAAAAAACAGTTTTTTTTTTTTTTTTTTAGTTTTCCAAAAGTTTACATTTGTGGAATATGTACCTTTTTCAACTCATCCATTCAATTGATAAAACTTAAAAAGGAAAACTTGATATATAAGGTAGATACAAAATCCACTAAGGAAATAATGGAGAAGGTGAAGGATGATAATAAGAAAATCAAAACTATAAGTGATCTCCATACTTCTTATTTGAAGAAAATTGATGAGCTTTATGATGAACTTAAAAAGACTAAAAACAACTTATTCAAAAGAAAAGCAGTTGGTTTTGATGCTAAAAGCAGAGAAGAGGAAGTGCTTATGCAGTTAACTGATGAACAGAAAGCACATTCATCATCTCAAAGGAAATAAAAAAAGAAAATTATGCGACAGTTAAAAACATGGAGGCTGCAATTGAAGAACTAAAGACCTCTGTGGTGTCTAAACGTTCCAGTTCAACCCAAGCAACAACAATTCTCTCTGCTTTTAAAAAGACTGCAAAGCAGAATTAGAAGAACTTAAAATATGTGAACTGTATGACTTGCTGGATCAGGAGAAAACTTAAGTTCAATCGAAAGATACGAGCCTTAGAATGTGAAGGGTTTGAGAAGGATGACAATAGAATTAGAAGCATGGGTTCTTGTAGTTATAATTTAATTTTTAGTTTTGAGTGTGTGTGGTTTTTTTTTAATTTCCAACTAAGTACAGACCTTTAAACTAATTTTCTTGAGGTCATTTAAAGAGTAATTTTATTTAATTATTAAGCAGAAAACATTAATGGAATACATTAAAAACAATGGACACTGTTTCTGTCTGTGCTAACATTTCTCCTGCAAGTAAAGCTATTGATTTCTTTCTCACTCTTCTTGTATTTCAGTCACATTTTCTTCACAAAATAAACTTAAATTCTCTTCATTATAATAAAAAAAAAAAGTAAAAGATAACATAAAAACATTACTTCCCCCCCCCCTATAAAATGTAAAGTAAATCTCGATAATACCATTATTATCATACATATAAGCACTAATGAGAAAATATTCATAAATCAGTGCTAAAGAACTGTCCATTAAAATAGAATCTATTTTATTTACTTATGAAATCAAATATCTTATCAAGATCTATCAGTGCTTTATAAGAACTACAAAGGTAAGTTTTTCAAGAAAGAGAAAATAAATAAAAAAAAAAAGGAAACAAAATCTAATAAAAACTATAAGCATGCAAACCCATGCATAAACAGTCTCAATCCCTTACTTGGAACTACCAAAGATGCTCAAGATGGACAGGAAAATATAGATAATATCTAAATACAGTTGAAGAGCTCCAAAAACATATTCTTCAGCACTCATTTCATGTCGACGTCCACCAATGATCATCTGAGTGTCATAAGCCAAGAACTAAGAATTGGAAAACAAAACAAATTAAAAAAATATTTATGACTGAATTCTAATAAATACTTATTATCAATAAATAAGTTAATTTACTAGTATCAAGGACACTGTTTTAAGAAGAGGTTTTACTAAAATTTTAGAATATATCTAAAGTGAACTTATATTTACATTCTTGTGTCAAACCTGTTATCTAATATCTAGTTATATCAGTTAGATATTAAACAAAACCTTATTCTTAACTATAGTTATTCTACAGTACAACGGAGTGGTGATGCACTTTTAAAGTGTGAAATAAAAACAAAAATAGTGAAACCATACACTGTAAACAGTTTTTAATTATAATTATTCAAAATACCTATAGCTCAAATTTTTTATTTAAACTACAATCAATATTTATATAATGTATAA
>JAFIDM010003189.1:64942450-64980091 GCA_023159025.1 Thereuonema tuberculata | reverse complement strand
AGAAAACAATTCATCATCAGACATTACTATTCATTTCACTTCCCTCTGCTACAAAAGCAACCTAATAAATAGGATGGTTAAAAGAGCACAAAATTTTCTCAAATCAAAAGGTTCTCAGGGAGAAATTCATAACATCAAGGCAATTTTGTTCAGTAATGACTTTCCATTGGAATTCATAAATAAGACCAAGAGAATTGAAAAAAAAGCTACTTAGTACAAAATTAAGGTGGCACCCCAGAAAAACTAAGTCTTTAAAAAAATGAGCCTAGTATCAAATTCATCAACATTCCATACATAGAAGATCTAGTACACCAAATTAAACCTTGGCAAATTACGGTATAAGATTGGCTTGCAAGGCTACAACACTTAAGCTAAAATATTAAATCAGAACATGCATGATGACCAGAGCAATATACTCATACCAAATGATGTTATTTATGCAGGTAAGTGGGGCAAATTAAACATATATATCAGGTGATTCATAAAATATTGGAAAATACTGGTGGTTCTCATTGCTCCATATCTTTTAAACTACTGCTCATAAAAATCTGAAACTTTTTATATAAAATCGTTAAAACATAAGTTATATTTTCATGTTATTATTTATTCATTATTACTGAAATTCAATTATTTGCATTCAAACACCCCCAATACATCGAAATTGTTATCCAAAAAATTATTGGACTGTCTCCCAAAAGTCATTTGTCAGATTGCATTTTCAAAAAAAAAAAAAAGATTTTTTTTTTTTTTTTAAATTAAACAGAGGAATTAATGACAAAAGTGTTTAGATTAAATTTTCCTAATTAGGTTTCTATATCATTTGAATACTGGATCCAGATTTTTAGAGTTTAAACAACATCACAACAGTTATTTAAATATATGATATATTGGGGTGTTTGAATGCAAATAAAATGAATTTCAATAATAATGACTAAATAATAACATGAAAATATAACTCTTATATGTTTGACGATTTTATTTAAAAGGTTTCAGATTTTTATGAACAGTAGTTTAAAAGATATGGGGTGGTGAAAACCACCAGTACTTTTAAATCACCCGGTACATACATACAGGGTGCGTTAGTTACTGCCCGATCCTTCGTGTTTAAGATAAGAAAAGGGATCAGATCAGAAAAGGGATCAGATCAGAAAAGGGATCAGATCAGAAAAGGGTCTTTAATTGCCAAAAGAAAAAAAAAAAAAACATTCTCAATGGTTGGACGCTGTCAGGAAAGTCAAGTTTGTCCAGCAAGTCCATGGCATCATCAACGAGGCTGAAGGCAGTTTTATTGAATAATCTTTTACATAACCTTTTCCTATGTGTTTGCAAGAACATGTGTACGAAATTCTATGAATATATATATATATATATATATATATATATTTTTTTTACTGAATGTTTGTTTTCATCAAAGTCACATTTTGTTCTCAAACAGCTGATGCACCCTATATATACACAGTGTGTTTCAGAAATACTTTTACATACTTTGGGGGCAGGTTCTTAACACTAAAACAAGAACAAAAGTCCACAAATATATGTCCGAAAATCCTACGGTTTTCAGTTAAAAATGAACGTTTACAGTCAACACGTTTCAAGATACAATCCAACTACTCACGTTTGATGTTACACTGATTGTCTCCTAGATAGCGCTGTGTTGTTGCAAAGGAGATTTGTTTCCATGTGTCATTGGTGAACATTTGTGTAGTAGTGAGTTAGTCTGTCTTCAACATGTCAGTTATGTAGTAGTGAGTTAACTGAAACATGTTCCGTTGAACCATGGCAGGATAGCCATTTCATGAGCAGGCAGACATGATTTTTATGTACGGTCACGCCAATGGTAACGAACACGAGACTGCACGGTTGTATTAGATGGCATTTCCAGACTGCAATCAGCCGAGTTATCCAACATTTGCTGCTATTGTGTTGCACCACAAACAATGGATCGAGGAAGACCAAGAGTCGCTCGTTTGCCTAACCAGGAAGAACGCATTTTACAGGTTGTTACAGAAGATCAGGGTATCAGCACACGACAGGTGACCCAAGTATGTTATACATCTCCTACTACCACAAGGAGGGTACTTCACTAGATGCTCCTGTATCCGTATCATCTGCAACGAGTGCAAGTTCTTTCGCCTGCAGATTACCCACAAAGGGATAACTTTTGCCGTTGGTTTGTTGCAGAAACTGCCAATCCGTTGTTTGTCTTTTCGGTCTTCTTTACAGATGAGGCAACATTTGGACATGATGGACTAACAAATTTTCACAACCAACATTTGTGGGCGTATGAAAATCCTCGTAGTTCAATTCAGGCTAGATACCAGCAACAGTTTAAGATTAATGTGTGGGCTGGAATTGTAGGTGACTGTCTAGTAGGCCCACATGTTTGACAGGCGCTGTCTACATGGAAATGATTCAGAACACTCTTACAGCCTTACTATAGGATGTGCCCTTGCAAATAAGACGAAACATGTGGTTTACACATGATGGGGCTCCAACACATTTTAGCTACATTGTTAGAGATGCACTGGCTGATATCTACCATGACAGATGGATAGGTAGGGGAGGACCAGTTCCATGGCCTGCACGTTCCCGTGACCTCAGTAACTTGGATTTTTATCTTTGGCGCCACCTCAAACAATTGGTTTATGCAGCAGACATTCCTAATGCAGAAACACTATCAACATGTCATGGAAGCCTGCAAAACCATTCGACACCATGTGGGAGCATTTGAAAGGTGCAACAGTCCATGATCCGACGAGTGTATGCGTATGTGGTAGCACGAGGAGGATATTTTGAAAATTTCTTATGAGTTTCTGAATAGCTGAAAGTTTCAACACTTAATAATAATCTGAAAATGTCTAACAGATGTGTCAGTACGTTCTTTCTTTAATAACCAAAAATCGTAGGATTATTGGATATATGTTTATATGGACTTTTGTTCTTGTTTTAGTGTTAGGAACCAGCCCCCAAAGTATGTAAAAGTATTTCTGAAAACACCCTTTGTATATATATATATATAGGGTCATCCGGAAAGTTTGTGCCGAGTTTCAAGGAAAATTGAAATGCAGCATATTTAAATTTTGGTATACATTTATTAAATTATATAGGTGCCATTATGTTCCACAACCTTTCTTCATCGTTCAAACGTGAAAATTCCGTCCTTTCAGAACCTCTCTGGTTTTTCGGCGAAAAACTTTTCTATATGATTTTTTTTATCTCGACCAAAGAGTTGAAGTTTTTTTCCATAAAGGGAATTTTATAATGATCGAAATAGGTGGAACTCTGAGGGTGTGAGGTCTGGTGAATATGGTGGATGAGGTAGAGCATCCCAACCGAGTTCCAACAACTTTTGTCGAGTTGTCAAAGACACATGAGGGCGCGCATTGTCCTGATGAAACATGGCACCCTTCCGATTCGCTAATTCTGGATGTTTTTGTTCAATTGCTGTCTTTAATATGTCTAATTCGGAGCAATACTTTCCTGAATTTATCGTCTCATTGTTTGGTAAAAGCTCATAATGCAGGATTCCTTTCCAATCGCATCAAACACAGAGCATGACCTTCTTAGGATGAAGACCATCTTTTGGGGTGGCTAAAGGTGGTTCCTTCCGCTTTCCCCAAGACCTTTTTTGCTTAACATTACTATAAATGATCAATTTTTCATCCCCAGTCACTAGTTGCTTCAAAAATGTTATCTCATTATGTTTGTACAGCGAGTCGCAAATGGAAATGTGATCCATCATATGTTTCTCAGTTTAATCGTGGGGACCTCATACATCAAAACGGTTTGTGTAGCCAAGCTTCAGAAAATGCTTGTGGATGATGGATTTTGGTATTTTTAACATTTCTGCTAATTCACATATCGTATAGCTTGGGTTATTCTCGATCAGTGTTTTAATCCGATCATCTATGAGGGGGTGGAGGGCCTACCCGGCCGTTCTTGATCTTTAAGGTTGAAATTAAACCTAGCAAACCACTTCTGTACAGTTCTTTCAGCTACAGCACCTTCGCCATAAACAGCGCATATCTTGTTTGGCATTTTTGCCTTTCAGGTTAAAGAAAAGCATTAAATGCCTATAATGCACTTTGTTTGCTTCTATATTCAAAGGTGTATGTAACTGATGAAAATTAATGTTTCGTAACCAAACTTTTTTCCAAATATACCTGAAGTACAGTCTTTTAGAATATGTGCGCATAAAATTTGCTTTCAATCATACAGATATATTCAGGGGTGTCTTTATGCCACCTACAGAAAATCGGCACGAACTTTCCGGACGACCTAATATATAGAAAACTCCTACAACACAACTATCCATTGCTGCCACATACAACATTAATTTCAAAAGAAGCAAAAATAACAAATGCCCAAACACTCCCTCCGGTCACCTCGAAATAACCAACACCACCACCCCTCCTGCTTAAATGGAACTGCCCTCTTGTGATTGGCAGCTAAGCGAAGGCTTCTCTTCTGTCTTGACATTGCAGTGTTGTGAAGAAAAATATCAAATGGATGTTTGAAACTGTATATTTTGTTATGCTGTTTATTTTATATATTCTGCGTTTATGGTCATATCCTTTCATGCTTTAGTTTTACACACACATTAAAGCACTTTTTAATTTAAGGTTTAGTATTTTGTTTATTTTCTGCATTAATATTAATCTTTTTACAAATCAATTTAGTTCTCGTTGAGTACTAACTTTTAATTTATTATATGAGGATAGAACAATCCTTGACTATTGCTACAGATAAACTGTTTTCTCTTGTGTCCTTCATTTCACTTTCATTTACCCTTGGTATTATCTTCACATATAATAGTGATTTTGAAGTTTCTAACAGATGCAAGGGAATGTAAGAAATTTCTATTGCATTTTTTATTTCATGTCAATTATTTCACCATTTTTTTACCATAAATTCTTTGTAAATGCAGTCTGTGTAACTTGTTTTTTTAATCCTTAAGTCTTACAACCCAAAACAATAGTTTTGATTTCTGATGGCTATTTTAAATCTTAAGACAAAATAAAATTGCGAAACAAAAGACAAGAAACAAAAGAGCAGCACTTTAATTGGAAATTGCCTTTCCGATTCAATTATTAGGAGAGGAGTTGGGTACGGCCGTTTCGTCCTTCTACGGACTCATCAGCCCAACCCTGCTGAAACGGCCGTAGGACGAAACAGCCGTACCCAACTCCTCCCCTAATAATTGAATCGGAAAGGCGATTTCCAATTAATTAAAGTGCTGCTCTTTTGTTTCTTGTCTTTTGTTTCTCAAATTCTTTGTACAGCACGTTAAATTTTTGGCTTCTTTTCTGCCTTATTTCTTAAAATAAAATAGCCTCCAAGATACTTATAAATAATTAATGACTATTTATTAGGGGGTATGTGTTGTTATTATTATTATTATTATTTAACCTTTCATAGAAACAGAAATTTGGTAAAACGACCAGCTTTGTTCAAAAATCATTTTAATTATTTAAAATATTTTCCTTCATTAAAACAATTTAACTGATAATGTAATGCTAGATGTTTACAACCCAAACATTTGTCATCATGTAAAATGCATATTTTCAGAATCACAGCTTATTTCATCCATGAAATTAAAATAAAGTGACTGAACAATAAAACTTAAGACTTCAATATAAAACATACTTAAAATTCTTTATACTCACAATGGTAAATAATAATGCCATCAATGCTGAATAAATAAGATGCACAACATTGTTTCGGAAAATAAGAGCAAATATCCCAAACACAAACAGAACTAAGACTGCAATGAACAGGAATCCACCACACATCGTGAAATCAAACTGCAATAAAAAGAATGGAAAAAGTTACAAAAAAAATACAAATGAATTACTAATATAAATCTTTCAATAAACCTTACAACGAAATGCAGATTTATAAAATGGTTGACTAAAATGAGTAGAAACTTAGAATTTAATTTACTTGGCTTACAAATTGAAAATCACTTTTTTCCAATAGGACAATTTTAATTGGTAAAAGTAATTTACCTTGTATTTTCTATATTTAAGGCATTAGATATTTACAATGGTATCTCAAAACAAATTTTGATTTGGTGAATCCAAAAACAGGATACTATCAATCTATTATATCATCCCCCACCATAAAAATTTTTGTCCAGGAAATGGCAGATGTAGTAGATATGTTTGGAACAGATTGAGACAAACATCATGAACACTAAAGATACTCTTAGCTGATGCAAATGAGAAAACTACAAATCAAATGACATCCATCCATTGCAACAGATGAAATAATATGGGACTTCAATCCATACTGATAAAAAATGTTATCCCAACTGCCTATATTTAAAAATGTAAGACATGGAAAAAGCTGGACAAGCTGGAATGAAAAGCAATTAAGCCCAGAAACATGTATAAATGCAAGTTACCATTTTACTGAGATCGGTAAAAGACTACAAAGTTCAGGATTAGATAATGATCATTTCTATAAGTGAAACAAACTTTTGACAGCATGATGGCAAAGGATGGCATTAATGCACAAGGAAACATTGATAAAAGTCACCATTCAATTTTAAAAAAAACGAACATCAAGCCAGATTACTGAAGAAAAATTAGAAGGCTTTAACACTGACGCATTATATTATGTTTATTTAATCGATGTTAAATTTCTAACAATTACTAAACAGCAGTTAGACTGCAAGCTTAAAAGTTTAATAAGCAAGCAAAACAAAAAGATTGCTTAGAACACTGAAACGATTAGTGTTCTAGAGATGAGACAAAATCTGTAATAAAATGTACTAAAGGAAATAATTTTAATAGATGCGAGGGTACCAAGTAGACCCTTCTACTATTCTGTTGGTAAAGAATTTAATAAAAACAGATGTGAAAAAAGTAGTAAAAAGTGTTTCATTATTGATGATAATGTAACAAGTAATGTCCAGATTTTATTTAAAGTAATGGATTAAAATGATGTGGATATATTATTGTGAAAACAATTGAATTTGTTGATCTAAAGTATTAATAATTTTGTGATAAAAGTTTTTATGTGTCTGAATAAAATGTATTTATCGTCCTCTTTTTCGACACCTATTCGAGAGTGAACTAGTTAAAACAAAAATACTAAAAAATAAAGACGTTAAAAATTCCCCTATTAAAGACGTTCGAAACCTCACAGGGGCAGGTTTCTTCTTCATATAAAATTAACAACATTTAAAAGTCTTAAGATACCCCTACCTTCAGCTGTCCATCCCTGACAGGGATTCATCAAAGACTGTCTAAAAAAGACACGAAATCCAGAAGTTTCATGTTACCGGCTCCCCTGGTGATAAGCACGCGAAGCTTTTTGAATCAAACCCGCTTTATAACATGGATTTTATTGAGATAGGAAAAAAAAAAAATTATTCCTTTCTTTTTTTTTCCTCTTTTTTTCTTTTTCCCCTTGATATTTTTTTTTACTTTATATCCTCTTGTTGTCTTTGTTTATATCCCATATGGCAGAACATAGTTAATAATTTTGTTTTTATTGGAATTCTTATTTAGTTATTTAGGGACCATACACACCAATAAAACAACAATCGATGTAAATTTTTCGAATCTATTATTATTAAGACCAATAATTGTTATAATGATGAGCTTTCTGTAAAAGCTGTGTTAGATTATAACTTACATTGATTGTTGTATAATGTTTATTAGTTACGATGTTCTGATAATATTTTAGGGCTGTTTTCAGCAGGTATGTTGTTATTTTGTCTGAAGATGATATGCTATCGATACATGTTACAGTTGTAATGTTTTTAATTATAAAACTGTTGATCTTTTATTGATGTGTATGATCCCTAAATAATTATATCACACACACGATGTATAATAATTATTTAGTTGTTAATATTTATTTTTCAAAATTGTTTTAAGTAATGAAGCGAACTTGTATGATCTCTCATTATAACAACAATTATATTTATTGCTTCAACGTGTTTTTAATTGGTTTCATGTTCAATACTATTTTGTTGTATTTATTCCAAAGAATATTTTAATTTTTCGCTTGAAGGGATGACGATACAATTTCGTCCCGAAAATTCGCATAGTATTTGAATAAAACAATTTTAAATACTAAGATATGGAGTGTATGGAGATTTTAGTAGAGCTTTTGACAGCAACTTGCTGATATTTTCTAGTTTTTTTAATAACATCAGAAGTAAAATCTATAATTTAATAAAGAATTATTTAAAAAACAGAAAAATTAAAATACAAAATTATGTGAGTAAATCATACAACATCAGGCCTGGTGTCTCAAGGATCCAACCGGGGTCCATAATCGTTTAATTTATATATCAATTCCATAAATAATAGTATAATTTATTCCAATATTTATTTATATGCCGACTATGTTTTAATTTTCACTAGTGATAGAAATCAATTGAATGCATATAATAGATTACAAATAGATATAAATAATGTAAATAGTTAGGCTTTGAATAATGAAATGACAATATTAAAAAGACAAAAGTTATGTTAATAAAAAAATAAAATTACTGATAAAAATTTATATTGTTTCTTATTTATATTGTTTCTTACATAATAAAATTGTAAAAAAATTGTAAATAGTGTATTATGTGAGTGCGAAAGAATAGATTTTGTCACAACGAAAATACCTACGAGTATTTATGATGAGAAATTCTCATGGTCATCACATTATCAACATGTTATTAAAAAACTGAGTTCATTAACTTATCTGTTCTATCATATTAAAAACCTCATTCCTTTAAAACAAAAATAATTTTTATATCCCTTGTGGATTCTATCTTAGACTAAGGTCTACATAGTTGGATTTTTATTAATAAAAAACAAATTGAAAATATAAACAAAATTTGTTTTAAAATAATAAATAAAATCTTTTATAATTTAAAAAAAAAAAAAATCGAAAAGAATGATATAAGATAAAAATTTAAAATTTTAACTACTGAGAAGAAATTTATTAAAAAACAGTTACTTTTTTTTTTTTTTTTTAAATTTAAAAAAAAAAAAAAAATATTAATTAAAAAAAAAAAAAAAAAAAGTAGAAACAATTGGCTTAGTATGATTAATGATAAAAAAATTAAAAATAACTATGGTTACCATCTAAATGGTTATATTTAAACTTCTTTATCAAATCAAATGGGATAAATACAATAGTAAAAATATTATAAAAATATTATTATAAATATTTGGATATTTCTATAACCAAAACATCAATGCTAACATTTATCCACTTTCAACTACTGTAATAAACCATAAATTTTGTGTCAATTTGTGAACCTTGGCAGTTAGGTGCTGTCTTCTATCAGGGGCCTTTCCAACTTCTTTCAAGCATCTCTGCATCATATAATGCTCCTAGTTAACAATTTTCTCTAAAATGCAAAAGCAGTCCAAGATAACCATCTGCTGAATTGGACTTCTGAAGTTATGTAACTTGTGTTTGGTTTGGTTTAATAAATGATTAATTTGCTATTAAAATATCTCTGAAGAATCATTTAATTATGTTTGGGAGGATGAGGTGCTGGAGTCAAAACCTCACTTTTAAGGGGTTAAAAAATGTTTAACCTTTTAAATAAATTAAAACTACAAGTTAATTAGATTTTGTTAAAAATTTAGAAAATGTATCAATTATAATTCATAAGGATTTTTTTTAATCCACTTAAAAACTTCCAATTGTGTGCCATTAAATAAAAATTAAATAAAAAATATTGTATGCCAATAAATAAAATGGTAATTTATTCTAGCTTCTTAACTTCTGCCAGAAAGTTATGTTTGTAACAAAAGAATTACTTAATCATTAACATTACCCTTGTCTGCATTGCAAAGATGGTAACACCAAGACAAACTACAGCACATATAGCCATAGCATAGAAAACTACTTCAGTGTCATTCACAGAAGATATCATTGCTACCATATAGGACATTGCCAGCGTCTGAAACACAAAAGGAAAAAAAATATTAAAACAATTGTAGTGTAATAGTAACATGTTAACAAATAAAAGTTCATTACCTAAAACAAAATTATTTTGAACCCAAATTCAATCTAGTGAAAATAAGAATTATTTTGAAGTTAAAAAAAAAAAATCTTTAATAATTAATTCCTTCTTAATAATTTAGATTAAACTTTAAAATGAGTAAGAAAAAAAATAAGACACTTTTATATATAAAAATAAAATAAGGCATAAATAAATAAGCAAATATCAGTAACAAGAATCCGATACGAGAAAACAAAGCATAATTAATAAATTTTAAATATCTAATGATTTTACTTACAAATATGCAAAGCATAATAACATTTATTGGGTATTTCCGTCTGTAATTAGAAATGAAAATTTCATTAAAAATAAATATTAAATCTAATTTTTTTCAAGTAACAAATCTAAGCAAGAATTTTTTCACTTCAAACAATTGTTAAAAATCGCTTATAATATTTTATTAAGCCCTTTATTTCTCAAGGAATATCTGAGTAATTCAAATGCTACTGTCATTAAAGCAACATCATATTACTATCAAGATACACTGACTGCTCAATTTAAAGTGCTCTGCCATAGTGGTACATCCCATGCAAATTCGGGCAATAATTTGAATATATTCGTTATAAAACAACACACGATCATGTGTAGTTAGTCATTTGGTATCCAACCACATGCTGAAGTAAAATACCACCATCAAAGCAGCTGAGCGATTTTCAACGTGGAGTAGTCATTGCTGTCACATTAGTGGCCAGTGTGCGAGCCATAGGAGCTACACTGAACCTGCCAAAGACAACTGTGGGTGCTATTATCACGAAGTCGAAACAAGACGTCATGGAGGTGGCCGAGCCTGCATGCTGACCGATAGAGACCGGAGGGCCCTGAAGCAGTTAAGGCAGAACAGGGCTGTTCCAGAGAAACAACAGCAGCAGGACTTTCCAGCAGGCAATGGGAACAACTGTCAGTACCACGACAAATCGTTGGGAGCTCGATGTCTTAGGGTACACCGATCGACCTGCTACCCACTAGCCTAACATCACCTCTGTAAACGCCCAGCATCGTGTGGCCTGGTGAAAAGAGCGACGGTCGTGGTCGAAGAACCTCTGGAAGAGCACTCTACTGATGAGATGGGCGCACCTGGCTGTGGCATTTGCCAGGGGAGCAGCTACTACCCGAGTGTATCATCCCAACAGTGAAGTTTGGCAGTCATGGTGTGATGGGATGGTCCTGTTTCTCCTGGTATGGACATGATCCGTTGGTTGTGATCGAGGGAACATGGCATCCACACAGTATCTGGAGGTTCTAGACAATTCCATGCTTCCTATGTTGTGGTCGCAGTTCAATGCGACATGCCACAAGGTCCATGTTGTCAGCGCCTGGTTTCCGGAGAATAATGTTCAGGAACTTCAGTGGCCCAACCAGAGTCCGGACCTAAACCCTATTGAACATCTGTGGGATGAATTAGAGCGCCGGATGTGCATGCATCTGATGCGACCGCAAACATGCATCCAACTTGTACAGGCTTTGGAGGAGGGGGGCAAAAATACCAGTTGCTTGCTATCAGAAACTGGTGGAGAGCATGCCACAGCGTGGATGCTGTGCTTAGGGCAAAAGGCCACAACACCTGCTATTAGATAAGCTGTAAATAAAGCATCTGTTCGATACCACAGGTGTTCACTTTCAATTGAGCAGTCAGTGTATTTCAAATTGAAAGAAAGTATGATAACAGTACACTAAGTTGCTGTACAACTGCAGAAATAGCTAAATTTATATTTCTAAATGTTCTTTAATAAACGTTTTCTAATTTATTGTGTAGTCTCTTCTTTGAAAGCATTTTCTCATTTACCCACATTCACATGTTCTATAGTTTCAGTAATTAGCCAAATCCAATTTTTAACCTTTTATGTAGAATTGACAAGCCTATTAGAAAATAACTGCAATCATGTTCTAGTAAATATAAATTGAAGAAATTCACTGTAAAATTTAAAATATTCACCAAAATCAGTATCAGAATCTAAATTTCACTTAGCAACTAACTTGTATTTATTAAACATTGTTGTTAGTGGTTGCTAATTATCTTTTTGCCAAATGTTACAGGTTTCAACATGTAGATTTTGCAGTGTAAATATTAGAAGCATTCATTATATCAATAAAATCTACTAACAAGCTTTCAAATTCTTTATTTTCAAATCTTTGATAATCTTGTTTAATTTGTGGCAACTTCAAATAACCTTTAATCAGCTTCATGATTTATGAACCTAAAATAAACGACACTGCAATTTTGAATGTCTTGCTGTTTCTCAATGAAACTGAAAGTGTAGTCTTTTTTCAACAAACCTGCATTTAGTTTTGTATTAGAAAATATCTCAAATATGTATCTCTGATCAGCAGTTCCAAGCAACACCTTAATTGACTAAAGTAAAATTTATTATTTTTAGGTAAAAATTAATGACTCTTAGAAGTTGGAAAAGAAAGTTAAGAGAGGAACTACAGCAAAATAAATACAATGGTTAATGAGTGAAGAAACATGCAAACATAGTTATGTTAGCAGTCATTAAAAACTTTTGTTCGACAGGCAGAGTCCTGACACAGAATATCCAGTTACAGTGCCAACAAATGTGAATTGGAGAAGGCTCCAGTTAACATCCTTAAAAATGAATCTTAATCAAATATCTATGAGAAGAATGTTCAAGGAAATTGGTGGGTTTGTCTATAAGATACAGATCGAACAATCTGAGCAATGCCGACATCTTGTTTACCGTGCAATGATGTTAGCAATGGTGTACGACGATGAAGCTTTCCTGTCAAATGTCTGGTTTTATGATGAAAGCTATATTGGCAACTACTGTTGACTTACATTAAAAGATTGTGACATGTGTCAGAGGAATGAAGCAACCTCTCTACAGGGACATGTTTGAGAATCTACGTGAGCTTTACTAGTATTGCCTGCAACACAATGGACAGTATATCAAACACGTGCTATGCCTCAGAAAACGTGGAAATTGACTTCCACGAATCGCAAGCTTCCTTTACTATTTGTATTCTGTAGGTCACACAACCTTTTTTGCAAACAAATATTTAAGTATCGTTTGCTTTGGCGCATACTGTATATAATTATTTCATATAATTGCTGAGGCATTACATGTGACATCAACTCATTTTACTTTAAATGGTTGCTTGACGATATTTTTTTTTTATTTTCACTATAGATGCCTGTTGTAAGTGTGTATATATATAAATAAAAAAAAAAAACTTGGGGTAGTATAATTAAAAATAAATAAATATAAATTAATATGTTGTTCCAAAAAAATGGCAGTAGTCATTACATAAAGAAAAAGATATAGTATTAGTAAAAACGCCACCGAGGACACTACTTCAAAGTCACTAGCGGAGTTTATGACAAAGATGTTACCTTGTTTTTTTGTTTTTTTTAACAAAGCCTTTTCTAGTGAGTCGACTAAATCATCTCATCTGCTGCCATCTTAGATTTATGCTTATTTCACTTCATGGTTGAAAGCAATAATGTAAGGTTTGCAAGGGTTTTCAAAAAAGGCCAGTTTGATTTTTTTTTTTTTTAAAAAAAAAAAAAAAAGAAAGATAAAGGTTCTGGTTTTCACCGTTTTAAAGAAGACATTCTGACCTTTCAGGAACTGTACAAATGTGTCAAAGGGATTTGGCAACCAAGACTTTACTGGACTTAAATTTAGTCATTTGAATGAGCAAAATTTCCATTCTTAAAGGGCTACAATAGGAAAAGGAAGTTAAACTACAGACTGGCAAATTTTCTGTGTAAAAACTTTATGGATAGATGTATTTATAAGCCATCATGAAACCAAGTTTCTGTCCTTTATTTGCTTCAAAGTGGAAAAAAATTGAACAAAATGAGCAGCAGCTAAACTTCAAAATTTTGCTCATGTATACTCCTGCCAGTACCAAGCACAACCTGCATTTCATTTTGTGATTCACATTGGTGTCAGACCGTCAAATATTTGTAAAAATGGCAAGGTTAAACCATATGGTAATATGTTAAAATTATTTCACTATTTTACTTTCTATTCATTTAAAATAGAAAGATTAATAAAAAACAAAGAATAAATTACAATTTTTTGTGCAAACAAAGTATTTGTAGTTCTACTCAGTAGACAGGATGCACATGCAGGTTCTTCCTAGTTATTACAAACTAAAACAAGAGTATTAAAAGCACTGCATTTTCACATCAAAAAATTTATTCAATATATTTAAAAACAGCAAAGTTTCAGAAAGAATATCTTCTTTCCTTTCTCAAGCTTATCCAAAAACTAAACAATTTCTGTCAGTAACAAATCATTAGACAGGAACATAATATTAAATGTTGTAAAGTATTAAAATAATTCTTTTTCTAAATCTTTTCCAAGAGCATGGTACATGATGAATATACAAAAAATAAACAAATAGATAAATCAGAAATAGCAGAACATTGTTATAAATGGGAAAATTGTATGAACAATGTGAAAACATTGTGTGTGGAAAAAGACTCAAGAATTAAGAAAATTATGGAAAGTATAATAAGAAATACTAAGGGTCAAAATTTGAATAGAAATGAAGTAGTAGATTCAAATAGCAGTTTTGTGAAACTAGCAGATTTGGTGAATTAATGTTTTTATTCCCAAAAAACTCAGATTTGAAGAATTGAAATATTAAGTTTTTGCTATTATTGGGTTTGTTTGTGTGTCAATAATGATATGACATTTAAGACTGTTAAATTTAACTATTACATGTTGTAAAGTACATTCATGTTCATGTCTAATGATTTGTTACTGCCAGAAATTGTATAGTTTTTGAATAAAGCTTGAAAAAGGAAAGAAGATATTCTTTCCGAAAATTTGCTGTTTTTAAATATATTGAATAAATGTATTTTATTGATGTGAAGCTTTTAATAATATGATGAATAGAAGAGAAACAATTACGAAGAAATATGGGCTTAAAACAATAGTAGTTGTAGCCTGCTAATCAGTCGGTTGTGAAACTCCAGAGTAAACATACGTAGTTTTACATAAAATATGCAACTTCAAGTGTGTATGTGTATAACTCTTTATAAAAAAAAGTTAAAAGTATCAATACGACAGGCCTATGTAGGCCCAAGGGCTTGCGGGAGGTAAGGCTCCTGGCGTTTCTTTACCAACGGGACTAGGTTGAGGTCAGGAGGTCAGCTCGACATCCGCCCGCCTTTAACTCCCGGGAAAGAAACCTGGTACTTGTTCTACAGAGGGCTGGGTAGGAAAAATTCCCGCCTTCTGCTGAGGCCGGGAATCGAACCCGCAGCCAAGCGCCCTTACCCACTCGGCTACCTGTATAACTGTTTATAGTTTACAGAACTACTATAAAGCAGGTTACAATGTAGTAATTTTTATTATAATTATTATTCTAAAATTAATTAGTTAGATGGAGTATTTAAAAAAAAAAAATCCCAAGATCAATATAAAGTGCTTTGTGGGGTATTTTATTAATAAAACTTGTCAAAATGATTCTGATGGATATCATCCATCATCAAGTCAGACTTCAGTGATTCCAAACTTTCCCCTTTTTTCTTTGAGGAAAAAAAAACAAAACATTATTTCTATGGGCATGCATGCTGTGATTTTTTTCTTTCCACACAAAATTATCAAGAAAAACTTGAGGCCATTAATTCTAATAATGTTTGAAAAGTGAGCTTCCTTGCCACCTATTTGCTGCTTCTGTGACTTCCAAAGCAAGTGATGGTATTTGACAGCGTATTTCTTGTAATGTTGAGTACAAATATTGTTTATTTCTTCAACTCTGCAGTTTTATAACAGACTAGTTGGTACTGGCCTGCTCAGTTTTGTCAGTCACAAAAACCAAATCGCTTCTTTAAGGCAGTGAAAATCAGACATATCTTTCATGGAAACCACATAGGGGACTTTTTTCAGAGCTCTTGCAAACCCTAGTTTTTGTTACTACAGCAAAGAAAAATAAATTTAAATCCAAGATGGCAGCAGATGGGAAAAAAAAAAAAAGATGATGTTGGGATCTCATTAGTAGGCAAATCTTATGGTGAAAACATAAAAAAATAAATAAAATGGTCATGCAACATACCTGGTGATACGATATACAATGACCTTACTGTTGAAACTTTTTTTTTTAACAAAAAAGTATTTTAATTAAATAAAATTCATATTTTTATTTGAATTCATGTAAAAAACTTTCATAGCACAAAGGTTTAAGCCATTTACCTGACAGAGGGACAGCAAGCCAATGTAATGTAGGTAACAAAGAAAATAGCACTAAAGAAACAAAAAAACAAATTGTTATTTAAGTTGCATAAAATAGAAAGAAATAATTAATAATAAAGAAGAAAAATTCTCATAAAATACAGATTAAAAAAAAACTGGTAGAATAACTTTATCATTACAATTGCAGGTTCATTTGATGTTTTAAGAATGTTAAGTCAATCAATGAAAAGTTGAAAAAAAAATCTTTATATTTTTCTTTTGTTTATTTTATGTATATAAGTTTAAAATTCTATCTACTTACTATGACAACCAATACATCCAGATGTTTCTCCTAACAAAAGCTTTCGTATTAGGCCTAAAGATAAAAGAACTTATTAGTTGTAATCTAATGAATATTCTCTATACTCTACTGTCACCACTTCTTTCAAAATACTTGACTAATTCTCTTCAGATAAAATAGACAAAGGATTCACTAACCAAAGGAAATTTATTAAGCTGTTATGCTTTTGTATTTTTAAAACTAATAAAAGGAAATTTATTATTTATTTGAAATCTAATGATAAAGAAATCCCTCCAAATTATGAGATCTTCAATTAATGTCAAGTTAAATTTTTCTATTAACTAATAAATTCTGATCAATTTCCCCTCATAAAACAACCCCCGACAAATCTACAGATCAAAGATGGATGCACACAAAACTGTAAATATCTCTATTAATAATAGGCTCAATAACTACACAGCCTTCAATCTCAAAATATCAAATTTTAATCATAAATTTTATATCTTTCATCAATTCTTATTGATATAAATATTTAAAAGAACAGCCTATTTATAATCTATTGTAAGCAATATTTTCCAATGAATTAAATATATTATGTTTCTTATATGTCAATATACAAAAACTGCAACACCCAGAAATATTACAAAGGTATAGCAATAAAATTTTGTGGAGTTAATCAGTTGTTTGGACAAATGATTAAAAATCAAGCTTGAAAAAATAACTGCTGTAAATCAAATAAATTGTAATCAGTAAATGTTATGTCCATCTCTGGAAGCAATTAAGCTTCCAATCTACGTACAGGTTCCTTATGGGTGTCCTGTGTCCCATTCCATCATCTTCCTCAAACTGGTAATACAGGCAGCCATTATCCCATCACATCCCAAATATTCCTTCTATCCTATAGAAGCTGTTTAATAATGTGGGTCAAGCATTCTCCTACTCAAAATGACACTAGAACTGTGAATAAGAAACGTCAGGAAATAGGGCAGCAGCAGCAGAATCTCACTGATATATTTGAATAAGGTAGATTCATCTACAAGATCAACTAAGGGCAATTCAAGGAAAACATCTCCTGTGCAGGCAGTGTAGTTTTCACAAATTTGTGTTGGATCCTAATCTATGCAATACCAACCTCGATATGGCCTTCATTTCCACATAAAAAAGGTTTAAATTGCAGAAGTCAGGATCCAGCAGAATTTTCCAGCAAAATAATATAATTATTCCTGTGCCTTACACTGGCTCACCTCTGGAGATTGTCTGACAAGGAGTAGTTTAGAGGTAATTGAAACTATGACTGTAGTGCAATTTGTATATATGAATAGTTCTCATGGACTCAAGTGAATTCAGTGCATGTATCAGAACGCTGGATTGATAATGTCTGAATTAACAATGCATGTTTCATTATGGTCTACAGCTGTTGGCAAATAAGGCAATCATCTTTTTTCTGTGGAACATGTGGGGTGGATTGAGCCACACCAAAGAGAAATAATATCTTTTATTGGCTATGTTACAAACAGACCAACTGCCTTCATACATTCTACCATAAAACCTTACTTAAACAGATCTAGCTGCTGTTTGAGTGTGATGCTCTTCATACTTTTACTGTAAAGTGTCATCTACTGAGAATCTCTGTCAACAACTTCTCTATTGCATCAATTTTTATTGTGAATCATATGATTGCCATTGTTTTCTATACTATTATTTCCAATAATGTTCTATTGCAGCTCTAATTTATATTCAGCTCACCTGTACAACAACGTAATGATCTGGTTTCAAAAATAATTTTTTTTTTTTGGGTGTTGATATTTTTTATATCTGGCAACTTTTGTAACTTAATCCATCTCCAAATTTTAATTCTAATAAATATCCATTAATTTGTTTCAGGATTGTGGAGTAATGCCCTAATTATTTTTACAACTGTGGTGAAGTCACACACATTACTACATAAGCTATTTTAATTTTCATGTATAATGTCAATTAAATGCAAACAAAAATTCATGACTATGAAAATCTAAGAACTTGATATTTACAACTATAAAAAAAATAATAAAAAATTAAATAGTTAAAAAGCAAACTAAATATTTTTGCCAATTATGTAATTCAATTTTTTTTTCAATTATGGAAGATGATATTCATCAAAAATTCTTAAAAGTATTATTTATTACTGACTTATGAAATTTATTTTTATCTCAGGCTACACAGAAATGACTCAAAATTTTGTCTAAAATGGCATTTGTATCAAGAGATAAAAAGATTAAAATATCAAACGTCAACAAAAATTCTAATGTTGATAAATAAGAAATTATAAAAGGTTTCAGAATTAGTGAAGTTATTTCAAACAAGTCAAGATAAACTATCAAGGATAGTTTGTAATATAGTTAACATAAATCACTGCTAAACATAAGCCTCCTCAATGCAATAAACCTTTGGCCACTGAAGTTGAGACAAAGCAGCAGTCATAATCACAAAATTCATTGTGGAGTTAAGAAAATGTTTCTTTGATGTGACCATCTCTAAGATATTAATCGATTCCTTAATAACGAGTATTGCCTTGATTTTACTTAAGGCTTTAAGTTTAAACTGGAGGCTGTCCTATTGAGCTTATAAATATCTTAATTAATAGAAAAAGCAAAGATCTTATTTTCTACTTTGATTTGCAGAATGTACAAAATAGTTAAGATGCTTTAGCAGAGATGTCTCTCCTTCAAGTAGTAATCAATCTGCCTTTTTTGAGCCTGGTATAAGAGAGTTGCTTGACTGACAACCGATGTCTAACAAAAGTCAATTTTAAAAATCACTTTCTGGCTGGCTTTCAAGTATTAATAGAAATATCAAGTTTGATAACAAATAAAATAAACATTTTATAACAAAGTATTAGAAAATATATTCAGAACTTACTCAAAAACAAATAAAGCAATAAATGCTGTTGTGAATGCAAGTTGAGTCATTAAGATTAAATAAACCTGCAAACAGAATTAAAAAATATATATATATTACTATATGTTAATTAAAAAGAAAATGAATTTGTAAGTTATAGTAAAGGTTGGGAAAATAAGCACTTTCTTTGATTACTTGCAATACACTAACAACCACATATTTTATTATAAATGAAAAACAACACCTTCATCCTTCCAAAATATCGCTATATTTCGCAGATAACTTATCTGCTTCTTCAGGCTTATAAGAAGATGTTGTGTTTTTTATTTATAATAATTACTATTACTGAAATCATGTTTCAACCACATATTTTGTTTTTTCTTCTAAAAAAAAAACTTCCAAAAGTTGTTATATTATTATTTTAGTTTTAATGTTAACGTTTAAAAGTAAAATATTTCATTGCAACACAAATGTTAGTAACATTAACAGTCATCCAAATCTGTTCCATTATTTCCCTGAATCCATATCTGAAATCTTATCAATACTGTATTCAGAGAAAAACTACCTATTGTTAATAAAATATAGCATTACAACCTTGTAATGTTTGTTCCTTTGTTTTAAATTTCACTGATCTCTTATCTGAAGCACACCATTCCAAAGAAAAAAAGATTGCTGTTAATTGTGTCTTAACTTATTAAAACTCGCTGACAAATAAAATGAAGCACTATGAAGGAAGTGTCCATTTCAATGAAACTCCAAATGAAAGTACCTTCATACTTGAAAGTTTACTTGCCAAAAATCATTACCATCACACCCATGGCTCAATGGAAGTGCACATCTTGTGGTTCATATAAGGGCCCTCAAAAATCTTACCTATTCCTTTGTGTAACTGTTTACATCAGTTTACCATCAGTAATTTATCAATGTGTTCGAAGATCCTATGAGCAATTGCAGTACCAGTCATGCAGATAAATCTGTTGCCATCTAAATCCTACTGATGCTTCTGGGGGATTTTTATTTTAAGAATAATTTTTCAGATAATCCAGTACGTAAGCCACTCAAAGATATGTTCCCTCTGTCTGAATGTAGAGTAGTTCTTTTCGACTAGAACCTTGTGCTTTTTAAATATATATTTTGAATAGGATAACAGGTTAAATCTTAACATTTAAACCTCATAAGATCTTCTTTTTTAATAATGCTCTACAGCAGTTTTCCCAACTATAGTTAAAAAATTAAAAAATATTTGGTTGTTCTCAGAAAGGTAAGAGAAAATGAAATGATTTATTATTATTTTAATGAAATAAATATTTTGCATAATAATCAGATCAGAAATTAAAAAATTATATACATACACAGACAGAAACAAAGAATGACTCAGGAGTAAACCTGTCAGTTCATCCACAGCAAAATTGTATTTGGACACCCACTATCTCACATTTTCATGACACTTTCAGAATATATATATATACTGTATTTCTATTGATTTATAAAACATTAAACTTCAAAAACATCTTCAACCCATAAATGTATAAAAAACATTACATTTATTTATCAATTCTCAAAAAGAGTTCTTGTTTCTTTTGGCAAGCTTCAAATAAACATTTTAAGAGATGTTAATTATCATGCAATATTGTAATCCTGGACTTTTGTTACAATATAACAAACAATATTTGTCACATGACAACAAACGTTAACTTTCCATTATATCATAATTTCAACAATCTTATTTCATTCATTAAAAAAAAACAATTATTCAAATTCTACAATTTATAGATGTTAATTATCATGCCATTTGAAGATTTTTTTTTTAATGAATGAACAAGATTGTTGAAATTATGATATAATGGAAAATTAAGGTTCGTTGTCATGTGAAAGAGATTATGTCCAGGATGTGTAATATTGCACGATAATTAACATCTGAAAATTGTTTGTGTTATTTGAAGCTTGACAAAGGAAAGAACAACTCTTTCCGAAAATTTGCAAATATATATATTTTTTTTATAAATTATGGGATGAAAATGTTTTGGAACTTGTTATATGATAAGAAGAAACGATATCAGGAAGAAGAATGGACTTCACCATTAACCTTATCGTTAACCTCTTTCTAATTTAAAAAAAAAGAGGAATTCCTATTTAACGACTTTTTTGTAGTTGAAAATTTAGATATTGGCAACCATAAAGACAAAGAATAGTCGACATAAACAGAGCAGAAATCAAGGCAAATATATGCAACAAGATTCAGACTTATGAGTCGTAACAGGTCTTACTTTAAGTTAAAGTAAAACTCCATTAAATTCTGACGCATTCAATATGAAGGAAATATTGTATAAGTGCCAACTGTTACCAAAGCATAAAACAGTTGGTATAGATGGATAACAGCGTGAAGAAGGATCAAAGAAATCCAGACTCTGAGCTCAAGAACACAATCAATGTAGAAACAAGTGAAGGTTGTTGGACAGAAACCATAATGGAAACTACAATTACAGAAGGAATCATATCTTCCAACCAATGATAAAAAAGGAAAATCACTGAGAAATGTAAAAGGTAAGAGAAAGTCAAGAACTAATGTCAAAACCTCAACCTAAAGGATTGCCAAGTCAACAGAGGTACTATTTATAACACAGAATTGCTATAAAAGTGACAGCTGAAACAAAAGTAAATGGCAAAGCATGCAGAAGCCTTGAAGGAAGTTGAAAAACAAGATACAAAACATGTCAAACCAAAGAAAGAAAGCATACCTTTACACCACTGGAAGTCCATATATACAAGACTGATTAGTAGTGATGTGCGAAATATTCAAAATTTTTGAGTGAAGTCTAGGTTTTACAAATTACTAAAAAAGAAATCTATCATATTCTCATGCTAATTTTGGATATCCATCTATGAGAATTTTTTTTCTTTGCAAATAACAGTACAACCATCAACTTTAGCTTGTATTGCTACAGATAGTACATAGTGAGCATCAATGCTCAACTCCACACATTTTTCAATTCATTATGTTCATGAGTGGGAGTGGAGACTGTTTATGTCAAGTAGATGCTCGTCATCTCAGAATTCAAATTGTTTGATAGAAACAAACATTATTTAATCAGAAATAATGAACCAATTGAATAAACAAAATACTTCATACTTAACTTTATAATGCCAATTTACACAAGTTATTTTTATAGCCTTAAATTTATAACAAATATGTCAATTTTTGAGACATTACTATTTAGATTCTTCCCAGTTTATTTGTAAATGTTAACAAAATAGTCCTAATAAATGGCAATCTCTTAATTGAATTCCACCTTGACCAAACTCAAGAATTTAAGTCCTGTTTGCAACCCTACTGATAAAGAAAATCAATGCCACAATGTCATGTAAACTATAGTTGTTGGTTTTTTGATTTACAGAAGATATCAAACAGTTTATGGGTGTAGCAGTACAACAGAAAGCAAGCTTACTGCAAAAAGACAAAATACAAAGCAAGAGATGATGGGACATCCTTGAAAAAATATATCCAACTGGAGAATGCCAGGGTTTTCAGATACTATTTTGCTCTGTTTTTTATGTATCAATAGGTGGTGGAATCTTTTAACATCACCATATGCATGCATTGTTTAGCAGGATTGATACAGTCAATCGATTCATTAACATTATGCAATTCTTAAGGACAAATAACAGAATGGTAGAGCAGCTAACAAAATGAGGTAATGGGGAGAACCAAGTGCATTAAAAAGTTGACCACTGGCACCACAAAACTTGGTGTCACAGAACAAAACAAAACTGGAAACATTAGCAAAGCTTTAACATCTGAAAGATTACTAAACTGGCATCCTAAAAACAGAGCTTCATACTGCAAAATCAATACAGTGAAAGCCAAGATTAAAAATTATTTCCAAGAATTCAAAGATATGCCTAAAATGAATAGGAAGAAAATAAAGAAAACGTTAAATGTCAGAAGATAAAACCTGAACATAAATAAGTTATGATAATCTCCAAATTAAAAACAAAATCTAAAAAGAATAAATAAATAAAAAAGTTGCCATTAGCAATAAAAGGCAGTGAGATTCTTCTTTTTTAGGATAGTGCGCACAAAGGTTTTGTTAAAGTTGAGGTTTAACTTAAATCAAATCCCTTGCTTTGTGAGATTTCACTAATGCTCATCAATGATTTAATGGTCAGTAAACGCTGATCTCTCAAATTTTAACAGCCCAAGTTTCTTTCTTCCAATCTCTCTGATGAAAACCTTCTAACAGTGGCATAATTAAGCACATTTTATTATTACTTTTTATTCTGCATGATATTTTGTGAAGTGTTCTCACACTATCCAAGATTTAAAGGATTGAGTAATCTTCTTTATTACAGGCGTTCCTTTAATTCCTTTGATTGCTGGCAGGTCAATTAACTGTCTCACTTTTACACTCATTATTCTTTGTTTTTGTTTTGTTTTTCTCAGTTTATTTTTGGAGGTACTACTTTCCTCTCAGCAAATACTTTCCCATCTGAGAATGACATTTTCCAAACAAAAATCACAGGCATCTTTACAAACACTGAGAACTATAGACAGATAAATATAGGATCTAATATATGATGATATGTATTACAGATATTATAATATTTTGAAATGACTATTTCATGAATGAAGTTGTATGATCATCTTATAAATTTATGTAACTAGACAAAAACTGATTGTTTCAAAATGGAAAAGGATTATCTATTAGTTTGGCAATTATAGTGCACTATTATAGTCATCAACATCAAATTTTAATTTTAAAAAACATAATAGTATATTGTAATTAAAACATTAAAGCTATGTAAAAATAAATAAACCAAAAATATTTAATCCATACCTTGCGAATAAATGCCCTGCGGATAGCTTTGTCTGAAAAGGAGCTACCAAATATTTCTGGTGTTGAACCATAATCATTCTCTGGTTTTGGGTAACTATCTCCACCCATGTTGTAAGTTGGATACTGAGGGTTATTATACTGAGAATAAGGAGGAGGAATTCCACCATCTAAAAACATGGAAATCAATATAATCTCAAACAAATTGCTCTTCTATAATTAATGTTTATTACATATGTCATTCAAGTGTTCTTTGTTTCTCTTCTAGCTTCGCTAGCAGTCAGAGATGAGAGATTATGTAAACTATAGATAAACAAAGGGTAGCTTTAAAATAGTAACTGCTGGCTTCTCAACAGTAAAAAAAAAAAAATAATGTTTTAGTTTTTATATAAGATTCAGCTCTCTCAATATAACTGTTCAAAAATTTGAAAATGAAGACTAAAATTGATAAAAATAACAAGAAAATTTCTAGCCTTGGAGAAAGAAAGATGCATTGACTTTTAAGTTTTCTACTTAAAGCAGGAAACTATATAAACTAGAGAAGATATAAGAAAAATATTATAATGTTGAAACCTTGCATAGCTTCAAAGAATACAGGAAGACCTCCCAAAAGTAATTAGGGTTCATCAAACAGTTTTGCCCTCCAAAAGAAAATTACTCTTCAAATGCATTACCAATTGTCAATGTACATGTATCTACTACATCATTTGTAGTATTTCTTTAATCTTGTTAAATGAGCAGCAGGCACATATAGCTACAGACTCAGAAAAGCCTTTAAAAGTTCAAATGTAGCACCTAATGTATATACGAAGGCTACAAACATGAATACAAGTAAGAAGGATTAAGGTGCTTGTATTAAAATTAAAATAAACTGAAAATACAACGCACTTACTTGTAAACAGGATAAAAAAAGAATAAAAAAGATGCTAACTAACACCTGAGAGACAAGGTATTTTTTTTTTCCGACTTACCGCAGTGGCAGAGTTTTTTTCCTGGGCAAACTATTTTTTTTGCAGTCAACTATAAATGATCTTACATTTTATTAACTTTTTATAACATTTATTTTAAACTTTCAGTGTTTTAATATAAACCCTTATGTCACATTATGAAATACTAATTTGCAATGCATGCATAAAATTACTATTTTTTATAACCTATATCCTTGAATTATTTTTAAGCTTAAGGCAAAAATAATCAACCTAATCCATGGGCAAAATATGTAATATAGTACATCAATCTAGCAACGAAAATACACTCTTATTCCTGTAATGTCCATTTGTTTGATCTGTTTCTTTGTTGCACAATTTACCGTTTTTAGTACATATTTAGCACAGCAATGAGACACTTAGACAGTGTGCAAAAATTATCCCTCAGCACTTTGGTTTGATTTACCGAGAAGATCTTATCCTTTATAGTTTCAATCATTTCATGCATTGAAATTAGCATAGAGCTTATAATTTTTATTTTTTATTTTAATAATAACAAATTTACCTATTCAGTCCTACGAGATACCACTAATGGTGGATCTGTATGTAGGTGATGTAGAACATATATAAACAAATTATTAACCTTTCTTTAACGTGCAGAGTGAACTATCTAGGAACACAATTTACATGCACAAATCCTTTGCCTAAATTGGGTGTGTCAATTGTGTTCCTAGATATATAAACAAATATTAAATTATATATAATTAAACAAAAGTTTCTAGTACTTTTTTACAGTATGGTACTGAGTAAAACATTTTTCTCTATGAAGCAGAACCATACAAAACTTGCACATAAACCTCGTTTCACTTCTTTTCCCATGAGCAGCTCACACTCTACAGCCTCTGGTAGGAAATTTCTTTTTTCCACTACTTACAATAAATACGAGTTGATGCTCCTTCATGCCATCCGACAGTCTTCCAGGTGGATCTTTACGGGGTGCTCTTCCTGCACCACCAGGGGATGGGCTGGACACATCCCTCAGTAGTTCCGGAGAGCCTTCATTATTATCAGTGATCCAATATTTTGCCACCAAAAGGAGAAACTGCTTATACTTCAAATTATAAATTGCCTACCTTATATAAGCACGATCTAGGTGTGAATTAGAAACAAATCAAAACAACGTTTCTGACCTTCTACTATATAAGGTCCATTTTCAAGCGTGAAAAATAAAAAACTAAAGTAAACTTCATCCAGTACTGGAGTGGTTACATTTTAAAGAAGGCATTCGAAGATACAAACAGAAGCGGAAGTAATACCCCTAGTGACTAAAATAGAAACTACACAACAAAAGCAGTTGTATTGCGTGCTTTTTTATTTTAAATATTTTTTTTTTTTTTTGTAAAATAAATGTATTTTAACCTATTATTTTGAATATATTTTAAATTATAAATTTATTTACATTAATTTATAATCAAAGGCCATATTCCAAAACATTTGTTGTGGACAAGTCTTGGTTATAACTTTTTGAAAGTCTTATCGTGCCAGATTCAAAAAACTTGCGCAAATACTCATCCTTGTAACAATTATAAATGCATACATTCTTTATATCCAAATGGTGATTAAGATCGTTACAGTGGGTGGCCGTGTGGTATGCCTTGTTATTTGCTTTAACAGCCCGAATATGCTCATTCAAACGCTTTTCCAGAGGTCGCTTGGTCTGGCCCACATAATGGCATTTTTTTCCCCCCATTTTTCATAGTGTGTTCCTCACATGGTATCCCGTAAATTACCTCTTGTTTTGTGAGAAAATTCACATTGTCTTCTACGGACCTTTTTTTCCCATTGAGAAATCTTCCTAAAGTATTCCCTGGTCTGCCGGCCAATTTTATTCCCGATCTTCCCAAAACAGGTTTTAACTTTTTGAAAAGTAAATCATCATAAACAATAGAAGCATACCGAAACGAGTCTAGACTGTTCCTTGAATCCAAAGTCCCAATGGTTTTGTTATATTGCTTTTTTGATAGTAATCTTTTTTCACGCCTCTCGATAACCTCTTTGGGGAAGCCATTATTGTGAAAAATGTCCTTAATAATCATTATCTCTTGCTCCAAAAATTTTTGCTCAGAACAAATTTTAATCGCCCTGTTTAAGGCCATATCAATAGCATTAATTTTATAATTTAAGGGCACTGAACTCTTATAATGAATGCTGACATGTGCATCCGTCGGCTTCCTATACACTGTGGTAGCATATCTCTCCTGTTCTCGTATTACCAAAACATCCAAAAAAGCAAGCTTACAACTCTGCTCCATTTCAATGGTGTATTGTATGTGTTGATCAATGTCATTAAAATCCTGCAAAATGTTATCCGCATAATGGTCATTAACAATCAGAAACGTATCATCAATATACCTGCAAAAATAGTGAACATTATTGTATACGTTTTGAATGGAAAATACTTGGGATTCGATATATCCCATTACACACTCAGCAAATATAGCCGAAGACTTTAACCCCATGGATGTTTGTAAGTAAAATCTGTTATCAAATGTAAAAAATTGCATCTTAAAAAGCAAAGCAACTAACATCGCCATCTCTTTAAGATTAAAAAATTTTTTTCCCTGTTGGATCTCAACATCATATTCAATGGCATGTTGTATAGCACGCATAATTAGATTTTGCGTTAAGGAAGTGTACAAATTTACAACGTCCAGTGACACCATCTTAGTATTGGGAACTATCGAGTTCGTATGAAGAAAATCTAGAAATGGTGTACGATCTTTAATGCTATATTTGGAATGATAATGTAATGTGGCCATTTCTTTCTCAACGATCTTTGAGATAGTCATAATGGCTTTTCCCTTGCAGTTTATTACGGGCCTAACTTTATAAAACGAACCTACTTTTTCGTTATATATTTTTGGCAATCCCTTGAAAACCGATATTGAACCATTCCTAAAATGTGCCTGTTTCTCAATATCCTCACTTATAATACCATAGTGTTTTGCCTTCATTAGTTTAGATGCCAGTTCATTGATAACCTACTTTTCTATTTAACCGCACAGAAACTGTCATTTTCATGAATAAACTTCTCACACATATTCTTATAAGCATCTTTATCCAAAATGACCGTTGCACCTCCTTTATCCGCTTCAATGAAAATGACATCTTCCGCTTGTTTTTTTAATTTCATTAACTCCTCGTGTTCAATGCTTCCAAGGGCAGACTTGGATTTATTTTTAAAATGCAACCCTTTAATAATATGTCCTATATTTCTTCGAAGACTTGTACGTTCTGCCTTATCATTTACAAATCTAACTTGAGATTCCAAATTAGTCAAAATGGTCATGGCGGTCAAATTCTCGTTACCCATGTTAAACTTTAACCCTCTACTTAGAACATTTTTTTGAACTTTGGTAAGCTCAATTTTACTATCATTAATAATTTTATTTTCTTGTTGGCAAGGGAATTGACATTGTGACTTCTCTTTTTGGTTCCAAATCATTCCCAACTTTTTTTCATGCCTAAAAGTAATGGCTTTTTTTGTACAAGCCGCTTTTTTAGCTCCTTTTACTAAGTAAATAATCCTGTTCATTTAATCTGTCCCTCAGGAAAATTGATAAGCGCTGATTTTCTTCTCTGGATTGAGGGAATTGTATATTCTATAACTATTGAAAAGTCCACAGTTTGAGATAAAGGACGACCTTTTTTGTCCATTTCATTGTTTTCCTTAGAATAGGATAATATGAAAGGTACTGATCCGCACAATCAACTCCTTTCATGTGAGCGTTATATTGATTTATGCACACAGGTTTTATTATATTCTCTCCAGTTTTTCTATTTTTCTTTCCCGTATCTGAGACAGAAGAGTCAATGAATGGTTGATATCATTCTCACATCCCGCTTATCTTTCCACACGAGAAGAAAAACTACAGAAAACTGTATCACCTTTCTTCATTTTTGCTGCTTTGGCTTTTAGGCTTTGCGGTAAACCTCTGTTCACTCTTATAGTTCCACAGACTCTAATTTTGTTTTTCAGTAGTAGGTCAGCAGTAAAGGTACTGTTATAGTAATTGTCTTGGTAAATATGATGCCACATACCAAGATAAGGACGAAGAACTGAAAGAATAGTTTCTTCTAATTTCTTCCCTTCACCAGTGTAAATCTCCATGTTGCAGATATAGCCTGTATCACTCTCGCACACCATCCTAACGAGTAAACCGTACTTTATAATCTTTGCAGGGTTGTATGTTCAAAACCTTAGATGTCCTCTCCATGGAATCATTCCCTCGTCCAAAGACAATTGTTGCTTTGGTCTGTATATTGTCCTGAATTTATATAGAAAATAATCCAGCACAGGTTGAATTTTGAAGAGTCTCGCAGAGCTATTGTCCATATTCATATTATCGTTAAAGTGCCAGAATGTCCATATTTGTTCAAATCTATTACGACTCAGTCTGCGAAAATATTGGGGTAGCTATTAGGGGATCAGTTGACCAATAATCTTTCCAGCTATCTTTTCTTGTTTGTCCCATTAGAAGAATTAGGCCAAGGAATTTCTTCATGTCTTTTTGTGTAACAGGAGACCACTTGAGCACTTTAGGTGATGTTTTATGTTTTGATGAGGCTTGATCATGGCAAGTACACAACTCCTTGCAAAACATTTCAAACAAGTCATCACCAAACATCAGGCTAATCACAGAGTCCCACTGAGATGGAAATGTAATGACCCCAAGTAACAGCATACATGTAACAACAGGTGTTCAGGATCAAATTCATAACTTGCAGGCATGCATGTTAGTGACAGAGCTGCTATTCTTGTGACACCACTATCGTATCAATATATTTTGTAATGCACAAACTTACTACCAAATATTTCACTCCGATTTTTATTTATTTATTTATTTATTTTAGTATGCAGTGAACCAATGAAATCCTTATTGAGTTCAGTACATTATACTGCAATAAATCTTCCTAATGGCAAAATAAAAATATTGTAAATATCAATAAAAATCCTAAATAATCATTTACAATGAAAACTCATGGGAGTAACTGGCTATTTTTAGGCTTCCTATTAATAACAAGGTAGGGATAGCGATTAGTAAACCAATCGCAGTGCTTCGCAATGGATTCTGAGTCACCTTTACTTTAGAATAGACTGTGCAAGGGGTGGTCTAAAAAATACTTGCACAAGTCTGTTTGCGACACAATGCTATCTTACCCACCCCTATTTATATGGAATTATTGCCATTCTTAACTCAAACCTTGTTAATACACTAAATTCCTAATAATCACTATAAAAAAAAAAAAAACCAAGTTGATGAGGGGATCGAACCCACGACCTTTGCGTTATTAGCACGAATTACTAACCAAATGAGCTAACAGGCCACCTAGAACCGAGCTAACAGAAGCCGTTGCGAGGCATTGTGGGATATGTGTCCACAGACAGACATACCGTGGATATAAGGAGTCTTTCAGAAGCCTAATATGTAAATCAGCAGGGATCAATGTAAATTTGCTGGCAAAGATGAACTACAACATAATAGTCAAATATAAAAAAAGATCAATAATGGGAATTTCCATTTTTCCTTTTTAATATAGAAGAAAAGTATGGATAAAAAGATGAAGGATGGCAAAAAATCCTATTAAATTTTCAGAAAAATTCATTGATAAAAAATAAAAAATTAAAGCTCATTAAATCCCAAAAATGGTTTGTGATGTCAGTGTCCAACCTTCCTACAAAGTTTGACACATGTACGTTGTGATTGGTGCAATGGAGAAAGCTTTCAATTAATTTATGTTTTCTAAATTAGCTTTAATAGTGTTTTCTTTCTTCTTTTTCATTTATTTTGCGAAATGAAATCAATAAAAATCTTATTAATACTTTATAAATAGAATGAAATACTGATATCACAAAATGAATGTTAGGTAATTAGAGCATGATCAAAAACCATTTAACAAACCAAAAAATTAACAAAGTCATTAAGCTTAATTAATAAACTAATTCTTTGAAGAAAGCAAATAATCTTTTATCAAACTATTAGTTAGAAAAATACTCTGGTTACTTGTATCAACACCATCGTATCTATTTAAGTTCTGTGCTTTTCAATTCTTTATTAACAAGCTTTCCATGTTTGTTTCTTTTTTTACTGTTATCTTTTTCATAAGCCAATATTTACATTAGTATCCATTTAAATGACCTTTACCTATACAATGTTCTTCTATTTCCTATCTCTCCATGAGCTTCGTATTTTACATAAGCATGTTCTTTCATCCGTTCCTTTATTGTTCTTTTTGTTTCCCCCAAATAGAACATGTCACAATCAATTCTGTAAATCAATTCCATCTCATTACCTAAATCCCCCTTTATTAGTTTTGGAACATAAGATATTTGTAAATTTATTATAATAAGTTACTTGATAACCATATTTATTACAAATTCTACTAAGGTTCCTACTGTAATTATTGAGGTAAGGAATAGCTCTGGTATTCTCTACTTTTAATTAATCAATCTTTATTATAATTCTCTGTAACACTGTCTACAAATTTGAGATTATAATCATTGATCTTCAAAACCTCTCTTCATTTCTTTTACTGGAAATTTTCTTCTAAGCTTGAGTTCTTGCCTAGACTTCTTACATAATTCTTTACTTTGTTCCTCTTTACATTTAAAGAATGCCCGGAATTAAATTCAAAACCATCTTACTCTGAAACTGCTTCCTATAATTTTGTACAATCAAATACTTCCGTTCTTTCTTCAAACAAAGGTTAAGGAATGATAATTTATTGTCTTTTTCTTCTTCCATTTGGAATTTTATGTCTTTGTGTAAATTATTAATTTCTTTGAAATATTTTTTGAACTGTCTAACGGTACCGTACCAAATTATGAAAACATCGTCTGCATATCTATAATACTCATATTTATATTTCTTTTGATTTAGTACACCATGTGATTTTTTTTTTTCCTCTGGGGCTACGTAAAGGATTACGTCTCTGTCCCCCATCTACCTGCGATGATCCTGGAACTGAAGGTGCGTTTTGAGATCGCAATTGAAAACATCACCGCTGATATTCTGGAGCTTGTATGGTCGAACTGGTCTATAGTGTCATGTCTACAGAGTGAAATGGTGCCCACGTTGACCATTTATAATGCAAGTCTTTAACTTGAGTTTCTTAATAAATAACATGTCATGTCCGTATTTCATTTGTACGTATCTGACTTAGACTTGATTGTGGTTTCAAATGGCTCTGAAGCAGATCACAATACAATTCACTGTTTACAGTAAATCCCTTGGTCATGTAATATTCCAGGATTGGACCTTTACATTCACAGAAGAGCGTGAGCATCACTTTGCCAGGCGACGGAATTGTGCACAATGTTTTTGGTTTCGGCGATGATGAATGTCACCACTCCTTGCTTGCTTAGTCTCTGGCTGGTAATATTGGACCCAGCATTCGTCACCAACGATGATACATCGTAAAAAGTCATCCCCATCAACTTCATATCGCAATAGCGTTTCACAAGAATCCACACGAAGTTCTTTGATTTTGGGAGCAAGTTGTCTTGGTACCCACATAGAAACTTTGCTGTACTTTAGCATATCGTGAATGATGTGGTATGCCAAGCCACGACTAATGAACACTATTTCAGCCATCTCGTTGATTGTTATCCACCGGTTTTTCCATATCAATCGTTCCACTGCAGTGATAATGTCAGCCACAGTCATAGTGCGACGCTGGCCAGAGCGAGCTGCATCAGTCGCACTTGATACCCCACTTTTAAACTTCCTGTGCCGTTCGTAAACTTGCTGAAGCGACAAATAACTATCCCTGTACTGTCTTTGCATCTTGTGATGTCTGCGAGTTTTTCACCCTTACTGCCCAAAAACCAGATAACTGCATGCTGCTCCTCTTTGGAGCATCCTTCTAACTGCATGGCCATCTTGGCTTTGATTTGCTGATGTCACAGTTGGCACGTAGGCCAAAGTAAATGCACCCGCAAGTTCCTCAAGTGGCAAGACATAACATATCTGTATTAGAATCCTCTATGAGATTTTAAATTTTTATGGTCATATTAAGGTTACTTTTTGAGTCGCCCTCGAATATATATATATGTTTGTTTGCTATACACTCCTAGGCCCTTTGATCAAATTTTGCAGAATTACTCTTTGGGCCACTGTGGAAAAACCTTATTCAAGGGTACTTTATGGGGTTTTCAGATTACAAAATAAGAATATGACATTACTTTTGTAATCATATGTTATTTTTTTACCAACTGGTTAAGATTTGAAGTGATAGGGGTGTGGAGAAGGGAAGAAAGGTGTAGGAAGTCTTATATTCTACAATCTCGTTATTAATTTGATGCCAAGGGTTTATTGAGTTACAAAATAGGAATATAACATTAATTTATAACTATCAAGTGACCAACTGGAAAAGTTTCAAAGTGATCTCAATTACAATTTCTTCAACTTTTATCAGGACAACTCTTTTAAAGTACCCCAGCTGCAGGCCTATATAGGCCTATCGGGGCGCAGGAGGTTAGGCTCCAACGATAAGAACCATGGGTCAAAGTTGGGTGGGGTGGTCAACCCGACGCCCGCCCGCCTTTAACTCCCAGGAAAGAAACCCGATACCCATTCTAGAGAGGGCTGAGTAGACCCTAGGACCTGTTTGGAGATGAAAGGAGCGTGGAAAAATTCCCGAACTCCGCCGAGGCCGGGAACCGAACCCACCATCTCCAACCCGCAGCCAAGCGCCCTAACGCACTCGGCTACCGGGCCCACCAACTCTTTTTAGTAACCTGCATGAAGTACGGGTAATTTTGCTAGAGTGTATATATATCAAAGTAATATAAAGTGAAAAGATTTATAGTAAGATTTGTTTCCTGTTCTGAAATTGTGAGTTAAAAAATTAGTTTTACATTTCATCACAGGTGATATTTTAGGTAGATAAGTTCAGTATAACATTGGTTTCCAACTAAACTTTTAATCCACAAATTTACTCATTGTTTTGAAATTTTCATGTTTTTGCTTAAATTCTAATTTGAAAATCTATGATGAATTTTATGTTTTGTTCCATAAAATGCTGTGGAATTAAATTAGAAACAGAAAATAGCAGTGTTTATGTGTGGGGAGTTGTCACTGCCTGTGACACTTGGCATAGGCAATGAGAATGATGATGCAAGTAACTGATTAGAATATCAGAGCAAATGGGCCATTTATTTGGGCAAAACTGTATAGTTCAATAGTCCCTTTAGTACTACATCATATTGCCCCAAGCGTGGATACATGTTATGATATGACTTGGTATCAATTCAGAGGTGTCTAATGCTTTCCTGCAGAAGATCCTCCCATACCTGTTGCAACTGCCACTAGATCACTCCTACCCATTAATAACCAAAGCAGCAATTACAGCTGTTCTCATATGTGTTCAATGAGCAAGAAGTCTCAAGACCTGACAGACCAAGGAAGCACTTCCACAGCATGGAGACAATTCAGGAAAACCAATGCTGTATGTGGGCAGGCATTATCTTGTTGGTAAATGGACCGCTACAGCCGCTTCAGGAAGGTAAGCACATCAGAATCTTCTGAACAGTCCATTGCACCATCAATGTTCTCCTGATTATTACAAGCCGAGACCAAGAATCATAGAAGTTGGTTCCCCACACCATGAGGCCAAGAGACCATCGTTATTTTAGTGATGCCAGTATCTTGATAGTAGACAGTGATACCCTTAAATAAGTTCGTACATGTCAGATGATATGATCCTCTCTCTTCTGGTATTCTGCCTAGGTCTCCCAGAACCTTTCCTGTGTGTGTGTGTGTCTGTTTTATATCTCCACTAATCCAAATATCACATAGTACAGTTGGAATGGTCCAGGTGACTGTATTTAATGGAACAATCCGAGGATGGACAGTAGCAACACTGATGTCAGTTCTTAGTGGGCAATTGCAGTCCAATTGCAATCAGTGGAGCAACTACCTGTGACAGTGTTGTATACAGAGTTTTGTCATTCTCAGATCATTCATTCTGGATGCTCTTATTTTTGTTGGTAATGAGTGTGTGTGTATATCTATATTTTGTCATGAAACTTACAACCTTTGCTAATGTGTTCAGGTGGTTACTCTAAGCAAAATATTTAATATACACCATAGGGGGATCGATTTGACTTCATTTCTGAGATACAGACACTTTGTTGTGCAAAACCTCAGGATGAAAGCTATCCGATTGCCATTTAGTAATCTATTGATTTATTGATCTGAAATGCAGTTACATTTAAATTGCTACATCTTCCAGGTATTGTGCAAAGGTCTACTTCGGTGCTGTACACAATGCTATGATGCGCACTTCCTGTTAATTGCATCCATGGAACATCACCAATGTCATGGCGGATGCTAACAGCAGTGTCAGTTATTATTTGTACTAACTGTTCCTGGGTTTCTGGCTTGCCATTCCTGTATACTCTTGATTTTATACAACCTACAGATAGAAATTTATTGATAAGTCAAGTAACTGAGGAGACCACATCCATGACATTATTGATTACACTAATATTCCCTGTTGGTAAATAACAGAAATAAAACAATGATGGACCTCACATTGGGTCAAAAAATGTGAGGTCCATCATTGTTTTATTTCTGCTATTTACCAAAGGGGATATTAGTTGATGTAATCAATAATTCAAGTGTTTTCACTTTACCTGTTGCAAAGCAGCATTTTAGTCCACATCTCAGAAACAGCTGATTCAACCCATGGTGAATATTAACACAGATCCTATCAATGGTGAAGTCTGATGATCAAGGAGGCTATTGTACTGGTCCACCCCATCCTGCCCATTCATTTGGAAATGTCTCATTCACTACAACAATGCTTGTCTGGATACATATGAAAGTGCTCCATCATCTTGCATCCACATTATGCTGTCATATTACTAGCAGCACATCTTCTAAATATTTAGGTAGGTAATTGCTCCTAAAATCTGCATAAGAGAATCCTGTAAGATGTCCCTCAGAAATGTGGTTCAGTCAGATAATTAACCTATTAATCCACACCACATATTGACAGAAAAACTGTCATTAAGTTAATTGTTACAGCTTGAGGACTCGTGTAATTCCACGTATACTAATATCATCACAGGTTCATCAGTTAATATGATGCATTTAGACTGGTTCAAACCCATTCACAAAATGTCACATGAGATTCAGAATCACCAGGTAATAGATGTTGGATATTCTGCAGATGATACAGATAAAGACCATCACAATTTAAAGTTCTTCATACTTTTTCGTATGTAGTGTGCAACCTGTGTTGTACTTGAAATTTTGCATACACTTGAGATTGGACTTCACTATACTACATTTAGAAGCTCTTTATCATGCCTCTGTAGCACATGGCTGATATTTCCTTGTGGAAAGGAACCATTCTCTCTCTCAAACACAGATACATATTTCCAGATATCATGTGATGAGGTGTCATCGATTAGGATTTTGGTCTCAATAATTGGCTGAAGCACCAAACTCATTCCCATTGCAAAAATCGTACACAGCAAAAACTGTACACAAACATGTCTTGAGTGTTTCTCGTTTGAATATGTTGCAGGCATTTTATGGTATGACGTCTTTGTTTACACCAACTATTACATCTCTGTCGGCAAATAACAGAAATAAACAATGATGGATCTCACATTGGGTCAAACCTGGCATTTTATATGTTCACATAACTGTGTCAAAGTAATATTTACCTAAGAACAAAGCCAAATTGATCCTTGATGTATTCTGTAGAATACATCATTAGTTTAAAAAAAACAAAAAACAAATAACCTTACTATTAAATAACAAAGTGTTAATTTTTTTTTTGTAAATAGGGACAAAGTGTGGCGAGTTGCATAGCGTCATAGTTTTAATAAACAGTCAGTTAGTAGCCAGCAACTAGTGAGTAAAAACATTTTCATTTGTGTGTCTTATCTTAGTTAAACTACATGGATTTTCAAGCAGTTTTAAGAATATTACATGGTGTCAGAAGTGGGATTCTAACTTCCAGTGTCAGATTTTTTTTATAGATAAAAGTGCTACAGATTTTAAAAATAAAATAAGTGATAGAAAGCTTAACTTCTGGTAATTATTTTGTGTTGTGTGTTTCATAAAAGTGTGATAGGTCATTTGATAAAGTCTTATCTTCATGATTAAATTCTTATCTCTACCATCCATGCTTGTTTTCCAAATTGCAACCAGCTGGGAGTGGGAAGAAAAATAATAATCCTAATCCCAAAAGTATCCTGTACTAGATACATACTTAGAATTTCTGTGGGTAATAAACCAAATTGCCAAATCAGATGTTCCCAATACGATTTAAAACAAATTTGAATGGAAAAAAAAAAACTGATTTCATCTTCCATACTAAAATTATCAAACAATTTTACTCCTATGTTGATTTAGTACCCTTTCTTCATTGACTAATTTACATTTTACTTAAAACTTGTTTAACCAATACAGGGTGTTTCAAAAATACACGGCATAATTTCAGGTATGTATTT
>JAFIDM010003189.1:64920162-64932450 GCA_023159025.1 Thereuonema tuberculata | reverse complement strand
TTATGTGCGTTTCTTATTTTCTTTTAAGTAATAATCTTGTCACGCACGTTAAATTTGATTTGATACAGACAAAGTATGACAACACAAAACCTTGAAAAGTTAGTAGATTTGTTTTGCAATCAGAAAAAGTAAGATAAAGAAATAGTGTACATCAATTGAAACTTAAAAATATAAATCTACCTGACATGTAATTCACATTTTTGTAGAAAGATAATAAAATTAATAAATAATAATTAATAAACAGAATATTGGATTTTTCTTGCTTTTGCATCTTTCTTGTTTGAGTGCGCATATTTTAGACTTTATTTGTGCATATAAATTCTAGCCCTAGTTATAATGGACCATTTATAAATGAAACAAATTTTGTTATGGTTTTCCCAAAGAATTATTATTTCCCAACAATGAGGAAAAAAACATAAACAAAGAAAATCCCAGGTTCCGAATCAGTCCTAAACCACGATGAAACACATCTTTCGTTGACGTAATTTTTATTTTATCATGGCGATCCTGACAAAACCTTTCGGGAATTCTATGGTGGCGACAATCCATTTCCAGAATATCATGAAGACGTATCAGGTCGTTTAGTTTTTGGAGGCCTTCAAACGAAAGGAAGGAAAGTAAAGGATCCATCCATTGAACTATTATGAAGTTTAGAAGAAATGTTTCATTGATGGATGAAAAAAAGGAAAATCACCCGCAGGGTTCTAGACGAAACTGGTATGAATGCAATTATGAAAAATTATTGGTTTTAATTTTATTGTATTGAAGCGATTAAAGACAGCTGAATTTATTACTTAAACTAACACTAAAAATAAAATGAATAAATAGAATTGCATTTCATAATCCTCAGTCTTACCTGGTGATAGGAGATTAGACTGACAGTTAAAATTACTCGGTTCATATGTATAAGCAAAAGAAACGGAAGTTAGATAAGCATTGATAAGAACATCATGACGATAACAGTTCTACCAAGTAAATATTTAAAATAAGTCTGAAGATAAACAGGAAATATTTCAGAAGAAAAAATAGAAAAAAAGAAAGAATATAAATTCTTCGCTAACTTCGTACGTAGACGAGGAATTTTAAAGATAATATATTGAAGAGAAGATACTATTAATAGATTCAAGTAAAAAATGACGTTGAATGAATTGTCATAACTTTTTGACATTAATTGTGCTTTATTTTGTCTATTCTTTTAATAATAATAATTAATTAATTTGTTTTTTTAAAATGTATGAAATTAAGAAAAAAAAACAATAACAAAGCATTAATATAACAATGGATGAGACCAAATTAGATCTGTAATTGTCGTCTGCAAGAGTTGAATTGCGTTTACGCAACAAAATAGCCCCAATTCAAAGCTTCTTATGGAGTCGTTGCTTTATTAACGCATTAGTAACAGTTTTTTTGTTGTAACGATCGGTAACTGCCGTTACTTTTATTTGTAACGGAGTAACGAAAACACGTTACTTTTTCGTCCATTTTTTTTTTATTTACTTTCACACCAAGCTATTGGGAGGTTTGACAAGAGCTATTTCAAAAACTCCGTATCAGTTATCAGGACGCTAGTGATAAGATCTTTCCTAAGAAGATTATCTCAGAAACTAAATTCAAATCTCATCTTGAATGGTATAGTGCTTCCATTCATACTAATTTGTTTGTCCATGATACCTCCTCTAATTCAGAATGATCTGGAACTTTAATTGGTTGTCTATTAGCAAATTAAACATAATCTTTGATTTCTTTGAGTTTAGATTTAATCAGGGGCGTATATACGGGGGGGGGGGGCCGAGGGGCCCGGGCCCCTCCCGAAATAATGAAGATATGTCCTCCCAACGTTTTTTTTTTTTTTTTTTTGGTTAGAAAGATGGTTTTTTTTTGTTTTTTTTTGGTTTTGAACAGATAGGTTTCCATGGGGTGTCTACTTAATCCTATTAATCTTGGCCCCCCCCCCCCCCCCGCCGAAAATATATTCTATATACGCCACGGCTTTAATCCAACTTTTAAACTTTCATTGGCAAGTTCTTATTTTATCATCAATTGCAATTCCGTAGCATTGTTAGCTAGGTCAATTATATCATCTGCAAACCGAAGATGGCTTAAATAGTCACCATTAACATCGATGTCTCTTTTTTCCCAGGCTAGGAGAGAACAGTATCTCCCTTTCGGACACCTTTACCTATCTTGATTTTTTCCTGTATCTTCATGCAAACGAATTATTGCCGTCGAATCCTTATAAACATTTTTGATAAGCTCTACATAGCTAGTGTCAATATCGTGATTTTCCAAAGCACTAACAACAGCAGAGATGTTAACTGAGTCAAAAGCCTCTCCATAGTCAATTAATCCAATGCAGAGTGAATAAGAATATGAATATATACAGGGTGTTGCAAAACTCGGTATCAAAAAAAAAAAAGAAAACAAGTGTAGGGGTGAAGGAGAAGGAACACGTTTTAGTGATGCACCCATATCCGGAAACGACTAATTATGGAGGTACGCGTACCCAAAGGTCGCGATTCCGGAGGACAACATGTCCTGCAACAGCGAAATGATATCAGTGAGCCCACCAACTGGCGTCCTTGCTTGCCGGTTAACGTTGTTTGTTCCTTTTATTCAAATGTTTCGAGTGTAGTAAGTATGAGGTAGTGAGTTAGGTAGATTGAGTGAGGTAGTTTCATTATTGCTCTCCTTCACATTTTACACGAAAACATCAGCCTCGACGTATACTGCTGAACATAAAAGAAAAAAACAAAACAAAAAAAAGTTTGTACGTAGGTTCACGTTTTACGAATACTGACGATCTTTATTAAATGACAAAACGGACTCTGAGGCGTGGATGGTTAAGTACATGAGCTTCGCGTGAGCAGCTGTCACGTGTTGGGTTGGAAATTGGAATTCGTAAAGCGGAGCATGTATCCAACACATTAAACCAACTGACGTGAAACTAGTTGGCATAAATACTCTACACGGAGGTGTAACTGTATCTACAACGACACACGTTTTGAAACCACTGTCGTACTGCAACTAAACAACGAAACATATTGCGTACTTCAACAACAAACACACATCCGAATTATCCAATCTACAACAAATGTTCAAAGTTTCCGCCTTGACCAGTATCGCTGATGCAGTGGCGGAAGCGGTTGCGAAGCGACTGTGGACACTTTTCGATAGTATCTGGCGAATCCTTCATGGGAGCAGCAACATGTGTCCAACGCATTAAGTCGACAACTGACATGAAACTGTATGCAGGGTGACTGTTTTGTTGACATGAGTTGGGTCGGCACTGACGTCTGTTCCAGAACCTGTTACTCAGGTCATTACCACATCAGTAACTAAGTTACAGGTAACTTAGTAGCAGGTTCTGGAACGGATCTGAGTTCCCATGCAACAACAGGCCACGTGGTACGTTATCACATGGTACAACGTTCTTTGGTTGTCGAATAGGGTAGAACTATGCGTGGAGTCACAGGCTACAGTAGTTAGCTAATTTTGCGCCGTGGACTGTCCGTTAGACTGCTAGGAAACACTGACGTTCTACAGGTAATTGTCTTTCCTCCGACAGTGTATAGTATAGTCTATGTTATACAGTATTGTATGAACCGTTCGTGCGCCCGTAATGAAAACGTTATTAGTATATGTAGTCTATCAAACATACCACAAGTGTTGACTTGGTGTTCGGATACCTGCATACCGTTTCCATTTATTTTGGTAAAAGTCACATTATTTGCGTAACCTACACCGCATCAGTGTAATGAATCATTTTCCTGCAGAGGTTGCCGAGACCTGATATCGGTAGGCCCCTACCAGGAAGACAGTGGAACGAGAGGAGGCTGTGATAGCGCATAACCCGTGGGAGCTCTTGAGGAAATGGACCACACTCTGGTATGCACAATTGACATGTTTGAACCGCAACAACCCCTCACAGCAGCAACGTGGACACCAGGAACGGTTTACCGTGAATCTGTGGGCTGGACTCTTAGGTAACCAGTTGATTGGGCCCTACATGTTACCATCTCGGCTCATCTAGGGCATTTATCTCCGGGTTCTGGATGAGGTGCTATCGCAGCTCCTCGAAGATGTACCGCTCGCTACACGAGCGGGCATGATATGGTTCTAATATGACGCATACCGATCTAGCAGTTCGCTTTCATCTTGATACCATATTTCCGGAAAGATGAATCGGAAGGAGAAGACCTATTTTGTGGCCACCTCGATCCCCCGATTTCCCTCCACTGGTCTTCTACTTCTGGAACCATATGAAGGAGGTCGAGTCTGAGGAGGATCTTATTACAAGGATAGCAACTGCTGCTGCTGACATTAAGGATCTGCCAGATACTATCGAAAGGTGTCCACAGTCGCTTTGCATTAGTTAATTAATAACTTTTGTCTGGTTTTTCTGTCAATCATTTTCCTTATTTTTTTGAAATCCAAAAGCTGCTTCATATGTCAGGTAGTATTAGGGTACAATCAAAATTGGAAGGGTTTACATTATCTCATAAACTAAGAGCCACTTCGGCAAAACTAATGTCATTTTTGGATTCAGCCTCAAATATCCTAAATCCGTAGAAAAATCCTCGGCAATATTTTTTTTTTTTGTTGACCAGTGTAATAGATAAAAATCAATTCGTATGAATTCTACATATTTTTCTATTTAAGAAGATTATTTTTTTTATTATTATTATTATCTTTTAACATTAAAGTTTGTGTCTTAACTAAATTTGCTTTTTTTTTTTTAAATAATAGCATTAAAATAAGAGAAACAAATGATTTGAGCTACTATAGGAAAGATTCTTGGTTTCACTGGCGACATTAAGAATCCTATACCACGTAAAGTATCGTCCAGGCTTTAAACAATTATTGAGATCCTTTTAATTCATAGTCATTCATTATTAAACATTTTTTTTATTATTATTATTTTGAGATATTGAAACAAAGGCATCCAAAGTGATTGAGCCACATAGTTTTATTTGAAAAAAAGAAAAAGAAAAAGAAAATAAGACTAAAAACAATAATGAAAACAATTAACTGGAATTCATTTCATCACTTTACATGAATTCGTACTGTGAAAAACAATAGCAGCCCTCCTGAAATGAAAATTTTGCACGTGATTGTCTACCATATAAATTTGAACAAAAGAGCAGCGGACATTCCTGAACTGTTTTTCCAAACTTGGATTTTACTAGGAGTTTTAAAGAAATCATATTCCCTGCAAAGATGTCCGGCGATCACAAAGAAGAAGTGGAACCAACTCCAGATTATGTAAGTTTTTTTTTTATATATATAGGAATTAATTTTCTTTTTTTTTTTTTTTTTAAAGTTTCAACTAAACGGTTCGGGACGTAAATAGAATTATACATTGAATTCGTTCAAATCTACCAACAATAGTTTAAAAAAATGTAAGAAAACTTTTTTATAACAAATTGTAATCAATTATTATGTCTTAAATTCAAGATTTATTTTAATATAATGAAAAAAAGATATATATAAAAAAAAAGCCCCAAAGGAATGAAATGTCCGCGAATGTATTATTACTATGTTATAATATCATTGTTATCAATGGGTTTTTAAGGACATGTTCGAAACTATGTTGATACATTAATTTTCCGTACAGATAAATAAATTTGCGAAATATAAATTAAGTTTAAAATAACTTACTCAATCAGGTTAAGTGTTAGGAAGTTAAGTAGTCAAAAAATAAAATTAAATAAAGAAGTGTGTGTCTTTTAGCTGTAAAAGTAACCGCAAAAGAAGCTTGCGGTTTTTGTTTTTTTTTTTAACTTTTTTTTATTTTGGGATTTTAACTGACCATCTTTTTAAAGTTTTTGAATGGGAAGTGATTTTGTCAATTGTTTATATATCTGTTCTTTTAAAATTTCCAAACCATATACGTATATTTGTTTTATCCTTATTTCTTTATTTTATTTATTTATTTATTTATTTATTTATTTATTTATTTATTTATTTATTTATTTATTTATTTTTTAATGGCACAGTCAAGTTCTTATTGGGAAATTTGAGTCTTAAAAAAAAAAAAATAAGCCTAATATTATCAAAATATTTATTACGTTTTATATGAATGAAATTACTTCAATATAAGCAGTGAATATATGCAAAGAATACATGAATATATATACAGGGCCGGCCGTAAGCCGATTGGACCAACTGTTTCTAATTGGGCCCCGCGCCTAAAGGGGTCCCGCGCTGGGATAGGAAAAAGATCAAATTAAAACCACGAAACTGGCTGTTAGAGATGAATACATGCTTTATGAGGAAATGGAGACATTAAAGCCAATTCTGCCACCAGAGATTCAAAACCCCATGAAAATGGTTGAATTCCTTGCTTACAACAACAGGTCTTCCGCATTTCTAAATTTATTTATTGTTCTTCGGATTTTCTTGACAATCCCAGTGACTGTGGCATCTGGAGAAAGAAGTATTTCCGAGCTGAAACTGATCAAAACTTATTTGAGATCATCAATTCAGCATGAACGTTTGAACAGTTTGACTATTATGTCCATTGAATCTGAAATTAGCAGGAGTTAAACATAAGCAAAATTCCAAAAGACTTTGCAGGAAAAGGTCACCCCCATGAGCAGGATAAGCAGTACCGCGTTACGTGTCACGTTTTTGTAGCCGGTATAATGTGCTTTCGACAATGTACCAAAGGCAACGGGACCAGATGAAATGGCTGCGAGAAGGGAACTGACAGACATCAATGGGTGAAACCACGTGTTTATTAATGCTAGGCGAACACGTAGCAACAAGCGGCAATATTGCTGGACAATATTGCTCATTTTTATTGCTGACAACCGTTTCCAGCAATAAAAATGAACAATATTGCCCATTTTGCTGGGCGAACACGTAGCAACAACTGTGTGTTCGCGCATGATAACGGTTGTCAGCAATAAAAATGAGCAATATTGTCCAGCAATATTGTCGCATGTTGCTACGTGTTCGCCCAGCTTAACGGACATCCTAGAATAGCTATTTCACGCTCTTTGGCGCAATTCAGCTAGGAGTTACCAGTTACCAAGTCAGTCCCATGCTACCCGAACCATCACGCAGCGTCGTCTTCAATGGGGCAAACAGCGAAAACAGTGGGGGGGGGGAGCGTGGAGGCTTCAAAAGCTGTGTTATGGAGCGACAAATCACGCTATACCTTTTTCCGATCGGATGGACAGGTGTGGGTGTGGTTGATGCCCGGTGAACGTCTCTTACAGCAGTATATAATCCCACAGTGACATACGATAGGGGTAATGTGATGGTATGGTTCTGGTTTTTTTTTTTCTGGTTCGGCCTTGGACCTCTAGGAGTCGTGCCACGGACATTAAACACCGAAAATGTCTCTGACCATTCTGGACAATGAAATGTTTCCTACATTGTGGAATTTCTGTAGAATGGATCTTTCAGTAAGATAATGCATTCTGTCGTAAGGTTGGCGCTGAAACTGCATGGTTACAGTCATGAACATCACCACACTTGATTGTCATCCATAGAGCCTCTATTTGAACCCTGCTGAAGATCTGTAGGATGAACTGGAGCGTCGACTGGGGTCCAGAGATATCTGCCCCACAACTATCCAGCAGCTCATTGTATGTCACAAGGAGGAATGATCTAAGTTTTCGTCTGACTATTATTGTACACTCGTCGAAAGAACAATTGCCTCCATAGGATTTCCGCAGTCATCGCAGCTGAGGAGGGTCTAAATCTTCTTCTTTGGCTATACTTCAAACTCTTGGCTGTCTGGTGGCTTCTTTCTAAGCAGTGTATTTGAAGAATCAGAAATAGATTTAAAACCTCTTCTTTTAATCGCTTAATTTTTTTCCGAAATATTAATTTCAATTTTAATTTTAATTTTAATTTATTCATATGCTGGTTTTGTTCTTGTTCCCCAATATATTTCCTTTGACAATTTTTTAAAGATCTATTTAACTGTAATTGATGGAAATTAAAGATCTCATAATTTTTCTTTCTTTTTTAGTTGTTAAAGGCTATTAAACTTAATAGGAAGGCTACTATTCAGGTAACTTCTGTTCTTTCTAACAATTTCTGTTTCATTTGTATTTTGGTTTAACTAAATAGGATCTATTTTCATTCGAGATCAAAATCAAAACTTCATTAATTTACTTGTTTGCAGTTAACACAAGCTACGAGAATGCAGAAGCAACTAGCTCGTCAGGTGAGTAGTCTTACTTGAAACTTAGAATACTCTGTAACGACACAAAAAAATCGAAGCCCCATGAAGGAAACCGCGTCCAATATGAATGAGTTCCCATTAGACATGCAAATGATTTCAAAGTTTAGTAGTCAAGAAACACTGCCATCACCCTCAACGGAGTGCCCATATTGTGGTCCATATAAAGGCCCGCAGAATCTTACTAGACATATTCTACTTCATGGAACTGTTGCATTTATATCAGTTTATTGTCAATAATGCCTCGGTAATGCGCTCGAAGATCCTACGAGCAATTGCATGACGTCAGAGAAGCCGCATCAGGGGACTGCGAGAAGTCGGCTGGTCATTCAGATAAATCGCTTGCTTTTTGGGTTGTATTTTGATGCTTCTGTCGGAAGATGTTGGAATCGATGTTTACGTGCATTCACATCGCCAAAGAGAGACATGGTCTACTCGGAGTCTCATATTGTGAAAATAAATTAACGTGCATGTTACCAATTTGTGAAAAAAAAAAAAAAATGGGTGCAAGAACATTTGTTATTTTATGTGCATGTTTTTTTTTTACAAAGTCTCGTATTGTATTTAGTGATGAGTCCCACTTCTATCTTATAGCAGATGATGGTCGCATCCGAGCATGCAGATGGACTTTACAAACTCTCAAATCCTGGCAATATTGTTGAGAGGCATTCCTTTAAATTCATAGCGAAACATGAAGGAGATCCTGCAATTGATCCTTCGAATCACTCATGCCAGGAGCAATTGTACAGGATAATGCGCGTCAATCCACTGCCTATGTTTCCAGAAGTATCTGCAAGCAGTTCAAACCCTTCCTTGGCCAGTAAGTCCCCAGACTTGTTGTTCATGCTAAGGACAAGTCGCCTGGGAAACTGTATCCATCATCGAACATCCGGCATTTGGGACTGCACTTGCAGCAAACTTAGCGAGATCTGTCACAAGATAACATATGAGGACTTTATTTCACTTCATGCCACATCGTATATCAGCATCCATAGCAGCCAGAGGCGGCTCAACACATTACAGATAATGTAACAATGATGTTTTTGTTCAATAATATTTTAATCACTGTAAAATTTAAATCAATTCCAATTCTCTTCATCCAAATGGCACCTACAAGGTTTCACTCAAATTGAACGCTTCTTTCCGTCGTGGTGCTTCGATTTGTTGTTATAGAGTGTACTACTGAAATTTAGCAATAAACATGGATTTCTAATATCCAAATTTACAAAATAAAATAAAAGAAACAAAATATATTTATTGATTAGCATAGTATTTAAAAGAAAAAAAAATCTTTCAAAATTCATTCAACACAGAAACAAATTGCCAATAGTTATTCATTGATTTTTATTATTCGCCCGAAGATGCAATTGAATATAATGAAATAATAGCTCTTAAAAACAACTTTGAAATAATAATTGGTTAATGTTAATATGGAGCCGTTTGTAGCAATCGATGAAGGACAGATAACATGAGCAGCAATTTCTGCCAATAATTGATTCATGAAAGGTCTGATTTTAACATCGTAATAATAATCAAAACCTCAGATCCAGCCCAAATAATTGAGCTTCCTATTCCGTTTCCAAATAAAAACTCTAAAGAAAGTTCGGGTGAAAAGCTTTAAAAAATGAAATTACGTATATTGATAATTTTAACATAAAGCATTTTTTTTTAGCTAAAAGTTATAAAACTTTCCTGGAACCTTTAAATTTTGTTACCACGGCTTTGCATCACAAAGACAATAGAAGATAGAATAGAAAAGAAAAGTTACCACTCATTGTGCTTTGGATGGCATCTGTTTTGTCCATTGTAGAGATAAGAAAATGCACTATCTAATGGAATGTTTCTTCCACAACTAAATATAAAATACGGTATTAAGTAGGAAATTTCTACTCTTGGATCATGAGAAAAGATGTTATTTCAAGAGTTTTGTAGTCATTGAAGGGGTTGTTTCTTGAATCTGATCTAAGTATTAGTTTTGGGAAACCGAAACTCAGATGATAATTTACGAAAGATATCACGTTATTTATTGACAAGACAATGGACTAAAACTCTTATTTTGTTTTAGCATCTGACAAATAGAAAAGAGTTCCAAAATAAGAAAAAGGATCCCCTCAGACGAAGACTTAAGACTGATATGGAAATTTTGCTTCCTAATGTCACGATTTTGTTTTTGTGACTGTGTTTTCTTTTTCCCCTTAATTTTTGGGATTGTTAGTTTTTTATTTTCTTTCTCGTGCACGCAGAAATATTTTTAGTCAATCTTTGTTATATCTGTTAAGCATTTTCTTTGTTAAGTCCGTGGCGAGGAGTGTTAAGTAGTTTTGATTGTTGCTGTGTTAAAGCGAAATAACAACCAAAAAAACCTGTGTTAGTCGTAAAAAAAAAGAAAAAAGAAAAAAAATATCATCGAGTCGTTGCCCGACTTTGGATGAAAAGTAATGGAATCCGAAGTATATGCTGGAAGACTTCAGGTAACCAGAGTATGGATAGACTGAAGCTAATATATCCCCCCAGCCAAGTCGAAATGGATATTTCGAATGGATACGGAACGGAGCTGACGCCATTTTGAACGTTTACAGATCACGGTATGGAGCAGTTGTTTTTCCCTGGCAGAGTGGCGTATTTGAACGAATACATAATCTACGAGAATGGAATTTCGTGCATCGGCAAGAGAAGTAAGTGGTCGTTTTATTTTCACTAAAGCTGGGAGAACTCCACAAATCTACCCTGAATTCAATTTCGATTCAAGCTTTATAAGAAGGAGCAAAAATTTATTTTAACTCAGAGACTTGTTCTACAAGAAATTTCTACGAGTTTTTGGATCAAGACGATTATCGGTTATAACAGGGTTTATGGCACAAGCCAATCAGATGCCTCGTAGATCGTCGTAAGGATATGTGCTTTGCCTTCGCTTTAAGCAAATGTTTTCATCCTTTATAACATCCATTGCAACAATTTATCCATTAGACACGGCACACAAACAAACATAAGGTAAGACACATTATGTCTATTACAAGTATGCCCATTTTAGCAAAAAAGCCTTTCTAACTCCGCCATCTTGAATGTTTGTGCGAAGAACCTATGTGCCATAAACTGATGTTTTACCCGATTATCATTTATGTTGCACGTAGTGAATCCATGGAAGATTCTAGCCAGCCAAGAGAACTTTGTAACCTTTTAAATCACGAGCCCTTAATAAACTGTTTAGTGTTTTTGGGACCGCCCGGTCATATTTTATGATGTGATCTCATTTCAGATCTTGATTTTTTGTCAATCAACAGTTTTTTTTATTTAGCCTGCGTGCATTTTTTTGTTTTTTTTTGAAGGGGAAATAGAATTTTACCTGTAAATAAGTTGGACTTAGAATTTTAATTTATGATTTTTTTTCCTCCGTCATGCTTTCTTATATTTATTGTATATTTTTTTTGTTTTTTTTAGAGTATTTAATTAAGCGTATTTTTAATCTGTAGTTTATTGAGATTTCTTCGTTCTTTGTCTTTTCTGATCTTTTAATGGGCCAAGCAGGGTCAGGAAAGTCTCTACTTCTTACTGCATGGTGACAGTAATTAGTTGTGAATAAAAAGTAATTCTATTGTTTCTTTTTCATTTGCAGCTTTATCGTGCCCGGAAGGCCCAAATGAAGACTAGTCAACAGGTGAGTCTTAATCATCATCATCATCATCATTACAAACAAAACAAAAAAACATATCTTATTAAATAGTAAGGATAGTTTCAGGCATTAATTTTTAATAATTACGCCTACATACACTTCAATCATAACCATTCTATCCCTGTAATGCAATGAAGGAATTTCCTGCAATTAAATAAAAATGCAGTAACTCTTCATTTTTTTAAAAAAATGGGAGTTCATGGACCAATAGAATTTTCAAAATGAAACCATCAATTAAAAATTTCAAACAATAAGACTAATCTTCGATATTCAATTTAAGATTTTCCTCGATGTAAGTGAATGTACAGAAAAATAAAAATACCTTAAACAGATGTCGTTGGCGAACTATGTCAAGCCCATCTAATCGATAACTGTTTATTTATTTATTTATTTATTTATTTATTTATTTATTTATTTATTT
>JAFIDM010003189.1:64908223-64920152 GCA_023159025.1 Thereuonema tuberculata | reverse complement strand
TTTATTTATTTATTTATTTATTTATTTATTTATTTATTTATTTATTTATTTATTAAAAATATTGAACAGCCAGCCAATGGTTTCCCCTCCCCCGAATTCCCATATTTTTTACGTTACTAAAATGTTTTACACACATGCTTATAATTTACCTAATAATGAAGGACCTAACAATGTTTCTTAGTATTTATATTGATCGTTGACTTGTGAAGTAAGAAAATAAGGTAGATTTCCTGTAATTTATTTTTTTATTTAAAAAATTGGTTGCAAGAGAGTCACTCTCCAAATTTTGCATCGCGTTCATAAATTGAATTTTTATTAATAAAATGGAAAATACGAGAGTCGATCAGGAAAAAAAAAGTTTATTAATCACTAGAAATTAAATTTGAGTTTGCCATAATACCGGCGGTTGCTGAAATATCCAATAGAGGGCTCAGTATTGCGTGGTCTTTCTCTTATGTGTCATTGGAGGTGCGCGATGTAAATTCAAAATGGCGATTATTGAAATCTTGAAAAAAAAAAAATTGCGCAACAACAACACGAAGAAACGTTCTGATCTTCTGAACAACATTTTGATTTTCCATCATGACAATGTTCGACTACATACTGCACAGAACACACCCAACTTGCTGAATAGTTTCCACTGGGAACATTTTGGGACATTGGCGTAGAAACTGATTTTCATCTGTTCCGGCCTTAAAAGAGCACCTGTCAGGTCAACGCTTCACATTCAATGAAGTCTAACGTGATGCCAAAAAGTGGTTACAACAGCAGGGTCCTTTTTTATGCGGCTGGGATGGACAAAACTGATCAACCTTTGTGACAAATGCCTCAGTCGTCAAGGTTAGTTGGTAGAAAAAGGATATTTGTGCACATTTTAAAGGCAGCATGTCATTTTCTTCCAATAAAGGCTTGCTTTTTGTACAAACTTTTTTCTTCTTCTGATCTATCTACGTATCATAAATAATAAAATAAAGAGAAAGAAGAAAAGCTGCTGACAGTGTGAGACCCTTGCGCATTGATGTGTCGTATGGTTGGCGTAGGTCATATGGTACGACAATATTGCCTACACCTGCGAAACCACGTAAATACGGGGAATTTTTAAGTAGTGGTCCACAATTACTCGATCACGTAAGTGCGAGGACGTGGATAATGTATACTCGTTAAGCGGGGTTTGTCTGTAATAGATTTTACTAAGTTTTTTTCCCCCGAGTAGTTTTAGTTTTAGTCTGTTTCTTACTCTATCAAGGTATTATCAATGATAGATCTTTCATTGGCTATGCTGTTCACTATCACTCTTGATTGTCTAATTCTTAGATATTTATATAATTATCCTTCCAACATCTACCAATTTATTTTGTAGAGTGAAGTCTTTCAATTATCTCGAACGTTTGTTTATAGTATGTGTTCTGCATTTTCTAGGTCAAATTCCACGCACGTATCCTTATATAGTTCTTCTACTTGTAGCAAATTCTGCAGATACTCATAAGTACTGTTGTAAAGTTTTAGTCATCCATTGTCGTTTGATCGGAAAGGTTGCACGTGGTATTTTGATCATGTTTGATATTCATCTTATTTAACATTTGTAGATTGAACAAAACCATAGTGAACCATCTCCTTGATTGATAAATTTTGGAACTTCTTTATTAAATGTATTCTATCTTTTTCCATTTTTTTGTTGGCTCTAACCTATTAATTTTCGATCGGAGTTTCTGTATTGATTTTTTAGCCCAATTTGCCATTCTGGTTTAGACTTATTCTGTTTGAAATTTGCTTCAAAAGCTCTGTGTATGATTTTTTGTCATTTTGTTCTGATCATGCTACGGCTGCTCAATAGTTAAATGTGAAGGTCTTCAAAGCTTTGGATATTATGTAATAACGTTTGATTTCATTCATTTTATGAACAATTTTCGTTAATATCATAGAAGAATCTGTTTTGGAATGCAAAGTCCTCTAGTTGGAACAAGACCATTGTACAGGGTTGATTACGTTTCAAGTGAACGATTTCTAACCCTCACAACATTACGATCATGTTTGATCATGTTTTATCTGATAGTCCTTATTTCAAACTATTGCCCTGCTTCACAATTTCCACTCGAAAAGACTCCTTCTCAGAGAATTCATATCAATCGCCTGCCATCCTCTTTACAGGCTTTCCACAAACAGTCCAACGAACGTCGTCGCCTAATTTCAAAGGCGCATTTTAAAAACCCAAACCCGTAAAGACCAACGGGGATGCGTTGGAGATCGTTGGACCGGGAAAAAAAGGAATTGCACGTATTGATGTTTTTTATTCAAGGGTTTTTAAGTAATCCACGGTCGACTTAGAGGTGAGACTGGAAGTTTTGTCTTCATACACCCAAAATTGATTTATATCTGAGCCAAAAAGGAAAGGAATTTTTTGCGGTATAATGGACCCAACACGTTTCTCTGATAGTAGAGGGAGTTAACTTTGACGTTGTTGGCCACCTTACGAATCTGGATTTTCCTTTATAGCATTATCCAACGATGATCATGAAACCTCTCAGAAAACTTTCCTTACATTCTCATAATAAAATTTTAATATTTTTTTTCATCGCTTGACCTGCAATATATTGCTCTGGGCTTGATACAGTCACTTAGATACACATATGTCTCGTTCAAAGTCATAACAAATTTCCATTTATAGTCAGAAAGATAATGCTCGCATAATTTTCGGCAATTGGTTCGTCGCTCTGCAACATCCTTCAGCAGCAGCTCATGGGATTAGTGACTTTTAACCTGTTGCAGTTTCTGGTGAATTATGTTGTGTACCGTTAACTGAGAGACCCTTACTTGTCTTGCAACAAACCTTTGCGTTTTCGGATTCTCTCCCGTGACCAAGTGTTTCACTTTAGCAACCACCTCCTAAGTTTGGTGATTGCTAAAGTGAAACGCTTCGTAATGGAAGAGAATCCGAAAACACAAAGGAGGTGCGGGTTTCTGCCTCGAGGATACTGGTTCGTCCAACGTTGCCGGTGCTTGACTTTCTCTTTTTTTACTTAATACATTGCTCACCCCTCCTTTCGAAAAGTGCAATCCCCGGGTTTTGCACATGCTTATAATCATAGAACATGAAAATTTGGCGTCGGAAAGTGCATTATTTTAGCTCTCCCATAATCGATCAATTTTTGGTGGCATTATAACCGATACTGTTACCAATTAATGAAATGAGCTACTACGCTGCCTTCATAACCCTTGGACGAAACTCGGGGGTGCACTTCACGTGACCTGAGATTTTGCAAATTGAAATCGTTCACTTTTAGGATAATCAACTCTCTGAATTCTACAAATCTTTCTCATGCAATTGGATGCAGGGCCCCCACAAGGGGGGGGGGGGTCAGTTGGTCCCTCAGCACCGGGGCCCGGCCGTCAAAGGGGCCCGGCTGAGATCTAAAGTATGCTTATGTCTGTTTTTTGGTCGTCGATTTGGAGATTCCGTTTTTTTTTTTTGGTTTCGATTTGGAGATTTCGTCTTTTTTTAGTCTTAAGGTGACTGCGGCACTTGGAGTGTACTTGAGGTAGCTACCTCAAAAAAGTCTGCTGTAGAAGTATGAAATCGTGTGGTATTTTCGCGATAGTTTTGGCTAAGAATTTATGATTTTGTTCATAACATGGGGGAGGGGGGGGGGTAAAGGCTCGATATTGGATTTGGTACCAGGTCCCGGAATTTGATATGGGGGGCCTGATTGGATGGATAATTCTTGTTCACTTTTATCATCTTAATTTTTTTTCACAGAATTTTTTGTTTCTGCAGCAGGAATTTGGTCATTTCGTAACATCATTAACACTAGCAACTGATGCACAATCAGATAATTTGTTATCTCATTTTGAATCTTACTTCTGATTTCTTTAACAATTGCATTAGACAATCCTAAAAATTATTAATTAATATTTTACCAGTAATTTTTTTCTTTTTTTAATCGATATTTAATTTACCAAATGTAATCAATAATTAAAAGGTATCAATATATATGTACTCAATGTATATGTATTCAATATATATGTACTCAACTATAGCACCTGTTCACCAGGAAGGTATGTTATCAATTCATTTACTTCAATTGAAATGAATGAATTATTATTATTATTATTATCGACTAGGGGCATCTGTAGGATCTTATTTGGGGTGGAAGGGGTAAGCAAATTAGAATCAGCAAAAAAAAAAAGTCGTTTCCAAAATATCGTAGGAAGAGGTCCAAGATCCCTTCCGTTGCTATCGAACAAAAGACGAAAGAAAATTATGTAATCTGTACATTTTGAGATTTCGGGGATGACCAGGGCCCTCAGCCTCCGCACCCTATTCACGCCCATATTTTCTGTTGTAGAACTCTGTATATTGGTAATTATTAGAATATAATAATAGTTTGGTAAAAGCTACTTATCTATGTATATTAGTAATAAGTTAATAGTATCATAGTTTATAATTTATCGTATATATTAATGTTTGGGTGTCGCAGAGTTCTGTGGCCTTTCAATTTATATGTTCTAGGATTTCTTCTGAGTGACACCGTCGACAAATGTGGTGACTGCCATGAAAATGCTGCTAATTGTCATCCAAAAAGATATAAGTTTATAATTAAATCATGACTGCTATTTAGATAGTTACAAGTCTACAAAATAATTTAATGTTGTGCTGATAGAACTCGCATAATAAATACCACTTCCTTTATTTATTATTCACTGCCTAAGGCCTTATAGCAAATCCGTTCCTGTGCATACCTTATGTAGTTACTGTATAATTTAGGTTTTCGAATTAATAAAAGAATTATCAATCACAAAGAAATATGCACGAAATGAAGGAATTGTTTCATTGTGTCTAATTTTGATTTTGTATTAAACTGGTTCTACCTAGTTTATCTGATCTGTCGAAAATTACGATCTGAACTTGATATTCAAAATATTATAGAACAGGGTTACAACAATATCTTCTTTCAAACTTAATCGCAAAATAAAGCTTGGAAAAGTGTTAATCCTTTATATGAAGATCACTGCACAACATCTGTTTTAAATTTACTTCTAATTAATGATTTCATTTGTACAATTAAATCATTACAAGTTTTGGGCTACTCAGTGTCCGAGTGCTTCAATTTTCTTCTTACACAAGTGGGATCTTCAAACAACTACTCGTGGTTTTGTGGTTTTCGGGAGTCGTAAATGGAAGGAAGTGGTTCTTATCAATTGATTTTCTTGGGTTGCCCCGCTTTTGATTTTCCATAATGACAAAACAAATAATATGATATTTGTTTGTTCTGTAATTGAATATTATAAGACTGAAAAAATATGAAGCCTAGAGTAGGGGAGGAGGGAGGAAGAGTCTTTTGGAATCCGAAAATAAAATGATAATAAAAATTTCTTATTATTTTTAAGTCGTTAATAACAGAATTGACGAAATATTTTGATTGAATTTCAGAATGAGCCACTGAAAGAAGAGCAGCTGGAAAAAGATTCTTCACCCAAGAAAGATGCAAGTACGAATATATAGAAATAGATTTTTTTAAATTGTACCTTTATTGATTTTCTAGTAAGTCCTCGTAGGTTTTGAACTGTTTTTTAGATGCTACTTTTATGCTGTTGTTTAAGAAACAAGCGGGGAATCAGAACCAAAGAAACACACACGTCTTGGTCAGTGATGGGAAAATTTGGAAACGAGATTTGGCAAATCACACACACACACACATACACAGAAGATTTTAAGGATAGAATTTTTTATAAATTTAATTCATATTTTCTTAGAAAATGAGTATTTAAAAAAATAGATATTTTTCTAAATTTGATTAATTATAATTTCTCTTATCTTCAAATATCACAGGAAGGAATATGATTGCTTTTGACTATCTGATAAGATTTATATAGATCCAAAATAAATTCGGCCTTTTCTTAAATAACCATTGATTTTACTTTAGTATTTGTTACTTTTATCTAATAGGCTATTAATTACGAAATGGTGAAATGTAACTTTTCAACGGATTGGAATGTTATTAGTCAATCAAATTTAGGATCATCAGCACAATGTTGCTAAAGATCAGGAAGCATAAAAATGCCTTTTTTAAAAAGTCGAGGAAATGTGATCTCGAAAACTCAGTGAAGACTTGTTCCACAGTGGTCTGATTGTGAAGACTTCTTCGTTAGTGTTTGAAAAGATGATATTTGGTTGGACTGTCCAAAGATACACGAGAATCTCACATAGGAGCATCTTGGTGATGTCCTTCACCACGTACGCATTGTAATATAGAGGCAACATTGTTCCGGTTGTCCTTCATCAAGTTTTGCACTACATTCAAATCTGAGCAGTATTTGAGGAAGGTGTAGTGGATCAAAGACAGCTTTTGTCCATAAAACAAGGCTTTTGACGTTCTTTTGATTCGAACCAGATATACATGTTCAAAATTCCTATATCCGAAATCCTTGGGCCCAGATGTGTTTTGGTTTTCGGAAATTTTCGGAATTCAGAATAGTACTGTAATCCAATCAACGACATATGTTTATTTATTTTTTTTCATTGTTATCCATAAGGATATCTGCAGCTTTTTGTTTTACTGCATTTTCAATCAAATTACACTCAAGACTCACAATAGAGAAAAGGTATCTGAGAGCAATAAATAAAAATCTGCACAGTAACAGCGCACACACACAACTGAGTTAACTAACGTGCACACGCCTGCATCTCAACCGCATGAGTCATTATTCGGTCAATGTTGGACGCCACGAAAAGAAATAAACTTTCAATTTTCAGAGCTTTTAGGTATTCAGAATTTCGGACATGGGGATGTGGATCTGTTTTGGATGCGGTTCCATTTATAAAAATAGTGTTAAAAACTTGCTTTTGTTTTTTGTTTTTTTTCCTGCAATCTCGCTGGCGTTGTTGTTCAGTTTTTCACTCAAAAATGCAAATAATACGAATTTCGTAACTTCCAATTAAATCACATCAATGGTTTTGTGGGACATTTGAAGTAGTTAGACATATCAACATGCTTCGAGAAGATTCTAAACTGTTCCATGCAATATTCGATTTGTCTACATACCATTTCATATACAACAATCTATAGGAGCAATAAAACAATTAAATTTCTTTGTAAAAGCGTTTAATCTCTTAAAAACAAAATAATATATATTTATCTATCCAATATATTTCCATAAATAAACTAGAAACATGTTTGATTGCATTTTAATTTCACATTGGTTATTCGAATTATGTTCTAGAAAAAAATCCTGTCATGAGGCTGTATCAGATCTGCGCTCGAAACAAATGGAATCGTCCAATTTTCACTCTTACGAACTGTGAAGCCAACAAATTTTTGTTTAAGGTAAGGAATTTCTTTATTTATTGAAATTTAATATTAGGTAGAAGATAGGATTAATTTCCTCGAAAGTTGAGTTACTACCTTAAGAAAACAAAGTCTTAGACTAGCGAACGATCTCAAACTGGGAATTCTTTTCGCAATATGTATTCTATCACTTTCAGGCCATTTGTTTTTCTGGTTATTTATGTTCTGTTTATTAGTTAATGATTCAGAAAATGAACTGAAAATTGATCTTAAAAAGAAAAGCATGAACAAAGAAGATTCTTAAGATTCCACAACCCCTGCTTTGTTCTTAATTTAAAGATCAAATTGCAATATTGTTGAGCAACATTTTATGTAGTCTTTAGATTGAGTTTGAGACGCTTTTCCTTGATGAAAAGGACAACTGTTGATGAAACTCTTCTAATGACTTTCAAACCACTAATGGCTGGCGTAAAAGGGATCCAATTTAATCTTTCACGTAGACTTTTGACTCTTACGGTATTTTCAAGACATTCAATTTTCCAGACTATCATTGCTAACAAACAAAACTGGTAAATTTATAGTTTTCCGTTCGACAAGCAATTAAATGATTGGAAATGTTGTATGGTTAAAATGATTACAACAGCTGATGCTTAACAAAAGTGTTTTTTTGTTGTTTTTTTGCGATTAAAATAACCAGGTTTCGAACCAGGTTCCGATACAGCTGCCTCATGAAAGGCAGTCGCCTTGACCACAAGGCTATACCGGAACGGCAAGAAAGTGAATAGGACACTAATTATCCCCTGTTGTTGCTAATTCCATTCAAAAAGCTATTGATGATAGGCTGTAATATAGGAATGGTTGCAACCAATACAGTAATTTCATAGTTTTATTTCAATGCAAATGAAAAAGCAACTACATCACTTCACAAAACTACATCAACTATTTTAAATCGACATAAACATTGTTGCTAAACCGAGCCAAATCGATTCTTGACCCCTTTGTACATGTTGTACATTGCTTGTCGAAGTTGACTACTGCGATAGTGAATAGTAGTATATAAATTAGGAGAATGGACCGGATATCGACGGTTCATTCCAACTAATAAAGAATGAATGTTGAGACCGAAGTAAAGTCTCTTAGACACTGACTTAGACTTCAGCAGAATACTATGTTGCTCAACTAATATTAGTTAGTATTTCTAAACATGTTAGTGGATCAGAGTTATTCTAAGATATTTCCAGCAAATTTGAGAAGTTGAGCTGATCTGACAATTACCTCCAAGGATAATTACAACCATTATGACCCACATCTAAAAATAAGTAATTCTATAGCTATTTTTTTTCTTTGATGAAATCGAATGGGCAAAATTTCAAATGGGCAAAATTGTACAACATTCGCATCTAAGATAATCAACCATTTTAAACAGGAGCTCCTTTAACCAGTTCTGATCTAAATCATCGATCTAAAAATATTATAGAATTTCAAAAATAAACTTAAAGAATTAGAGTTTTTCTCTAGAACATAGACGTTTAGGATGTTATGTAGAGCATTTTGCAGAGGATGCAATAGAGGGAACTTAACTAGGTGGAAAGTATTTTTAAAGAATTCTGCTTGAATGTTCCTTTTGACTAATTGGTTGATTCTTCAGTGGTGTTTTACGATTGCTTAAATAGCACAGGATAGTAAGATGCTATTTTCAGTTCAACTATTATTAGAATCATTCATATTGGCCGTTACAATGAAGCAAAATTTTGTTTTTCTTTCTATGATCAGAGTAGACTAATTTAATTCTTTGACGAAATTAGGTTAAAATACATCTTTTAACGTTTGATTGTTAAAACAGTGTTTTTCCAATTCTTAGGTGTCTGTGCAGAATGTTGAGTATCAACCGACTGAAGCAGCAACTAACAAGAAACAGGCCAAACGAGAGGCTTCGTTCATCTGCTTAGATGCCTTGGGTTTAGCCGAGTAGAAGGAAAACATAGATGTTGATAGGCTTGTGGATTCTTCTGTCTAATAAACTGTTTTTAAGACTATCTAATGTTTAATCGGTGCATTTACGATAGATTTCTTGTATTAACATAGTAAATGCGTTATAACAAAAACTTGGGAAAACCAATGTATCATTAATTCAACTAATGCATATATATAAGTTAATGAACATATTTAGATACTTATTTACATGTTAATTTACTGCTTTGTCGTAATAAACACTAAATCTGTTTGAATTTCTTTTTTGTTTTTTGTTTTTGATCGAAATAATAGAGAAAATGCAGCGTCTTTTGTTCTAATAGCACTGTCTTTGTCTGTTCTTCTGAAGCAAAAAATAGATATCATATAAGGCTGATAGTTGAATTCTCCACGAATATAATTCATACAATTGCTTATTGCAGAAATAAATTTATGAAATTCTGTTGAGGAATTCCCCACCCTCTCAAACTATATCAGGTTACTTTAAATATTCTGTCTAGGATTTGACCTACATCAAATTTTTGGAAACAACATTTTTAATTATTATATTAAAGTTAAAGTTGCGATCAGGCCCAGAGGACCGCGCAATGCAACTGGAGGGTAGGCTCCAGTGTTCAGAACCTACGGGACAAAGTTGAGGACGGAGGGTCGGCCCGTCGCTCGCCCGCCTTTAACTCCCGGGAAAGAAACCCGGTACCCATTCTATAGAGGGCTGGGTAGACCCTAGGGCCCGTTTGGAGGAGAAAGAAGCGTGGAAAAATTCCCGTCCTCCGCCGAGGCCGGGAATCGAACCCGCTACCTCCAACCCGCAGCCAAGCGCCCTTACCCACTCGGCTACCGGGCCCACAATTATTATATTACATACTTTTTTTTTAAAATGCACCATTCAACTAGAATAATGCAAATAATAAAAAGATCATATAAATTATATATATATAAAAGATGGTGCTAACATACAAAACCATAAGTTTTAACGAAATTTGAAAGTAGATTATGTCACTGTTTAGTGATGAGGGCTGGAATTAAACTTCAAAACCTTAATAAAAATAAACAGCTCAATGGCATCACTAACTAATGATAACTAATCTAAGTTAGGCTACAAGGAACATAAAATAATAGAATAATTGCAATGGAACGGAGGGGGCTATAGACTGATTGTAGGCTGGGAATGAAAATACGAAAGACTCACCCCACTCGGACCCCCCCCCCCCCCTAGAACACACTCATCCACACGGACCTTTAGAAGATCCGCTGAATTTCACGAGCACCGAGTATCACTGTCCTGCTACCATTTGTAGTCGCACTACAATAATTTAGATAGAAACTGAACAGAACAATTAACTAATGGCAAGAGATGATTCTTTTTAATAAAAGAAATAAGATCTAAAACACTAATATCATACAAACATATCGGGAATTTTCAATCCAAGCAAAATATCATGGTAAGTAAATGTATTTAAAATGACAAATAATCAAAGCCACTTTGCTAATTCACTCGAAGACCAAATTCCAAATGAGTGCGAAGATAAAAATAAAAAAAGCCATCACAAAATCCAGGCAGAAAAAAAAATAAAGAAAGAAAAGATAAATTTTAAATATCAGTCAAGCCTAAAATGATGTTCGTAGTCGTTCAATCAAACAAACAAAAAAAGTCATGTCCTTTCGATGGGAGTGGAGGGAAGGGTTTACAGACCCCACCCCCAATCGATGAACTTTTCTTGAAATCTCCGTAACGGTGTGATGTTCACATGGTGAAGTCATACATCCCACAAAGTCATAAAATGATTCCTACTAAACCAACCCACCCTCACCTAACCTAACTTTTACGTAGTATCACAGTACAGCTCTTGGGGATCAGCGTCTTTTAGATTAGAATCTCAAATGGATTTAACTTATTTTTAGAAGTATATTTTCTAAATTGCACTTCTTTAAGAATCCTTTGTCATCAATCGAGATCAAACAAAAATTCGTTATTAACTAAAGAAAAAAAAAATCTTTAAATTTTTTATTTTTGTGTTTCAAATCTGTCACTGCACAAGGGGAGTACCTTATGTTACGCCACGAACGCTGATTATAGAAGGATAAGATTGAAATTTACGTTAGGGAAAAAGAAATTTGATTTGTAAAACTTTTTTTATTTCCCATTTGCGGGATCAATCACCTATACCGTTCGAGAGAGAACTTTAATGTCCATCGAAGTATAATATACTCCTATAGACAGCCGGGAAAACATGGCAACGCAATCAAGTAACTGACATCATTCTAAAGTATAATCAAGCGCTGCCCTAGGCTGAATTTCAGTCGCCAACCTTTAAATTACAACTACATTAAAAATTAAATAAGCATGTAAAACTCTTCATTAAATAAATGAACTAATAAACAGTCAAGAGTCTCCATGTAGGATGCGATCGTAAATAATTTATTTATACAGAGTAAACTATTTGAAAAGGTGTCTAGAATTATTTAAATAAAGATAAACACACACACACAAAGAAGGACAAAGGGATCTAAATTAAATATTTAGATTTATCAAAAGAATATAATTCATATAAACCATTTTTCATAGGTTATTTAATAATAGGTCTAACCATTACTTGAACTATAACAGGTTGGAAAAAGTGGGTTTAGGTGGAAAAAGGTCGGAAGTTAATGAAACTTTGGGATGTTGTTCAGGG
>JAFIDM010003189.1:64888225-64907823 GCA_023159025.1 Thereuonema tuberculata | reverse complement strand
CCCTGAACAACATCCCAAAGTTTCATTAACTTCCGACCTTTTTCCACATAACCCCACTTTTTCCAACCTGTCGACTGGACTATTTTAAAGAACATGAAATTGTTTATCTAATTGACATAAGAATGGCTTTTTGAGTCGAGCTGAGACTCTGGGACGGCCGTTTCGAGCTTGTTGAGCTCTCCTCAGCCACAGCTACTCAGCCACTACAAGGCTCAAAAGGCGAACGAGAGGAGAGCTGAGGAGAGCTCAAGCTTCAAAACGGCCGCCCCAGAGTCTCAGCGCTCGAAAAGGCGTTCTTATTTTAATCTGAATTGATTGCTTTTCTTTTACTGTTTAAAGGGTTTGTTAATTTTTTTTTCCTTTTTTGTGATCAAATACCTTTTGAGGTAGCCGAAGTACTGCCCAAGTTTTTGTATTCCACATTTTGTTCTTGTTTTTAGTAGTTGAGGGGTCATTCTTTCCATCTCGATTGTTTAACTAATGTTAAACAAAATCAATTTTACATTCATAACAATATTATTATGTCGCCCTTGTCATATTTCTACTGAAATACCAACCCCATTCAGTATCTAAGAAAATGGCAGTCTTTCCAACCATTAAAACAATTTTTTATCTACTTTATTAGTTAGAAATTATAGATGCTTTGATTATTCCCGTCATTTGAATAGTTCCATCACAAAATAACTAACTAACTAACTAACTAACTAAATAAATAAATAAATAAATAAATAAATAAATAAATAAATTTGGAAAACAAAGGATAAAAAGAAATAACTGATAAAATAAGATTCATCCAAAACCTAGATATTAATGGGCATTTTGTGTATTTTCTTTTGGTATTTATTTGTCACCGAATGGCATTCTTTAAGACGCAACATTCTGTGAACCCTTGTTTAACTTCTTTGCCCAGCGTCTCTGTAGGCTAATCATAAGCTGATGTTAAACAATTGTAACGAAAAGGAAAAAGGGAGCTATAACTGTTGAGAGACCGTTTCCTGCCTCTACTGGCAGCAACGATCGATGAGCTGTTGCGTCCCCCAACAATTGCCCTCCGACAAATCGGCAGAGCGACATTAAAGTTGGACTGTGTTCAAGAAGAAGCAGAGGTTCAAGATGAAAAGTCAGTTCCAATGCTCTCGGATCCACCCGGAAAAACCACAAATCAGCCAGAGAAAAAATAAGCAAAGGAAAAGGCAAACAGATCCTCATTGGAGGAAGGAAAACAAAAACCCAGCCAAAACTGGAATGACCGAAAATCAACTTCACATCCCAACCAAAAATATGTTTAAAAAAAATAAAAAATAAAACTACTGCCTTCAGACGAAAAGGAGAATAATATATTATACTGTATATCATTCTCCTTTTCGTCTGAAGGCAGTAGTTATATATACAGGGTGATTCCAAAAGGTGAGTCAAAAATTTAGCCTTAGATTCTACTCATGAAACCAAACAAAAGGAGTTCCTATAACGTGTCCGGAAATGAATAGTTTTCGTGAAAAACGTCTTGTATCATTATTCAATGTAGGTGTGTTTGTTTTGTTGGCATAGTTTGATGCGAGAAAATATATTCATAAAATGAACCACAAATAAGCAAAATAGGAACTAATGATTTAATAAACGGTGTTGTTAACCAAAAACAAACAATGAATGGATCCAGAAATGAATAGTTTTCGCACAAAACGTAGTTTGCAGTAATCGTTGTATTGTTATAAGAATCAACAAACAGGAAAACGAATTAATGTTGCTGCAGCCGTGTTTCACGTCATACACATTCGCTAATTTATTGGCGGTCCCATGTTAAAGTTAACATAGGGAACCGCTATTGCTTTTGTGTTGTCTGTCTGCCACACTGTACATCATACTCTGTAGCGGCCAAACGGTTAGAGATATTAGAACGAAACCTTCACTATTGTGTTCAGCATCAAAAAGTAGGTGACCTCGTAAAACAAATCAGACCTGTAGGACCACTCCCTGACCCCCCCCCCAAATTAACGTTTTCTATAGCAGTGTTAGTAATAATGATAACAATTAACACAGTAATAATAATGATGCTTCATATATAAAAATTTTAACAATTGCCAACAGGACGTCATTGTAAATATTTACAAATGTATTGTTGCATAAATTTTTTAACATATCCAAATGATGCACTAAGCATTGTATTAGCGGCCCCTAGGTTACAGCTTGCCTGTAAAACATAAAGGAACGGTCTTGAATTTATATGCTCTTGCTTTTAATTATTTTGTTTATACAATTGTGCATATTATGGGGCCGCTTTGCTTTTGACACTGTCTAAAAGCATTAATTACCTTGTTGATATTATGTGTTTTATTCAACACTGTTTATTAAATCATTTGTTTCCTATTTTGCTTATTTGTGTTTCATTTTATGAATTTTTGCAATACGTTTTCTCGCATCATACTGTGTCAACAAAACAAAACTAGAAACAAACACACCTACATTGATTAATGATACTCGACGTTTTTCTCGAAAACTGTGCATTTCCAAACATGTTTACAGGAACTTTTTTGCTTGTCTTCATGAGTAGAACCTACTGCTCAATTTTTGAACCACCTTTTGGAATCACCCTGTATATACTGGATGATACAAAAGTAACTAAAATTTGAAAATTTAATAATTTGTGGAATATTGATAGTAGAAAGATGCAGTTTTCACAACACTGCTCGGAATAACGTGGGATTTTGTGTCAAAACAACGAAACTTTATCGCCTGATTAGTTACATTTCCGACCACCAGATGGCGCTGTCGGGTCAGAGAGCAGCTGCCTGCCGGTATATAAACAGCATCTCTGGCTGACAACGTCAAATGTGAAGGTGATAGCGGTGCTGTTTCCTTATCGTGGTTACTATACTATACATATCGGAATGTTGTCATTTCGTGACAAAGACCTCCTAATAGAACTTTATTATCAGAACGCAGAATATGCCAGAGCGGTATTGTGCGCAAATCGAACCATGCGAGTTATAAGAAGTGGCAAATGATCCATGACTTGTTCAGCACTGAGGCAAATGATAACCAAATTTGAAGACACAGGTTCTTTGGAAGCACGTCCACAAAGCGGAAGATCCCGAGCCATTGTGCAGGATGTCAAACACACGGTGGATGAACTATCGGCAGTTTTCCCAATGGGGAATGCCGTGTGCGCATTGTTACACGAAGAACTGGAATATTGTACGGAACTGTAGGAGATCACTCCGAATCATCCTGAAGAGATATCTCTACAAAATTCAACACTTGGAGGAACTGCAACCCTTCGATTACACGAAGAATTTGCCTATTGGGCTTGCCAGCAGATGGACGATGTGAAGATTGGTTGTTCAAGGTACTGTGGACGGATGAAGCGCATTTCACACTTAATAGCAACAGGCACAGTTGCCGCATCTGGGAAAACCCACTTGCATTTGTGGACAAACCCCTGCATCAGCCAAAAATTACAGTCTGATGTGGTTTCACCGATGACTTAATTATTGGTCCCTTTTTCTATGAGGAAGTCAGGCGGTCTGAACTTCAAATGGTTACTGTTACGGGTGAGCGATATGCGCATCGCTGTTACGGAGCAGCACTATTCCACACTTGCAAGAGCGGCAAACACTCCATGCAGTCACACTCATGCAAGATGGAGCACCACCGCACATTACGGTGACTGCTATGCTCACATTCGGAGAGAACAGTTTCCTCAGTTGATCCTTTCCGCATGAGTGGGCACCAAGAACTCCCGATCTCACTGCTTGCGACTTTTGGTTGTGGGTTACTTGAAATCAAAAGTGTATCGCGATCGGCCAACGTCGAATGGGCAAGTTGAAGGATACCATCTCGCATCATGTGTCTGCAATAACAATAGGTAAGCTGTTGAATGCGATGATCAATGTCGTTCTTCGTCTACGGCTTTGCTCTGACTGAGGGGCGCCACATTGAACATTTGAAACCCGTATTCCGCGTGAACTGTCATAGCCCACCAGACGAATATATATAAATATATATATATCACTTCAAAGTAATTTAAAAATACACATGCAGAATTAAAGTTTCTTATTTAACTAATACGTAGCGGGGGGGGGGTCTATCATGCCCTGGGTGCTACTCGCAGAGGGACGCCAAATGGTCCCCAAGACCATGTTTGGGGTTATGTTTTTCGGGCGGGGGGGGGGGGGGGGCGGGGCCGCCCAGAGGGGGGGGGCAAAAGGGGCAGATTGCCCCGGGGCCCCAAAAAAAGAGGGGCCTCATGAGGCCCGAGGGCTTCAATCATAGGATTGACCTTTTTTTTTTTTTTTTTGGTTTGAAAAAAAAGGGTTGACCCTTTTTTTTTTTTTGGTTGTAGATTTTTGGGATGGGGGGGCCACAAATCCAAATGTTGCCCCGGGGCCACCACTAGTCTCTGGGCGGCCCTGGGGGGGGGGGGGTCGTCAAAAAGGTATTGTGCCCCGGGCGCCAGTTACGCTCGCTACGCCACTGATTTCATTAAAATTTTCTCAGCCACTGGATTTAGCGTAAGGCGACGTCTCGGGTCCTCACAACACAAGGGCATCTAATAATTCTAAATTTAGAGAATGAACCTGTTGGAAACAGAGCCTAAATTATTTTTGTTTAAGACCACCTATCTTAATTGCTCGAACCTTCGAACTCTTTAATATCTCATATGAAGTTTTTGTGGCAATCCATAGATAAAAGCGTTTTCTATGAAATCTGCCACCAGAGGTCGTCTTGCATCATAATGGCTGCCACCATGTGTGTCGTCTTTGGACGATGCATTTTTGATAGAAATTTAGCCATCGGTCGGTTTTTTCACATTTTTAGAACTTTTGACTTGCCGCAAAAAAAACAAAATTTGTTAAACTATAGAATACAAATACTCCAGAACTGTATTAAGACTTACTCCTCTAAAACAGGTAAAGTTCATCTAGATCTTAGTGACTTACAATCGTAAATTTTTCCAGTATATTTATCTGAAAAACTGAAGCATAGGCAGTTTATTATAAAAAAAATTAATAGTAGTTCATACCAAACTATAAGGACTAAAATTCGATAGTCCGATTTTTATCTCGAAGAGGGAGTGACAGTCGCGTCTACAAAACTGCCGCGAAGTCTTATAGCAAATAGTGATGAAAAGTAAATGTGGAATTCATTCGATTAGAGGTTCTGAGCCAGTTTTAACTTTCAAGTGTCTAGTTAATAACAGCAGTAATATCTTTTGAGAACTGGGGATAAACAAAACAGTCCAGCAGGATTTTTCCTTTTGTTAAAACGTAATGATTTGATATAAAGAATTGCATTTGTTTCTCCTCATTTCTTCATTTGTGTCTTTTATTGCTCAGTTTGATGATTAATAACTTTCCAATTTTTTTCTTTCCCTCCTTCGCTAGCTAAGAAACCAGCCGTTCAACATGTTGTAACATCATTTGAAGCTGAATTGAATAGACGAAAACTTCAATCACAATGTAGTGTAGTTATTCAAATTTTGTCCCTTTCGGTATCCGAGCAACTAATAGATATTTGTGCAAAATATGGAGACGTAAGAGAAGTCTATTACTATTCTTTAGATAAAAATAAGGTAAGTTTCTTATCATATATTTGCTCTAATGAAGGTATTTTTCCATTCTTCCAACATTTTCCCTTACTGTTGTAATGTAATGATAAATGTGGGTATACAGGGTAATGATCGAGCGGACGAACTAGCTAAATTGGGAACATCTCTCCCTCAACCTGCAGCAGTACCATCCCTATTTTCATTTAAGACCAGAGTTAACTTTGCGGTACATAGATTCTATGATATGGAAAATAGAAGAGCTGCTGAGGGAAAAAAATGGGAACAACTAATTTCTTCTGGTCCCATTAGTAGAAATCTTCCCAGACCTATTTCAGTGGCAGTCTTCCGTTGTATCATTGGCCATGACTATCTGGCGTCTCACCTATTTAAAATAGGCGTTTTAACAACTGATAAATGTTTACTTTGTGAACAACCTTCTATGAATGCGGAGCACTTGTATAGTTGCAAAGAATTAGAAGATTTACGAAATTCTACGACAGAAACTGGTATCTATTTTCTGGCTCATCTTTACTGGTCAGCGCGGCGCTTAATGGCAGAAATGCCAAGAGCTGGCGTTGGCTAATCAATCAATCAATGTAATGATAAATCGTTGGTTGCAGACTTATGAACATTTCATTTAATCAGTTATTGTCAAGCTCATCATCTCCGTCCATTGTCTCATTTTTTTTTTAACTTAGAAGGCAGTCAATTGTAATGTATTTTTAAAAGATGTGAAGTTCTGTTGTAGCTGTACATGATGTGGATTACATTAATCCTGGAAAAAGTGAAAGTTCCACAAAAGATAAATGTATGATGTTTTTCGTAAATGGAAGGTCTAATTTTTTTTTTTAACAAAAGACGAATCTTTGATGCTACTTTGTGAAAACGATCTTATTTTTGCTACTGTCACAGGGGATATGATTTCCAGTCGCTTTTATTAAGGAATGGAAGTCTTAACATTGGAAGCTGATGATTCTCTTAAAGGAAATTTGGAATAAAATGTTAATTATTGTTCTTAGCAGCTGGGTCGTAGATTAAAAGCGTTCTATAAGAAACATTGTTCTAGAAAAGAAAAATTATCCATAGGATATAAAAGATCATTTGACATTAAGGATTACAAATGGAAATCCAAAGAGGAGGTTGAAAAAAAAGCTTTCTCAGTCTTTATTATTATTTTTTAATCATTAATTAATCACAAGAAGAAAATGGTTTAACATATTGAAAAAAAAAAATTCAATATACCTTAAACATAAAAAAGAAACTAAATAAATAAATTAAACAGAACTCTTAGATTTATCTAAAGCTGGTCAGATTTCTGTGATTCACTAGCCAATGAAAGTTATTAAAATACAGTAAAACCTCGATATAAGTGCTTCCGCTTACAGTGCTAACCCACTCTTTATGCTCCTTTTATACGGTTCCTGGACATTTTCTATGTACAATAAAACCTCGATATAACGCTCCCGCTTATTACGCTTTTAGGTCATGCTCCCTTGATGGGCACAATAATGGGGTTTTACTGTATGTGATTTTCAATTAAAATATCCTTCACAAAAGTTTTAACATATGAAGTTAAAAGTTTAACATATTAAGTTTCCTAGAAACATTTAACATCAAAAATTCATTGGTGCAGTGAAAGAATGAGGTAAAATGGATGTTTGGAAGAACATGTAAATTATATTGCTTTTGTAATTTTGATGAATTTGTTGCAGGAGCGTATAAAGCTACTGTCTTTCTGGAGAGATGAGAAGGAATTGATTGAACAGAAATTGCCAATGAGAACTTAAAGCAATTAATTGAATTTTAAGTTGTTCCAGTGACAGATTGTATTTTTGGCAGGATTTAAATTCATTGAATATTTGCCACCGTTGTCCTCAAGTATTGCCTTTAGCCCACAAGTAAAGATCAGCAGATATTTGCCAATTGATAGCACATGTCTACACCTACTCTTATCAAAAAATACTTGTTTGTTGGATTCATAATTTCAGTAACCCATCAGATACATGGTCAAATTGACAAATACAGAGCTTTCTGTAATAAAGACTGGTTCTATTTTTCCAGTGCCATCAACACTAAGAAGCCAGGCTATAACTCAGTTTCAGTTGTTATCCATCTTAATAGAATTTCTCATGCCTTATGGAAATAATCATTTAGTCTGATTTAATCCATGACTAATCATGAAACACTTAATTGCCTTCATGTTTGTTTCATTCCTCAATACGTAATTTTCACATAAATTTGAAATGATTGAATACAGTTTTTGTCTATTAAAAAAAGACAGTACATTTGCATATTAAAAACAACATAAGATAGCTTCAGTAATTGCTGTTAAATTTCCATATTAATAACTATTGAGAGTATAAATCTATTATTTAACATCTGATTTGTATATTTTTAATTGTCTTTTTCTTTATTATTATAATAAATTTGTCAATTGTGAAATAGCCATTCAAAAACACACTAATACTCTACTTTTTTTATCATTCAATGGAATAATTCTTTTGATTTTAATATTTTCTTTACTAGTGTTATTGTCTATTCTGTTAATTAGTTTGCTATAACTTTAAAATTGCTTGAGAAAAATACTAATTTAAATCAAAATAATTGTTTCAGTAATATTTTATTTGAATTCAGTTTTGTTTATCAGTAAATAACAAAAGCTAAAATAATTGTAGTTTTTTTCTTTTGTTAGGAATTTTTGCTGATTGAATACAGTTCAAAGGAGAGTTTAAAGAAATTTCTTGAAGACGTTGGTTTTAGAAAAAATCAACCCATTGTTCCTGTTCCTTCACAATTTCTTATGTTTTGGGGTGAAAAACAAGCAACTCCATCCAACATAATAAAAATCTATAAACCTCCCTCAAATGCAGAGATAAAAGATGCTTTACACTCAGCCGAATCAGTAAGTAATTGTCTGCTTTCTTTCCATTTTCACTTGGTCTTACTTCATTAATTTAATCTCAGGCAGATGAATTTTGAATATCTTAAGTGAAATATAAGATCTGTTATTATGTTAGGGGCCAGTAATTATCCAATACTGATTGGATTCATCCAAGAGTTTTTCTCCACCAAATAAAAGAGTTTTCAAAGTTAACTATTTGATTAAAATTAGAATTATTTGCTCATATTTTCTCTTGTTTTTATAATTACAAAAATATACTCTTAACAGTACATGTTTTTAGTAATTATTTTACCTGTACTGTTCATACTTAATCTATCAACAATATAGCCTGTACACCTGTCTAATTTCATAGTAATTTAATACAAAAATTATAAAAGTTACAAAAACATACGACCTCGGTTTCAGTTACATTGGACCGTAACCTTTTTCAAGTCTTTTTTATAATTTTTGTATTAAACTACTATGAAATTAGACAGGTGTACAGGCTATATTGTTGATAGACTAAGTACATGTTTTTGTTTTGTTTTTTTTTTCCAATTTAACAGTGATCGTTTGGACATGAAACTCTTGAAAAAATTATTTAATACTTTACCCTTCCTCTTCAATGACAAAACCACTCTTTTTATGCTTTAACGAGTTCTTAACAGCAACTTGCCATTTTTCTACATAAATTAAGACATTACAGGTAACCCCCGAACAACACGGATACCTTCCCCTGAATTACACAATTTCAAACTACATGATTTTCAAGTAATTCTTTTGAAAAAAAATAAAATACATATATTATTTGATATAAAATTACAGTAGTTAAAAATTTAGAAGAATATTCTCATCAATTACGTCGGCGATTAATGAAGTTTTAACCTTTTTAATACTTTTAGTGTTTTAGAATTATATTTTTCTTAATTAATTTGACTGAATAATTTACATTTTATATAGTTTTCCAATCTAAAACCAAAATTATTCCTCAATTTATTGATTTGAAAGATTTTTAACCAAATGTATCGAGTTATGTTTTCATTATTTTGATTATTTTTTTCCTTATTGACATTATAAATGTTATTCATAATTATTTTACAAATAATTTTTTCTTTAATAGTAAGTATTGTAAATTTTTTAAAAATAAAATTTTTTTAGTTTTATATTTAACAAAAAAAAAAATTAAAACATAACATTTTTCTTTTTTATTTTCACACTTGAAACAGAATCCCGTTTTTTGTAGTCTCGAATAACACGGTTTCAAAGAACATGGAACCAATTAATCGTGTTCTTCGGGAGTTACCTGTATTTGAAACTTTCAAACACCACAACCGCAGGGTGAAACCAATGAACACTAGAATGTCCAACATTTGTTTTGACTGATTTGACAAGTGGAAAAGGATCATCTTCCATTGGTTACTCATCATAATCAGCATTTTAAGTCGTATTAGTGTATATTATACATTAATGACGCCTGAGCCATTGAACAGATAATGTTTGCAATAATTTTCAACTTCATAAAGGGGAAAAAAAATTAGCTCAGTTAATAATTGATGCAAAATAACCAAGGTTCTGCTATACTTGGCTTCAATTACTTTTTAATTGCAATTGTGATACTATTATATGGAAATGAAATTGCTAGGTTTTTGTCGTGTATTGTAGAAATTAATTAAGTTGTTTTACTTATGAACAGTCCTTGTAGATATTGGTTTTATGTAGAAATAGTTATTGAAAGAAAAACAGTTTGTTCTTTTGTTCAATTTTTTTTTTTGTTCTTGTTTTTCTTTCGTTAACCATTTCTCACGGCATATTAAATTTGCTCTATTGCTTTTGTAGAAATAGTTCTCTTTAATCTTTAATAGTTTTTAATATAGTTGTTGTAATTGATATTTGTCTCAGATTTCAGAACAAATGGAACAGTTGCATGGGTTTCTTAAATTACCAGATTTAAGTTCCAGGCTTCGGTTTTTAAATTGTGGCCAGATTGAGGACTCCCTTCGTGGTATTTTTCCTCATGGTCAAGTTTATCCATTTGGATCATCTGTAAATAGTTTTGGAAAATTTGATTCCGATCTTGACATGATATTCTGTTTGGAAAATCCTGATGATTTGGTAAGTTTTTCTTTGAATGAATTCTATAATGATAATAATAATAATTATAATAATAAAAGCATTTACATAACTTTACTCTTTTGTTATTGTTAAGGCACTTCGCTGAAAAAAAAAAATAAACTATTTTTTTTTTTAAATTTTGATTTTTTTGTATTGAATCATTTTTTAATTTGATATTTAGTGAAAGAGTTCAATCAATAAATTCTTTGAAGTTTAATGGATTATTTACTGTTTTTAAATTTGTGTAAAAGCAGTTAATAAATAAAAATAAGCATTGTGACAAGTAATTATTTCCATCCTTTTTTTTGTGATTGAGCGACAATTCTCATAGTTTGTTTACTTGAAGGAAATATATAAATGGGGAGACTGGTAATTTTTAAGAAAAAATAAAAACCAGCTTTGTTGGTTGATGCACTTTTAACTCTCAATTTTGCAACATTCACAGTTACGATCCTAGATTGCTATAAATCAATTGTAGGTTCTCATTGTTTTCACTGCATTAGCAATCAAACTTTTTTTTTTAAAAAGTGAAAAATGAAATTTAGCTTGTATTATTATGATTTATGAAGAATGACCAACACATTGGAATCATTCATATTGAGGTCAAAAAGGAAGTGTCTTCTGGTCCAGAGCGGTGACGTTTCATCCAGTCTCAGTTTACATCCCATCCAGTCACATCATCCTGCCTTTCTGATGTGTTTCACTTCTGGTTCACAATTGTGCATTGAACTTCCTACTCAATCACATGATCCTGCCTCTTCAGACGTTTCATCTTTATATGCAAAATATGTGTTCCTATTGGTTATGTTTTTCAGCAATTTTACTGTTAGTTCCCATTGGTCTGTTAATTGCGTATATACTCATCTAATTTTAACCTGTGTTACTTGTCAAAGCCTAGTCAAATAGGCAAAACCGGTTGTCATGTTGTATAATCTAATCAGGGCTTCACAAAAACATTTAACTCTCAGAATTTAAATGAGATATATTATATTTCATATTTGTATGCCATTTGTATGATTACTATAATTTTTATCATTACTATCATATGACTATAAAGAAACATATAGAACATAACAGTATGGATGAAGCAGCCAAAAATATCAAATGATGAGGAAATATTAATAACCTGTAGAAATCCCATACATTCCTTTGTATTTGTTCTTCCAAATGCTAATGTTTAAAGATACAACTTAAAAACAAATTTAACTTTTTTTTTTTTTTTTTTTTTATGAAGAACGACCAACACATTGGATTAAAAGAATAAAAACGTTATTTAAACAATTACTATATTATTTTCTAACAAACTTCACCTTTAATACCTTAATATAATTCGGTACACGAGAATTTGGTAGTCATAAACCTAACTTACAGACCACTATCAAATAAGGACCAGCCCTTAAAAAATTCAAAGAATAATTCCCTGATATTTCAACTTTTATATTTTGAGTTTAACCTTACTGACTAAATCTTTAAAAAAGGTGTATAATCACCAAAATTTTAATATCTCCATTTTTCTTAAGATCCTTGAAGCTACGCCCTTTTTGTAGCTCAACTAATACTACTATGATGTAAGTTATAAGTTTTGCTTTTTATGGTATAGGACCATAATTTTCTCACTAAGTAAAACATTTTCTTTTCTGGAACTATTTACAGTTCCTTAATGTGCAATGGCTTCATTGCTTTTTAAGTTTGAAGGTTATTAGACCTTAAATTTAAGTCTTTCTCTTCTATAGTTCATAACTGTCAAAGGTTGTTATCCAAATACTCCACTGAATTTATGGAGTTAATTCGACAAATTCAGATTGTGGAAATAAAGAGAGAATAAATTACTACATACTTTATGTTCTTATAAGCAGACTTGAAGAACAGCATTTCTGATGTTTTTCCTTAGACTTAGAGTAATAGTCAGTAACATATCCTGACCTACTTCCAATGCCAAGAGATTCTCTAAAGCCAAGTTCAACTTTTGACTTATTAAGAGAAGAGTTTTCTGAAATATCTCTGCCACCATATTAAGTGTATTTTCCAAAGATGAAAAATGTTTAAAAGTGCATTTACAACTTTGAAGTCAAGCCCGACTTCTAAGCCCTGTCCCCTAAAAACCCATCAAGAGATGTCCACTTATTTGACAGAAACACCTTGTTAAATATATTTAAATCCTCAACTATTAAAAACACACAACATTTAAAAAATACCTACGAAATATCACCACATTTCGAACCTCCAGGTTATACAGGTTTTTTTTCAAGTGTACCTCTTGTAATTAAAAAATATATAATTAATCCTCCGTGCACGTATTTGTTGTAATGAATGATTCTCCATAAAATTCTTTAGTAGAAGTTCAGAGTTTCCTTGTTCTTTTAATGGACCAACCACTGAAGCTGACTAATTTATAGTCAGGCCTATCTCAGAGTTAAATCACCTTCGACTGATCTGTAACTCAAAAAATGTGTCTCTAAGTCAAAGCAGCGCCTTTTTTTTTTTTTCTCAATTATCGATGCATTTACTGCACTTTAATCATCCCAATGCATAATTAATATACATGACTAACATAATATACTGAATAAGTAACACAATAATACGAAGAGATGCAAAGTGAACCATGTTTATTAACAAACTGACAAAACTACACCAGTATTTGGAAGCAGATTGGGCTGTAGCTGCTGTACAATAAGTAGAAAGAAGTAGTCACAGAATTAATAATGTGGAGGTTGTTTGAGGCTGAAACTGTTTAATTTTATTAACAGTGTAATAACACTTATTTATACAGGTTTTTATTTTTTTTAATGGAGGATTGATCTTTTAAGTCTTAATAGGCATCAACTTAGATTTCTTTTACTTTTATCAATAAAATATGAGTTTTAAAATGACATTAACAGCACCACATTCTGGCCTTCATATGTTTTAATCTGACGGCAATTACATAACTAATTTTGAATTTTAGTGTTTTATTGGGATTTCTACAAATTAAGATTTATAAAAATATTTTGGTGTATTTTTATGAATTTGTTTGAATTTGAAGTTTTATATAAATGATGAAATTTATAAAATCTTAAAACCTTAGAAATTCCTATGTATCAGCTGTATCTTGCTGGTGCATAAAGACTAGTGTCACCTACATATGTTAAATTTTATAAAACAATGGCTTAAAAAACATTAAAAAACAGAGAGTGAAAATACTCCTTATCTGCAGGCTAATATCCATTGTTTTGTAATTGTGTACAAAGTTCTACACAATTCCTATAGTTCAGATGTTTCTTTTGTTGAGAGCATTAGTTTTCTCTTTTATAACATCTGCCTTCATTTACATCTCCAAGGCTCATAGCCTGTCTGATCACATTGCGAATGTATTTGGTGATGCTTCCTTTCTATTCAATCTGATTGATTACTTAGCATGTCTTGGCATCACCTGTTTAATCCTTCTTTTTCTTTTTTTTTATTAGCCCAAGATAATTTAAAATGTCTAATTTAAATCTGTTCTCTTTCCAGATATTAAGAAATTCCCTCTTTGAGTTTCAGTCCAAAAGGAAATTATCCAACGATCGATCCCAAGCCCAAAGAAGCCTTGAAACATTCAGTTTCTTCCTCTCCGATTTCCTACCTGGTTGTGTCAACGTCCACAGGATATTGCAAGCACGTGTACCTATTATAAAATACCAACATACACTCACAGGCTTAGATTGTGATCTAACAGTGAGCAATTTGTGAGTAACTTTTGTTCTGTTAGGTTCTTTCTATTTTTACTCAACAATGACTTGTTTTCTGAACAAAACAAAAATCTTTCACAGTATTTCTGACATTTCTATCCATTTAAGTTGCTCTTGTTGAAATGAAATCTGAATCACATTAAATATTATTACATCTGTGCTTATCACTCTCAACTTTCCTCTTTAACTGTAGTTTAATCTCATTTAATGGAACCTACATGAATGTAATTGAACAAAATTTGAAATAGAACAATTACATTAATAGCATTCCCAACAGGATCATTGTAACCCAAACATTTTAACAAGAGAGATAACAGCAATTGCAAGAATAAATACCAACAAAACGATTATGTCATCATAATAAATGGCATTGAAAAGTCTTTTTAATGGGTTCCTATCATTAACAATGTGTTAGTTTTATTAATTGTATCAAGAGAAATCAATGACAAAAATTAACCGTTCTTCTAGTCCTGACTTCTGATTCAGTGTCTGGATCATAGATTACTCTGTGCCTTCAAAGCTACATGCCAACGGAATCTGTCATTTTCTGTTGGGGTAGGGAAACTTGCAAATGATTATTGTTCATGGACCTTGTAAATGAATGGACTACTATTGGATAGGAAACAATTTATCATTAAGAAATGTAATAAATAATAATGCTAATTATATACCAACATCACAATAGAGATTTACAACAAATTGATCTGAAAGAAAAAAAAAATCACTGACCTGGACCCATAGGGTGTAATGCAGCGGAGCACTGTCCTGTTGAAACCAGGTTGGGAACTCCCCTTCTGGGTTTAAGATTGGTGGTAATGCTTCCTCCTGGAGCACTGTCAAGTAAGGAGACGGGATCTGTGATAGACAAACGTCGCAGTGGGCCATCGAGGACAACAACAAATGAACAGACAACTTCTAATGTCCTGGCCGTGTTCTCTAAAAGCCCTAAGAAGTCCTTCCGCAAATAATCTGCAGAGATGAGGTTCCCTGAAAGTCCATCCACCATATTCTGAAAATCAGTAAATGGCATCCATACAAGATGCTGTTGTTACAAATATTAACTGAGAATGATTCTGATCGGAGAGTGGAATTCTGTGATTGGGCTCTGCAACAATGTGAGAATAATCCCACTTTTCCGTTTAGTATCCTGTTTAGTGAAGAGGCCAAGTGTTACATAAACAAGAAGGTGAATAAGCAAAACACATGTTACTGGTCACTACAAAAACCCAATGGATGCAGGCTTCCAAGGCACAAGGTGATGATCGCCTCATGGTCTGGTGTGGGATTTGGAGTGATCAAATTATCAACCCCCTCTTTTTTTCAGCAGATTGTGTCGGGACAGACATACATGACAATGCTCTAGGAGGAAAAATTACCATCAGTTTTAAACCCAGAAGGGGATTTCCCAACATGGTTTCAAGAGGACGGTGCTCTGCCGCATTACACCCTATGGGTCCAGACTTGTTATGATACAAATTTCAACTCAGTCTAGTAAAGGTGAAATGGTGATTCCATTTTCAATTCTTTTCTGTGATATTAATAATTCTTTCAATTGTATGTTGTTCAGTTTGCTGATATTATCATTAAAAATTAGATTTTTTGTTTTTTCAAATTACATTTTAAGAAAATTAATAAATTTATTTTTCTGAGTTTTCATTAACTTTGATTTTTACTTCCTCTTAAGCTTATTAAAGCTTTTATTATTGAGTATTGCTGCACCGTATAATGTTAAATGAGGAAATGAAAAATATTCTGTTTACTGCATAAGACAAAAAATTTAATTTTATGTTTCCTTTTTCTTGATTTTCAGATCTGGCTTACATATGTCTGAATTGCTTTTTTTGTTGGGAGAAATGGATTCAAGAGTTCGTCCCTTAGTTTTCACAATTCGTAAATGGGCTCGTGAAAATCACATCACTCACTGTGTTCCAGGAAATTGGATTTCCAATTTCCAGTTGATTATGTTGGTGCTTTTCTTTCTGCAGCAACGACAACAGCCAATAATTACCAGCATTGAGAAATTAATGCAGTTCATTGGTGAGTGATAGGCAAGTTTTTTTTGTTACTTAATATGTATAATAATTCCTATGATTTGTCTCTCATCATTTTGTGCCTGAATTTCATTATCACGAAAATTAAATATTAATTTTTCAACGAAATTGATCTCAGTGGTCGTGAATTGGTTTATAACAAATATTCCACCCCATATTTGCTGATGTTTTCCATTTATCTAATTCCACAACATTTTCAAGCTTCGGTGTCATGAACTTGTATTTGGCAGAGAAAACCATCTCCTTCAACTCACATCTCATAGAAAAATTGCCTTGATTTCAGAAAGGTCACTAAAAGTTACATTTTGCTTAATTTTTCAAGGCATTTTGGAAATGATTATTTCTGCGAGAAAAAGTTAGAATGATTGAAAGATGGATTTTGAATGGTAAATAAGAGTGTATAAGATTTTTCTGACTTCGTTTGATTGATCTCTTTTAAGTACAGCTGGATGAGTATCACATCATTGAAAATGTTAATTCAACACCTGTTATGCGGGAACATTCAGTCATACTCAATGGTTTTTAATAAGAAATCCCTTTTAAGACAGAATGTACTTCTCTTTCAGTTTCCCATTCACTCACAATGGAAGAGTTTCCTAAATTTTGTATTTATTACAAAACTTATTTAAATAACATATTATCAATGTAGAAACATGGGTGGTAGAAAAACTTAACCTTTATTTAGTTTGCAATTTCTTTCAGTAGTTCTCAGAAGACATAAAAAAGCAGATCACTGATGTTATCTGAAAAATGCTGATCAATTTGTGTCATTGGTTTCATTGTTGGGAGTTTCATTCTCCTTAAAAAATATTTACTAGGCCAAAAAAATCAGAAATGGAATTTTATGGTTTTTAGTTATCACTTACAAATTTCTAATTTATAGAACAAGCTGGAATCATAGCAATTTGACAACCGGAGAAAGGTGCTGTAGTAATAATAATCTTGTGTTTCCTAATTCTGTGGATTAAACCAGGAGGCAAATTTTCAGTTTCTTTTATTTTATTGTAACAAGCAAAATGTCAGTTTTAAAATAAATATATATCTGATAAAACAGTGTAATAAGTAAAAAATTAGTTACCTATTTTAATAAAATGTTTTTCAGCTGTTGGGGCAAAAAAAAAAAAAGGCCTAATAAAATTATCCCAGTTTAAATATTTTCAAAGACCAAACAAATTTATTTTAATCAGTTATTAAATCTAGAATAGAAACACACAAAAAAAAGTTAATGTAGGATTGGTGTAATATGTAATAAAGTTTCCATTATGCAATATTGCATTCAAATAGTTTTTGCCTCCTTGGATTTTTGAAAACTTTCCTATGACACTGAAAGAACAAGATTCCTGTCTCTTAGTATCATATCAGATCCCATGACTTCACAAATCATTTTTGCAAAATGCTGCTTTTTACAACTGTTAAAAAGGTTTCTGAAACAACTTCTTCAAATTAAGTGGTGCTTATTTGTATTCTTCATCTTTTTAACCTTGCTTTCTTTTATATTTTTTTTCTTTAAAAAAATTGAAAATATTCCCATTGGGAACCAAATTAAAGAGATTTTATTGGCTTCCTATCAAAATCTATGTAAAAAAATATATATATTAACTATATAATACTGTAAAATAAAAATGTCAGTTTTCTAATTTTAACTATTTGTTCAATATATATCTATATTTTTTTTTTCCATAGCACAAAATGAAAAGGATGATGGTTCTTCAATGACTCTACCTTCAAATGATAACCAAGAAGACTTAGGTAATCATTGATTTTTCTAATCTATACTTTCTGAAACAAAAAAAAACCCTTTTCAATTGTTATTTTTTTCCTTTTTTCTTAAATCATCTAATTTTCTTCAAAAAGTTGATTGCATTTACATCTGTCATAGCTAAAAAAGTGAATTCAATTACGTACAAATTTTTTTGTTCTCCTGTTTCTACCTTAAACAAAACCTTTTTACTCCTAATTCCTTTGAAACACACTTTTCCTAAGCAATTCCTTTTCTGTTGTCTGAAGAAAGATTAGAAAAGTCTTTCTCCTTTTCTTAAGCTTGAAGCTAGATTTCAATCGTTTATGCATTCCAGTACAAATCTATTTTAAAATATTACTTGTCGTCGGCTAGATTACTTTCTCCCAGAAGTATTTATGAATTTTGTTAAACAGCTCTTCTTCATCTGGAAATTCTTCTCTGCGATTCATTACAAGTGAAATTTCTAGAAGAAGGGCAGTAGTGTTAGGTTTTAAAATATAGAAAATAGATTTTACTAACAATACCTTGATTGTGTAACTTAGACATTTTTTCCCCAATATTTTCTTTTAATGAGAATCGTATGTAATATCTAGGATTTGCAAAAAAAGTAAAAATAATTTTCCAAAAGTTTAAGCAAATGCATTGCAATTGATAAAGTACAATTGTTAACCAATGCTCAAACATTGGATTGATTTAATAATGAATCAAATGAAAAGGATAATTTCCTCCTTCATCTCATTTAAACTCTTTTGACTTAGTTTTTAAGGAAATCTTCATTAATAAAGTGTATGCTCATTATTTTCAGACGACTTATTTTCCTCTGAACTTATATCGCCACAGCATTTGTTGAGTAAAACAGTTCCCTTGTAAAGTATTTCTATTAGGAATGAATAGGTTTTTTTTTCCTTTGAGTTTCCAGTTGTTATTTATTTTTATATAATCATATAAACAGTTTTTAATTAAAAAAGTTACACGTTAAAGCAGTTGTTTAATCAACATAAAATATGGTATTTGGATAGATTGGTGTGTAATGATTCCAAACAAGAAGAGATGGGCACTTTAGTAACCTAGGATGGTGCCACATTTGAAATGTTTTGAAATATAAATGCTTATCTGTTGGCTGTGAATGACACAACATGCCAAAGCTATGCATATGCCGTATGGTTCCTACAATTTTACCAAATGCTAAGGATTGTATTCACTCACAAGAAGGTCTCACTCAAATTAAGTTGCAAGGCAGGGGATCAATATGACGGCAGGGGATCAATATGACTGACTAAGGAAAGGTGTTGATGTTTTGTAAATATTCCAGAGAGATGACAGCAGTGCGTGACTTGTAATCAGATTTAGTTCTGTTGTAAAATGTCTCTTTAAGACATGATAGTAAAACAGTACAATAAATAAAAGGATCTCATCTATGTATCATTGTGCTGTCAAACATATTGTTAATAACATACAGGTATCAAAGGAGATGGCACTTACAACATGATAGTACCAATCTGGTGATATGACTATTGATGCCTGTGTTGTCTGTTTACGAAAAAGACATTCATTTGCTCCA
>JAFIDM010003189.1:64865458-64882858 GCA_023159025.1 Thereuonema tuberculata | reverse complement strand
GAAAAACTCACCGATGAAAAAAACCAGATTAGTTGCTGGATATTTCTGTGTTGTTTACAAACATTAAATGGTACTAATGATAGTAGAAATAATGTTAACACTCGTACTTGATCAATTGCCTATTAGCAATAGGATAGAAATTGCAAACGTTCAAGCGGAAAAAAGAACATGAATAAATAAATAAATATATTCCTGGTGTTTCATAAAGTACTGGTGGTTTTCACCGCCCCATATCTTTTAAACTACTGCTTATAAAAATCTGAAACTTTTTATATAAAATCCTCAAAAATATAAGAGTTATATTTTCATGTTATTATTTATTCATTATTATTGAAATTCATTTTATTTGTGTTCAAACACCCCAATATATCGTATGTTTAAATAACTGTTGTGATGTTGTTTAATCTCTAAAAGTCTGGATCATATATTCAAATGATTTAGAAACCTAATTAGGAAAATTTAATCTAAACACTTTGTCATTAATTCCTTTGTTTAATTTAAAAAAAAAAAAATGTATTTTTTTGAAAATACATTCTGACAAATGACTTTTTTGGGAGACAGTCGAATAATTTTTTTGGATAATAATTTCGATATGTTGGGGTGTTTTAACGCAAATAAAATGAATTTCAATAATTATGAAGAAATAATAACATGAAAATATAACTCTTATATGTTTGACAATTTTATATAAAAAGTTGCAGATTTTATGAGCAGTAGTTTAAAAGATATGGGACGGTGAAAACCAGCAGTTCTTTACAGTACTTAATGAATCACCCGGAATGGATATATATAAATATATATATATAAATATATATACAGGGTTGTTAACATTAAAGTTCCTTTGCATAAATGGCTCTGGAGTGCGTTCAATGGAAAGAGATTTGGACATTAGGTGCTTCAAACGATGCGCTCGCCGTTTATTAAAAAAAAAAAATAATACAAAAAATGGCCAGTAGATGGCGGTGTAGCAATACAAATCACTGGAACAACGCTACAAATGTTCAGTGTTTCCATCATTATTCTCAATAATGTTTTCCATTCGCAAAATGACATTTTCTACCGCAGAACGCAATACATCTGCTGGATTTGCTAGAATATGATGTGTAATGCTGTCCTTCAGATCTGACAAAGACATCTTTCAAGATACACTTGGTTCTTCAAAAAAAAAAAACCATAATCAGAAGTCACATGCGATGAGATCGGGTGATCGGGGAGGTCTGGAAATAATGGCTGATAATCCGTTCATTTGTAAAGTGCTTCCTTAACAAATTTTGAACACAACGAGTGATTTGGTGCATCGTCTTGCATGAATATGGTTTCCTGAAGGCATTTGCATTGTTAAAGCTCTGGTATCACGAAATTGCCATAATACAGATTTCCAATTATAGAACAGGATCGGCGCACAGTTGGAGTTATCTCTTCAAAAACATATGACCCAACGATGAAATTAGCCGTAAATCCACACCACAATAAATTTACTTGTTGGTTTACCACACAAGTCACTTTTGGAGAATGCAATGGGACCTCTTGGATAACACGAGTGTTTTCTGTTGCCCATATGCGACAGATGTAGGTATTCACTTGCCCATATAAACAGAAGTGACCTTCGTCACTCCAAAGAATGTTCTACAGTCAAGTGATATCAATTGTCATTGGCGCCAGGAACTGAAGCGCAAATAGTACACGATTTTGTACGTCACCGTGCTGTAGATAGACTCTTTTCTTGTACGATTAGTACCGCATTATCTAACGCATCACTAGCCTTTCAGTGCTATTTGGCATATCCACTGAGTCAAAATTATGCAAATAACATTATGCACGACCGTGATGCGAAATCCAATCAGAGAGCGACATGTGGCCAGTGACGAAACTTTTCGCTCCGCCCTCGGCACGTGGAGCGGAACTTTAAACTAGTCGAATTTGATGGAATTGCTTCTTGTCTGTCGTTAGTTGTTGGGCTACTTTTCAGTATAGCATCTGCATTATTTAAGTTATGTTTTTAAAGTAACACATGGTTATTATTTTTACGTTAGTTATGGTTAGCCTAAAAACCTAAAAGGAAATCGCTATCTGTCTGCAGTATATATTAAAACGAATGTTTCAACTGATAACAATGAATGAGATCTCAATGTTAGATGGAATAAAGACCTTATTCAAAAGAGCGTGTTGTGAAGAGTATTTATTCTTCTTAAGTGAAAAATCAAGGGCAAAAATAAATTGGAGGCTTTAAGAATAATTTAATTTTTTAACCTGTTACATTCCTCAACATTAAAGAAAAATGTACATAAATTACTTTCTTTTATTTTGCAAAAATTATCACTTAATGAATTAAATTTTGAAAAGCTCTTTAATTCATTTTTTTATCCCGAAATCCTTTTTATGTTTTCAAAGGACAGTAAAAACTAACAACTTCAGTCAATCTATAGACATCAGTTTGGAAGAGATAAAATCAAATCAAAAAACGGAAAAGAAATTCACGGGTGGTTTTTTAAAGAAAGCAGCAGCGTTCCTTTAATCCCATGTTGACTGAAGGTAGTTTTGATAAATAATTATCAACCACTGAATTGGGTCTGTTTTATGTCCAATGGCTGCTTTCCATTGTGAAACTTTTAAAGACAACAATATTTACTCTTGAATAAAGAGAATACTGAAAGAAATCATTGGTAAATTACTAAATAAAACATTAGATTTAAATATTAAAAAAAATCAAAACCAAGATTATCGCTTTTATTTAAAAATAATTAAATAATAGAAAAATTCGTTAAAACGTTGTACTGTTTACTTTCTGATATCTTTTTATTTCTTGTGACTTTCTAAGTTTTTTTCTAGTTTGACACGTGATAATTCAATACTTGCAAATATAAACGAAGGAAATATCAATTACTTAAATTTCCGACATTTTTCAGCAGAAAATTAAAGGCCAAATAACAAACGGTTATGTATAAAAATAAAAGAATCATGAATTAATAAATTAGAAAAATAGAATTTAAGCTTCTTTTTTTTTCTTTTTTTTTCAAAACTTTCTTGTTAAATACTATATTTACTCTACATTGCTATAATTGTGTGTGTGTGTGTTCAATGAGACTGAAATTGTAAAGATAAGTGAAAACCAAGTCGACACAGAAAACAGCAAAGCAGTCAGAACCTAATGGTGGAGAAACGAAGATAATATTAATAAAAGAAAGCTTATAATTATCCCAACGTGAAGACTAATGAAATCAATGAAAAAGCATTAATTAGTCTTAAACAGGAATTTTAACAATTTTTTGGAGGAACCGTAAAGTGCAAACGTTCGCTCCTTTTTTTTTCTTTCTTATCTGTTGACCAAAGGAAAAACCTCTTCTATCTTCGTATCACTTTCACTAAAGAGAGACCGAGTCTTCACCATTCCTGAGTCAAGGTAAACTCAGTGACGCAGGCAAAAAAAGAGGTCTCAGTCGTAGCGCACTTCTAGGGATGGAAGAGTGAAATCAAGTCCTCGGCAATTACCCTGGAAGATCTACAAGCTATGTTACCTAACAATGATAAAAAATAGGAAGACCTGATGGATTAAGAGGAACATCAATGCACATAGTTTAATATTTCAAATGGATGAGAATGAGTGGCATTAAAGGATTATCCCTGATAAAAAAGAGAAGAAAAAGATAATGACAAAAAAAATTATCAAACACTAGGGTCTGACTCGGAAGTTACTATTTGAAGTTAGGATTTATTATTAAATTTAGTGTTTAGTATTGCTTTAGTTATTTACTGCTTTAGTGTTGTATTTAGTGGTGTGGCTTTTTTTTTTTAGTCTACTCTCTTAGCAAAAGTGAGTCTAATCAAATCACTTTGTCAGGATGTCTGTGCGTTCCCTAATGGATGGAAACTTAAGACTAAAGACGTTTTAACTTTTCTATTTCAAATCTTTCCTGGGTGGGTCTTTGTAGAGAAATTGAGATAATGATCAGTGACTCAGTCCCAAGATGAGGTCCATGACATGTTCCTCCATCCTCTTCAGTTCCTCAAAACTTCTAACTCCTAAATCCTTGCAAGCTCGTGTGATAATTTATCCCAGATAACAGAAACTTTTTACTTTTTCTGTGTCTATTGATGGTTAAATTTATTAGTTTCTCTCGTTTTGATATTGACATAACTTTGATTTTTTTTAAAATATTTATTTTCATTCCAAATGTTTCTATTGTTTGATTTATTCTGTCTGTCATCTCCTGTATGTTATTATCATTCTCTGCTAGTATACCCTGATCGTCAGCGAATTTTATTATTTCGTATTTTTCTCCTCCACTTTTTCCTCTCCTTTACAGTTAATTAATGCGTGATCCGACATAATTTCTGCAAACAAATTGAAGAAATCTGGTGATAAAGAGACAGCCTTGTCTCACTCCTTTTCTGATAATTAGGGCTTTGTTAAACATTCACCTATCCATACGATATCTTTCTGATTTAGATATAAGTGCCTTACAGTGGAACCCACAGGGTAGTAGGAAAAGAGGAAGACCTCGCACTTCCTGGCGACGGACTACAATTAAGGAGTCTGGAAATAAAAGTTGGAATGAACTGCGAGTGCTTGCTAAAGATCGTGCTGGTTGGAAAGGATTTGTGGACGACCTTTGTTCCTGATTGGAACGATGGATTTTATTATTAGTTCTCTTATTACTTTGATTACCTGTGGATCAATTTCTATGGATGCAAGAATTTGGAAGAGTTTATTCCAAACAGTTGTTGTAAAAGGCTTTCTCATTATCTATAAAGCAGACCACTAATTCCTTGCTACAATTTATCATTCTTTCAGCAATTATCCTTAGCATGGCTATGGCATCCCTTGTACCTGTGCCTTTACGAAATCCGAATTGATAATCTATCATTTATTTTTTCTTTCAATTCTATTTTTAACATCTTTAGAAGTATTTTGGATGTATGTGGGATTCTACTGATAGTTCTGAATTCTTCACTGCGAATGGTTTTTGATTTTTCTTATCAGGATCATAAGAGATCTAGAATATTCTGACGGTTCTTTGATAGATTTTATTTACAAATTTTTAAATAATTCATCTTATAATATTTCGCCTCCTGTCTTAATACGTTCTACTGGGATATCATCCAGTCCATGTGTTTTTGAATTTGGGAGCAAGTCTAACGCATTACAAATTCTTCTTTCGTTATGCACGTGTGGGATTTTACATGGTTTTCATATAACGTTATTTCCTGAGACGATTCATTATCTTCAGAAAGTTGAGTAATGTAATCTCTTTTTTTATTTTTGTCAGTGGGATTCATTATGGGTTTTCATTTATATCTAATAGTGTAATCTTGGCAGAAGGCCTTTATTTGAGAAGGAAATTTTCTTAGTTTAATTATAAGCTAGATCCACTCTTTCTTCTTTCTCCACGACTTCTATTTCAACGTAATTTTTCTACCACCATTCATCTCTGGTCTCTTTACTTCAATTTTATTCTTAAGTTTCTTACATAACATTTTTCCTTTTTCCGTTTCCCCATTTTTTCACTTCCTTCTTCCATTTTTTGTAGTATTTCATTTGTAATCCATGGCTTCCTTGGTTCTGTTTTCTTAAGTGTCTATTACTTCCTTGGCCGCTCAGGCTACGATAGTTTTGATATTTTGCCATTCATCTTAAAATGTAGTTATTGTGATTTGAGTCTCTTATCTTCTTCTTCTTTCGATTTTGGCCGACTGGGGACCACGTGAAATAACTGTTCATGATTTCATCTTCTCCTTCCTTTTTCTCTCCTTCCAATACTCCTTCATCCTTTCCCTCTGTTTTTCCCGTCTTTCCAAAGTCCAAACTCCGCTCCCAATCACTTTCTGCCTCCTGTGGAAACCCTTAAAGTCTTTAACTTTTGAACTGAATTTATTTCTATCTTCTATTTCCTCCTCAGTAATGTTCATTTCCTCTAGGTCGGTTCTGATCTCTTTGAACCAGGTTATCTGTGTCTTTGGGTTTTTGTCGAAGTAATTGAAGAGGCGTTTTGTCATTCTACTCTCTTCCATTCTCTTCATGTGTCCATAGAATGTTATCCTCCTTTTCCTCATTGTATTCACAATTCCCTCTGTCTTCTTGTAGACTTCTTCATTACTTCTCATTTTCCATATTCCGTTATCATATATGGGCCCAAGAATTTTCCGTATTATTTTTCTCTCCTTCTTTTCTATTTCATCTAGTTGTTTGGCTGTGTTCATTGCAAGACACTCCGAGGCATATAAACATTCTGGTTTAATCACTGTATTGTAGTGTTTAAGTTTAGTATTTATGGAGACTGATTTTTTGTTGTATATATTTTTAGTTAACTGGAATGCCATTTCCATTTTTCTTGATCTTGCAAAGTTGGCTTCTTTGTCTAATGCATTAGGTTGGATTATTTCTCCCAGATATTTGAATTTGTTGACTTTATTTATTCTTCCATATTTTGTTTTTAGGTGTTTGGGAGCATCCTTCACGTTCGTCATGTATTCTGTTTTTTCAAAGGAGATTTGTAGACCTGTTTTTTCTGCAGTCTCTTTTAGTATGTCGATCTGTATGATTATATCTTCTGGGCTTTCTGCAAAGATTGCTAGGTCATCTGCAAATGCCAGACAGTCAAATTCTAGGTTGTCTTTTTTTTGAGTCTCTTATATTTGTTGTTCAATAGTTTTTTGAAATTTTGTTCGAATTCCAATGTTTTCTAATAGTTCTAAATTCCACCGTTGTTTCTTTTTTTGTTTTTGTAACTTTTTCCATTTTAATTTATTTTTCATGAAGTTATGATTTGCATCAGTTCCTGGAGTGTCAATAAAAAATTCTGATCTTGGTTTCTTTATTTGATATCTGATACTGATTTGAGAAGGTGACAAACATCTCCAAAGAAAAGAAAAGGCTTAGAAGTGGATTCCAGGGATATCTTAAACAATGGATATTAAAGCATTAATACCAAGTGGTTTGATAGGATTAAAGTAATCGGCTTTAAACAATTTCAGTAAATACTTAAGTTTTTAGAAATATAAGATTTTTACTATCTGTATTCAGCAAAGAGTAGAATTTGAAATAAACCAAGGCTTTTCCTGGTGTCATTTTCACAAAAAAGAAAAAAAATATAATAATAAATTTGTTAGTAACAAAAGATTTGATTTTTATTATTAATAAGCATCTTAGAGATTTCCACTACATCTATTATTTACTTATTTTTTCTTTAAAGAAAAAGAATAAGAAATCTCTTTAAAGAAGTTAACGGCTGTAGAGAAAAAAAAAAAAAAAAACAGGCAGAAAACAACCCACCTTGAAATCTCCTCTTAATTTTAGTAAAAAGAAAGAAAGAAAAAACAAATTCTGCAGTTTGAAAAAGAAAAACTATTGTATATAAAATAAACTGCAGAATTTTATTTTATAGTCGAAAAATTTATGTTTTATTTTTAATAAAATAATTATTGATTTAAAATAAACAATTTTTTCCCAAATATTCAAAAATCCATCTTCAATTTCACTTGGTTTTTATTGAAAATCATAATGTTAGAATCCATATTTCTCTTCAATCATCTTCCGTATTTTTTTAGACACCATTGAATTAGATATATTTTTATTTCCTTTATTTTTTTTTTCTCTTAATTTTAAATTACAACATAATCTTACATACATAGCCTTGTTTAACTACAATATGATATTCTGAGTCCGTTGGACATATTTGACCAATGACAGAAAGTCTAATCATTCGCAGTAACAATCCTAGAGGACGCTGTCTGTTGACGAATGTTATTCCCCTAAGCCAATGGGGAGAAGACATCTGTTCTACTCAATAGAATATTATTGTAGATAAAAGGAAATCAGTTACGGATATTTTAATATGAATTGATTGAGCAGTGAATGACGCATCTCTCTGTTGATAACTATTCCAGCTGTTTAATACCAATGATACGCGCATGGTATTCATTGTCTATCAGATCCTTCTGAAGAGTTAGTTGCCCTTCGCATACACTGATGCCAGAACAGGCATCTCCAATGCAAATTCCTCGATGATGTTCCCTCTCATTCTCACTCATTTCTTCGACATAATACAAAATTCAGTCTGGATCTTCTGTACTTCAGAATTACACCATTTTCTTAAACTTATACAATGCAAGGGTCGACGCTCTTTTGTTGCTTTGTCGATCGGATAACTCGTCGGACTCTCTATATAATTTTTTTTTTTAGTCAAACATTAAGTGCATTGGTATACCACAGATACCCTTGGATATACAATGGTTTCCTCTTAGAATTATAGATTTTCATTAATTAACTTTAAAAATTTTAATTAATTTAAAAGCCCATGTTACTTTCTGGGCTTAAATACACAGAATTCCAAGTTTTAAGGTATTTTATTTTATCACTTATTTAATTCCCATTGCTTGAACAAATTGGCGCACCTCAAAGAACTGTAAGAGTGATTTCTGATTTGTATCACCGCCATTTAGCAACGATCGAATTGAGTGAGACAGGGTTGCCCTTTGTCACCCGATCTGTTCAACATATTTGCTGAAATGATTGTGAATACAGCTTTCCGTGACAATGAGATTGGCGGAGTGATGGTCGGTGCGATTAAATACGCCGACGATCAGGTGATTTTGGCAGACAGGTAAACGTTTAAAGTTTGGTATGAAGATTAACGTGCAGAAGACCAAAATCCATGATAATATCAAGACAACCACCTTTAGCATTTTCATCGACGCTCAACAGGTGGAAAGAATCGAGTCCTTCAGATACTTACATCTAGTAATATGTCTTGTACACCGGAGATTCGATCCAGAATTGCATTGGCATAGAAGGCGATCGTTCAAAAAAATGATCTGTTGTTCAGCCGAGCAATGCCTCTTGAGCTATGCAAGCGAATATTAAAAACGTATGTTTGGCTAGTCACCCTCTATGCGTGTGAAACCTTTACAATAAACAAACTAGACACCAAAAGATTAGGATTGGAATATCGAAAATTCGTCGATACGTAGGCTTTAGATTTTGACAAAGAGCACTAATGTGAAATTACATGTTTCCAACTAAAGCGGTTTCGGAGAATCGCATATCCTCAAGAAAGTTTGCCCCCCTCTCCCCCTGTTTACACCCTTCATGACCCGAAAATAGAAAATTCGTCGAATTCCTTTTGTGATATTGACAAAGAACATTCATGTGAAATTTCGTGTTTCCAACTAAAGTGGTTTGAGATATGTTGCCCTTCAAGAAAGTTTGCCACCCCCCCCGCCTGTTTACAACCCTTAGCTTAATCAGCATCCAGGTTTTCGTTTTTCTTAAATTAAGAACATTTAATTAAAAAAAAAAAAAAGTTGTTATTATTATTTATTCCAAAATAATAATAATAAAAAAGAAAATTCAATGGTATAAATAAAGAAAAAAGAAATACAAAAAAAATAATTATTGGTGTCAAGCGGGTTTGAATCCGGTAACCATACCTCTACTTGAAAATTACACGAAAGTGTGAAGGAATTAATTTAGGGGAAGGGGGGAGATGTGTCTAGGTTTCAATTGAAACCTGTTTTTTCCGCAGGGTTATAAAGAGTAATTCTGCAAAGTTTAATCCAGATCGGTCAAAGGGCCTAGGAGTGTATTGCGAACAAACAAACTAACAAATATATCCTAACAAATATATATATATCTAATATGATATTTTTTTTATCTAAAATGTATATACAGTGGAACTTGGATAATTCGAACGTCTTTAATTCGAAATCGTGTTTATTCGAAGATTTCTCTTGGTCCCTTGAATTTCTTATTAAATCAATGTTAAAAAATCGTGGATAATTCGAAGTTCAACTTCCTTAATTCGAAGTTTTTTATAAAAATTTCGAACCATAACGACTTTTCGGCGTTTCATCATTAAGAAATTCGAAAACGTGACAACTGAAATCCCTTCCCGCCACCGTTCGACACGTGACGCCATTCGACACTTGACGCTTCAGACGCTATTCGAGCTTCCTGCTGTCAGTGTCACCATGTCTTTCAGTAAACCACGCGTGTACAAGAATTTAACGTTCGCTGAAAAGGTCGCCGTCATTCGCGAGGTGGAAAAGGGTGTGAAGAAGAAATGCCAAATCGCCAACGAGTACGGGATAGCGCCGAATTTCGTCGGTACATTGAAGGACAAACCAACGTAAGTGAAGCTGTTTTCCGTTCACTAAACATGCTTGATGATTTTGCTAACCTTAAGCGACTGAATTCTACAAAACAATCAGACATTGCACAGTTTTTTGAAAAACTATAATTTTCTCTATTGAATTTAATATGTACTGTAGCTTACGGCAGTGGCGTATATAGAATATATTTTCGGGGGGGGGGGGCCCGACACCCCAAGAAAACCTATCTGTTCAACCAAAAAAAAAACGATGGAAACCTATCTGCTCAACCAAAAACATTGGCAGGACATACCTTTATTATTTCGGGGGGGGCCCGGGCCAAAAAATCTATTCAACCAAACAAAAAAAACAATGAAAACCTATCTGTTCAACCCAAAAAAACGTTGGGAGAACATATCTTCATTATTTCGGGGGGGGGGGGCCCCCCCCCCCCCCCCCCCCCCTTATATACGCCCCTGGCTTACGGAATATAAATCTTATTTTGTTTACATACCGTATTTACTCGCATAATTTCCCCTTTTTTTTCATCAATATTTTGACAAAAAAAAGGGGGGGGGGGGAAATTACGCGATGTTTTTTAATTTGAGGAAAAAAAATATGGTGAAAGTGTAAGGAAAACCATGTTAAATATTGATATTTAAAGCAAGAAATGTAATTAACAACAATTTTATTAACACGCAACATTTAAAATATAAGAAATCACATCTCAACATTTGTTTTTTCTTCAAAGTACAGTTAAACAATAGGCATGCACGGAACGGTGTGTGCGACTGTGACGTAATTTCGTAACTCACGCAGCGCAGCCCGCCATCTTTATAGCTGCTCACTGCATGACGTCAGCATCAGCTGCCTGCTAATAGAGAACTTAACTTTATTCGCGAACTTCATGTTTTCACAAAACACTCGAAATTGTTGTACTGATTCAGAAGGAGTCTGCTCTTGTACTGACCGGGGTGGGGGTGGAATCTTCCCCTAAAGTAGCGTGGTATAGAGAAATGCGATAGTAACGGTACACTGTCGCGTCGTGAGTTGACCGCCAGTCAAGGTCATGTTGGAAACGCGTTGAAGTAGAGGTGGGGAAATTATGCGATAAAAATAAAAATTGAATTTTGTAATCCACAAAAACTGGGGTGGGGAAAATACGCGATGGGGGAAATTATGCGAGTAAGTACGGTACATATAGTGTTTAAGCCTTTCATACCATGATCTTTCTGAATAAATATTTACTTATTGATAGAATAATCTTTTCAAGCATTCAGTGGACCTGAAATTAAAGTTAAAAGATGTAACTTGTTTAATTCGAAGTCTTGGATAATTCGAAGTTTTGTAGTGGTCCCTTCAGCTTCGAATTATCCAAGTTGCACTGTATTTAGAAAAAAAATAGATAATTAACCTATAAACGTTTCGTCGTACTTGAATTTCAGGAAAACTTAATAAAGCTTTTTTTAAGTCGGTTATCTTCATTATTTGTAATTTTTATCATGTTTTATTTTAATGTGTTATTAATAAATCGTTTATAATAAATTATCAATTGGTATAGCTTTAAAATTTATTTACACTAAAAATAGGAGAAATGATGATTAATTTTGTAAAAATTTAAACTGAAAAGAAACATCTTTTCTCTCGAATGAGAAGACATGAGCTTACAAAACTGTTTAGGATGGTTGGACAATCGATTCTTGTTTTCAATCCAATGTTGGACATTGGTTCTTTATATCCCTCAGGCGCTTCGTCGCCCGAAACCATTAGAGGAATGCAAAACAATGCCGCCATCTTGGTTTGTTTTGAAATTCCTAACAGATGTCAACAACCAACTAATGTTACTTTCAATCGCTATTTACTGGTACTTGGTAAAGTGAGCGAAAAGATGGAAATGATTTACTGAATGTCAAGAAAGTTCTTTCTTATCCAGTTTATTAAAATATTCGATCTTTAGAAATATATTCCCAAAGTCTGGTTTTACTTAATTTGAATATTTGTCAGTCTAATACATTTCTTTATTTCCATATTTCGTCTAAACTGTCATTTTTTTTTTCAGTGAAGTTTCATTTATATCATTGTTCATTATCTAATTACTATTCGCGTAACATTACAAATATTTTCTTCGATTCAACTCCTGAGTGATTATTTTCATTAAATTTAATCGGTTTCTATCTCAATTTATAATAAAAATTTCTGGAATATTTGGATAAACGACATAAGTCTTTCAATGGAATTGAAGAATTAATATATGAGATAAAAGTAATATTAGAATAATATATATATAACAAGAAGACTAAGCACTAACTGTCCTTTTTTATTTTATGGAGTCATAAATCGCTGCTAGCAGCTACATGAGAATACAGGAGAATTTAGAGAGAATAGATTTTTGTTTCAAATCAACGAAAACAACCAAAGCTAATTCGCAACCCATAAGGAAGCAATGATCACTAATCAATGTCTGGCTCCGGTGCATGAATTAAACTTCTATCTCCAACGATTACCCGGTTAATCCCTGCAAAATGGAATTCTCCAAAATGCGCAACCACATCTAATCCTCCTTTTCAGGGTGGCTGGTAAATCGCTGGTCTCCCTCCCTCCGGGTTTTCACTTCATTTTGAAGCAGATTAAATTGATCCATAAATAAAGTTTTACGATGATGCCGAGAGAAGAGTCCAACACATCCGGAGCGTGGGTGGAAAAGACTTGATACAGTAGATTATCACAAGTCATTTCAGAAAAACTGATTTAGGAATGACTGTATACTGCTCAAAAAGACAGTGAATTAATAATCAAGGGGAATTAAAAAGCAAAAATTAAATAAAAATCTTCTTCTGATTGAGATGTTCTACAAAGAATAGAATTCTATTGAAATGAGATTAATATCGGAAGAAAATCATTAAGTTCGTCTCTGGGTGATTGAAGAAGGAAATCATTGTTTACTGAAATCTATTTAAACTTTATATAAGAATTGGAAAGCAAGTGGTTGACACTAAATTTACTGAGGTTTTGTTGATTTTTTCCTTTTGTTTCTCTAATACTTTTGATTAATCTGGACCAGTGGAACTTTTTATCATCTTTTTCACGGAAAATAGTTGTTCTTTAAAACATCAATTGAAGAAACATGAAACAGAAAAAGTTTGGATGTAATCGCAATTTTAGATCAAAATACACTGCTTACAAAATTATGGGGATATTGCGAAACGAATATAATAAACCCAAAAAATTTGACTTTATTTTATTAAAGAACATCATCAGAGAAGCAAATGACACGAAAATAGAAGTTGTCTGAATATGCAAATGAGGTGCAGAATCCATTTATTGGGATGTGACACATCGCAGGTCAAACGTGAAAAATGTGTCGCACATAGACTGTTCAGTAGGGTGTATGGTCACTTGAGACTGCTACTGACAGCAATGAGGCATGGAGAGGATCAAATTGTCCAGCAGTTCCTGTGGCATTCGTGGCCACTCGCTTACCAGGGCAACTTCCAGCTATGGGAGGTGATTGCACATCTTCCTAGTGCATCCCAAGCGTGCTCGATGGGATTCAGGGCGGGAGAACGTGAACGCCAATCCATGTGGTAGATTCCACCCTCTTGCAGCATGTTGTTGACGAGATGCGTACGGTGGTGGCGTTCATTATTGTCCGTAAAAAGAAAGTTGACCCAACTGCTCCAGCGTAGGTTACCACTATAGGCTGTAGAATTTCATCCTGATATCTTCCACATTCACCGTTCCACTGCTAACAACATTGCTAACGACCACCAATGTTGATGCCTGCCCACATCATGATTCCCGTCGCGTCGTCCAGTAGCAGCGAGAAACTGTTGATCCAGGAAAGGGGAAATAATCCAGCAGCGCCAGTCTCTTTATACAGGGTTGTGGGCAAAATTGCAAATTAACGTTTTGGATAACATTTTCATATTCAGACAACTTTCATTTTCGTTTCATTTGCTTCTCTGATGATGTTTTTTAATAAATAAACTTAAATGCCCTGTTTTTTGTGTGTATCATTTCGTAATATCCCCATAATTTTGTGATCAGTGTACTAAATGAAGTACATTTGCTTAATTTAAATGTAGGTTAATCAGAAAAAAAAGTTTATAAAGCTTGGGTACGAAAAGTAAACCTTCCAATAAAGGAAGAAAATGAATTGTGCACAAATACACTATAAAGTAGGGGAAAGACGGGTAAGATGACGAAGCGTGCAAGATCACGAACTCGGTATTTCTCCGACGCATTCATAGATAGGAGCACCTGTCCAAGCAATTTCTGAGACTCAGGTGATTAGTAACGAAGTTCACTGCAAAGGATGCCGGGCAAGATTGTTTTGCGAGCAGTAGCGAATAGGATGTGTTTGTTTCCCGTGCGTTTGTAATTTTTCGACTTCACAGCGTAAGGAATTACTCGAGTACGTTACGTTGTTTTTGCTCTTTCATAAAATATTCTCAAAATACAACTCATAATGTAAAGAATCATGTGTGGTGTAGGTTGTTTACGATAAGCTTCGGTAATGATAAATAATTTCTAAATGAAATTGGTGGCGTGGGGTAAGATGACGAATGGCAGGGCGGGTAAGATGACGAGAAGTTTGCTTAGTTTGTCATCTTACCCAACATGTTTTTGAGTACCTTTTATGAATAACTTTTGTCCTATTTTAAAAATTGGTTTTGAAACTGAATTTTAGTTGCAGTTATTTTTTTTCTTTTATTTTAAATGCTGATATATGACTGTTTATCTATGGATGTTTTAGGTTTATAAACAATATGCCACGAAATTATACAAGGAAAAGTGACAGGGGAAAGTGGGATAAGGAGACAATGAATGCAGCAATGAATTGCTGAAGTAAAAGATAAAACCTCAAGTGGAAATGCTGCAGCAAAGAAACATAACGTGCCAGAGCCAACACTAATGTTCTTCTAAATTTTTGTTGTACCTAATTCAAAGTTCTGTTTTATTACGAGCAATCTGTTATTGTAATTTAACTGTTTCATCTTTGACTTTTCTAATTCATGCCACACGTTAGTAAGTGAAATTGTGTCTCTACATTTTTAAAATAAAATATTTCTATCTTAATGTATTACTGTTATCTGTTCGTCATCTTACCCACCCCCCTTCGTCATCTTACCCCTTAGGTGGGGTAAGATGACGAAAATTACTCTTTTTTTTTTAGTGAAATATTTTTCATAATTCGAGAGGGTAAAACAGCGTAATATTTTTTTATTGAACATAAAGGTTACAAGAAGGGTCCTTTCAAATTTCGGGTTTTTAAAACCACTTACTAAGCCGAGGGACAATCTCTGAAGCTTAAGTTCTTCATCTTACCCTACCTTGATGATTGAGGCAATTGATACAATGTTTGATCACTTTGTCCATCTCAGTGCTTAAGATCTTGCTGTTGTAGCCACTTTTTTGCATCACGTTGGACTTGTTCATTGCATGCGAAGCATCGACCTGACAGGTGCTCTTTTAAAACAGGGAACAGATGAAAATCAGTGGGAGCCAAATCCGGACTATATGGTGGATGGCCAACATTTCCCAGTGGAAACCGTGCAGCAAGTTGTGTGTGTTCATGATTGTCAGTGAAGGAGGATCACATCGTCATTCAGAAGACCAGGACATTTCTTCTGGATGTATTTGCGCAATTTCTTTAAGGTTTCAGTAAGAGACCAGTTATCCAAGTGGATCGCCATTTTGAAATGACAGCGCGCATCTCCAATGACCCACACGGGAGAGATCTTATCGTAGTATATATCCTCTATCGGATATTTCAGCAAACGCCGGCATTATGACAAATTCCTAAATTTAATTTTTAGCGGTTGTCAACTTTTACCCTAAGCAGATTTGTACTCTCTAAAACTCTCTGATTGAGAAACAGTGAATCAGTGAAGGCTGATAAAACAGGGCATCAATCATGTTGCATATAAAACAGGGCATCAATCATACTAAATATCCATTTCCCGATTTTAAATAAATTCTTGTTACAGTAAAACCTCGATATAACGCTCCCGTTTAAAGCACTATCCCGTTCTTTACGCTCCTTTCATACGGTCCCTGGAATTTTCTATGTAACTCTGTATACTTTTACCCTCTTACAACGCTTCAAATCCCGCTTGTAGCGCTTTTTTATATCGGAAATTTTGTATCGAAAAGAAATGTAACTCTGTAAAGATTCTTTTTTTTTTTTTCCTGGTAGGAGGGAATCTTGAACTCTGTGAAGTTGCGGGTCTGTGATACAGTTGTGCAAAATGTCGAAGCGGAAATCCCTTTCTATAAGTGAAAAATTGCAAATTCTCCGTAGGTACGACGAGAATTCTACAGAAGTCAGAAGGATTTTGCAGAATCTCTAGGAATTCCCTCGTCCAGTCTGCGAACAATAATGAAAAACAGGGATGCAATTACCGATGCAGCGAAGGGTTGTTGCAAACGTAAAAAAGTAAAGTGTGCATTAAATCTGCTCCGAAAATATATTACTGTTGCTCCTAGTGGTGTATCAATTGACGTTAATAGTTACCTGAACCGCATTGAAAATGTCATAATTCATAACAGTAGCACACACACCCGGCAAACCACAATCAAAGATCTTTTTAATAGGAAATAAGCTCATATTTGCAATATATCTATTGCAGAATCATGTATGTTTCCTGTAAAATGGTGTCCAAATCTTTCCCCATCTCATAAATCATTTTCCGTCTATAGCGCTATCCCGCTTATTACGCTTGTAGATCATGGTCCCTTGACGAGCGTAATAACGGGGTTTTACTGTATTTGCTTCCAAGAAGAAGTTGAGACTATTTTGATTAGTGTATATTGTGTGTATATGTATGTGTGTGTGTGTTTGTCTGTTATTGAGTCACAAAAATTCAAAAATATTCCTATTTAGGAATTTAGTATTACTATCATCTAGATCTCAATGGCTTGTGCAATATGTCGGTCGATTTTAAGGATCTCTTTACATGGGGTCAAACACACCGAATCATAAATAAGTTAACAATGAAAAAGTAAATGCATTGATCAACATCAAACTTAAAGTTAAACGGTATTAAGTAGTCCTGATTGGATTTTTGTGTTTGTTTTGTTTAGGACAATCCAGAATACTGTTCAAATACTTAAGTAACTCAAAGAACACTGAATTACATCAAATCTTTAGATAATTAACTGCCTAGATTCTAGACCAAACTTCTAGATGCTGTTTTTTAAGGCCCCAGAAGCTTGGTATTAATATTCATAAAATAATATTAAAATTTCTTAATTTCTTAAATACAATTAAATATCAAACCATAAAGCTAACAGTGTTACGTTTCGTTTTAT
>JAFIDM010003189.1:64848483-64859121 GCA_023159025.1 Thereuonema tuberculata | reverse complement strand
AAAAAAAAAAAAAAAAATTGTTGTGTTCGATCTACAGTTGCCAAATTTGGTCTTGTATCTCTTAGAGTTAAGAATAATTTTCTCTCTGGTTAAGAGAGAGTAAGACACAAACTATGCTGTGTTTCTAGGAATGAAAACACAAAGACTGCGATCGAAAAGGAATCGTTTTTTATTTGTTATTTAGGCTTAAGCCAATATTTCTTAAACAAAAACATTAAGATCTTGCTTTTTTTGTTAACGAAGTATCAAAGTAAATAAGAATCAAGTAAAAATAATCGAAAACAATCTAAAGAAATCTAGTTATCTACATTTTTAATTCTGACAATCACAAAATATTTAGACTTCACAGCAGAATACATGAATTTGTTCGACTTTTTCGATATTCAAGTCGTCAACGCTTCTGAAGAAAACTTTAAGAATCCTTGGAAAAGTTCGCTTCACTCCAAAAATTCAAAAATTAGTTCTTGAGTTTTCAAATCTCACAGGAAATAACATCTCATCAACAAATGACTAAGATCGATTCAATACTTTGGCAATCTTTGAATATTTGCAGGTTTTCAAATAGAGAAACAAAAAATAGTCTGAAATTAAGAAGAACAAATCATACTTATAGGATATTATTTTCCTATGAAGAAATAAGGAATAATTATCCTTGTTATTCACAAATTTAGACTAAAGCAACAAAAATAGGAGATCATAAATTACCGGCCTCTCTGTACGTTGCCATTGGAAATCAGTTTCCCAATGAAGGGAATTGGATCGACGATGTTTCCTCTTCCTCTTTGCCAGGAATTCTTTGTAAAATTTTAGAAAACTTTGGAAATAAAATTGGATATTGGGCATTGACTAAAAGAGCACAAGACAACAGTGGCGGAATCTAAAGATTTTTTAAAACATTATTTATTCATCTCGTCAATGTATTAACAAATCTAAGACGGTTCTAAAACGATTTACACTTCGATACCAAAATAATGGTTGTACAAAGGGTTCCTGTTGTAGTAAAATTTCATTATAATAATTGAAGTTAGGTTGTAATGAAACAATTGCAGACAGTGTTTCTTTAATTTTTCATTATTCAATGGAATTTTTCTTCCCTCTAGGCGTGCAATCAACATTCGAAATCAAGTGGGTTCGAGAGAGCCAAGCAATATTGATAAATTGAAGACGAATTGCTTAGATAAATAAGAAAACTGAAGATTTCTTTAGCAAACATGTAAAAAAGAATCGCAATAGAGAAAAATCAATATTCTGACAAAAGAAATTATCTTTAAATTATTTCGGTTCTTTATGAGCTCGGACTTTGTGGCCTTCCTCTGAACATCATCTGAACGCTTCTTTGGAAATTGAATGAAGGAACTCCGTAGAAAAAATATCAATGCTCTTCATCACAGACCTACTTTTAAAGGACATTGGCTATTTCTCATCGGATCATAATTCAAAAAACAAATGTTAACCACATATTACAACCTGCGGAAAGTGTTTTAAAAACATTTAACATTTCTAAATTTTGTTCATAAAAAATGAAATATATTTCAGGCAAATGAAAATAATGACTTCCTAAATTTGTTAAATATGAAAAGAATAAAAATAAAGAAATTAATTCATTATTTCTCATTGAATACTTCAATCTTGAAACAATATTTTGTTTGTTTCTTTTACTAACAAGAAAATCTAAATCTTTATATAATATATAATTTGAAATATGATTATAATAAAAACTTGGTTCTTGATCCTTCAAACATCACAGGAAATAACAATTCCCCATTCCGTCAATACATGACACGATGAACTAAACCCACTTGCTGTCTAATATTAGTGGAGATCTGATATTCAAATCTTATTGAGTCAAGAGAAATTGTCTTTAATTATGAAAAACAAGTCACAATTATATTAATTATAATATTATTGAAGCTATTGCATTACTGTTAAGAGGTTGATGTTGATAACTAAAGAAAATAATTAATCCAAGTCCTTTATCTCCTAAATATATTTCGTAAATAGAACTTTACTATAAAATTGTATCAAGGATTAAAAAATACAGAACTTATCCTTAGCCGTAAGATCATTGGTGGACCTTAAGCCTAATTTATTATAGTAGCTGTAGTAAAAATTGTTGATGAAAATTAATTCTATTCAGAAACTTTTATGCTAAACATTGATGTACTTGAAAATAAGCCGATTAAGTGTCTTGAACATAAATCGAATTCAAAAAATTCTCTAATTTTAATAATAAATAAATAAACAGCGACAGTCAACGAGTTCTTTATCGAAATCATTTTTGTTATTTCCTGTTATGAAAACTAATTTTTCAGAATAAACAGAAATAAATAAGAACCTTCTAGGGAAAAAAAAAAAAATGCCGGACTGTTCGACTCTTACCCTTGTGACAGTTGGTGATTAGGAGTGGGTGTCCAGCTGGGATCCGTCAGTGAGTCTTTGACAGGAGGATCTCAGCTTGGCTACAACGGGACTGACTACATCGTCCAACTGGAGAAAACAAAAAATGTGTGAAATGGAATGAATGTGAAGGATAGGAAATTGGATGAACGACGAAAGCGTGGGATCCCGTTCAGAGCCAAGCGCGAGCGACTGGGCAGAGGATCAGAGCACAGTCGCTCTGCCTCTCGCTTCGAAACAACGCCATAGGCCGTTCGCAAGTGACGTCAACAAACAAACAGGAAGTTTATGACTACTCTTCCAGGGAAGTTTACTGATAAATCTTCGAGGACAAACTTGATTACTTCAAAGCGATTTTGATTTGATTTAATTAATATCTTATAATACTTATAATAATCAAAAATAAAACTTAAGAATGTATAAATTTTAGATAAATACAAAAACTTTAATTTATTAAATGTATGCAGTAATGTAAGGAAAACTCGATTTCTTTAAACAAGTGCTCAAAAAGCAAAATAATCTAATAATTATCAATTTATAATTAACTGTTTTAAATTATCATTTAAAAATTAATTAATTATCATTGCTAAAAATATTAATCAACATTTCACTGTTAAACGTGATTCAATTCGGTATTGGCAATAGCCATTTTTCCAGATTTATATTAATTATACCTCATTGAAATAACCATGGGTTTAAATCAAAGAGTTCTTCATCCTAAAATGTCTAAAAGAATAAACGATGGTTACGTCATTAAAAGGACGAAACCACGATTGTCCTAAAAACTTAAAGTTATAATACAAGATACAACAAAGATGTTAACAATGATTGATATTTTTCTTCAAGGATTTAAGTCCAAAGAAGGAAAAAGCAACAACAATATAAATAAAGATATAGTGGACTTAACGATTCAGAGTAGCACATCGATGACTATAAGAAGTAACCATCAGGACAATTTGTTGATAAAAAAAAGTATCAAGGGAAGATGGGGAACCACTGCGTATTGGCAGGAGGGAGGGAAGGTGGAAGAGAATTAACTTCTTCCACTACATCCACAAAACAATTTAAAAGAAAAAAAGGAAAGAAAACAAAAAAAACAATACAGGGAAGACATAATTGCCATAAAACAATAGTGACTTTTGTTTTGGTTGATTGGTATGAGCCACTGATTTTTTTTTTGATGATTTAAAGTCATATCCCTTTGACCCTCTTTTCTAACCACTCAAAATTCCAAAGAACATCACTAAAATGGTGTGAATGAACCATTCAGAAGACTCGCAGGAAATAAACTTACTTAGTTGGATGAAAACATTGAGATCATCGCGAGAATAGAATTTAGGCTGTTATCGATACGATATGACGATGATGATGATGATGATGATCGCGAGAATCACCTCTTCACTATAAAAGTTAAATTCTGTAGGTTTGTTTCTTTCCGCGTTGTATTCATTGATGTGTCCACTAGAAATGCAACCAAATATACAACATACCTTTGTAAAATAATAATTCATTAGAAAAATGCATTTGATACTGATATTACAAAATAGCCAATTATATAATTTGAATAATTCAATTTATATTTTTTTTATTTCTTTCTATTCTTAGGAATTTGTTACTAACAATACATTATTAATTAAATATAACTTTGTGACAAAGATTGCAAAATGTAATTCATTTTTCCGAAATATTTTAGCGGTTTTTAATTTTGGAATTCTATTTGAATGGATTTTACTGTTTTCCATTAATTAAGAGAAAAACATAGAAATTACGATAACTCAAAAATTCGTAATTAATTTGTATGAAATTTGGTGACACTTTATAGCATATAGTACGTTAGCTAACATCCAAAAAACATTTTGTATGAAATACTAATTTCCTCCAACAACGACACAATCAGGTCAAAAATAGAATGTTCAAATTAAATAGGTGAAGTATCTCAATATGGTCACCCTAATAGCAGTGATGTTTCATGCTTTTGATGATATGTCTAAAGAGCAACAACCAATGATCTTTTAATGCTCTTCTATGCCCATAGTCTTGAGGGGAGTATCCTGGACATTCGCAATAGGATTTGGGAGGGAGACTAGGCTGACCAATTCCAATGGTCTTCTCTTGAAAATACTGATCTTCCAGCCTAGCTCGGTGTGGATGTGTAAGTGTTCCATGTGCTTCAGGAGAACAAAGGGGTAGAGAACATCGTACCTACATAGTCAAGATTTCATGGTGCTTTTTGAAACTATATACAGATCTGTGCGTCCATCTAACGAGATGCCAATCCAAACACGCTGTTTATCTCCAGTGCTCTATTGCTCCTTTCATGGATAATAATGGGATTATAGTTTGTTCCTCGTTCTCTCCAGATTAGAGCAGTCTCGAATCGTTCTGCAAAACAAATATGAACTTATCTGTGAATGATCTCCGTTGTTTTCAGTCCAACTGATACAATGTTGCCCGATTCAAAGCTTCCCTCCTCTGATAGGGTGTTAGAGACGCACAGATTTCAGATCTATAGCACAAAGACCTCCTTCGTGAATCTTCCAATCATATGGAAGCCAAATACCAGCGTTTCCTGTAATTGCAACTCTCTGTAGGTAGCAGAGATGTTCCTCCAGGCACAAATCGAAGGTAGCAGTTATCTCCGCTTTTTCTTCACTGTACTTTGATTTCAGGGGGAGCTGATTGTGTGGATTAAAATTTGTTTCTGTGGACGACAGAAGACTCGTATTCAGCCCTTTGCTACTTCCATCTGTCTCTAGTCTTCCTACAGCTTTTAAGTTCATCTGTTAAATGATGTCTCGAGTATATTATAATATTATAAGTTCTATGTTTTCTAAAACTGCTTTCTTCAAAATCCTAAGATAAATTAACGAACATTTTCCAAACAGACCCTTTTATACAGTGGTGATCAACTGATGAAAGCGCCACTCATTGGCATTACTTTTCACATCGTTTATTCAATGCATTTAACTCTTAAAGTAAAGCAAACTGTTTACCTTCAGTGGCTGAGAATTTCTCTTCCTTATTATTATACCTCGTGTGTGTGATGTAATTATTTAGGGACCAATAAAAGATCAACAGTTTTATCAACAAAAACATTACAACTGTAACATGTTTCGATAGAATATCATCTTCAGACAAAACAACAACATACCGGCTGAAAACAGCCCTAAAATATTATCAGAACATCGTAACTAATAAACATTATACAACAATCAATGTAAATTTTTCGAATCTATTATTATTAAGACCAATAATTATTATAATGATGAGCTTTCTGTAAAAGCTGTGTTAGATTATAACTTACATTGATTGTTGTATAATATTTATTAGTTACGATGTTCTGATAATATTTTAGGGCTGTTTTCAGCAGGTATGTTGTTGTTTTGTCTGAAGATGATATGCTATCGAAACATGTTACAGTTGTCATGTTTTTGTTTATAAAACTGTTGATCTTTTATTGGTGTGTATGCTCCCCAAATCTCTATATATAAAAATGAATGTATCTTTCTTTCTTTGTCCTTTATACACTCCAAGGCCCTTTGACCTATCTGGACCAAACTTTGCAGAATTACTCTTTAGGACCCTGCGGAAAAGATAGGCTACCTTAGAACCTGGAAACACCACCCCCCAGGAGTTGAAAAGGAGTAAATTCCACACAAATATTGTTATGCAACAATTGGAGCTCGGCGACAATGACAACTATACCCATAGTGTTGTGCAACAATTGCACGAAACTATTGTTGTGCAACAATTGGACCTAAACTATGGTTGTGCATAATAGCGACATAATGAATAATAGTGCATAATGATCAGATGAATTTTTACGAACTAGAAAAGGTCTGACGTGATAGGATTATGATGTTACAAAATTCGAATCTCGAACTAGGGGTATAAACGGGACAGAGAAAGGGGTGGAAAATCTCATATTTTCCGATCTCTATATTATTTTCATATCTATGAATGTCGAGTTACAAAATTCAAATAACATGGAACTAGGAGTGTACACAGGGAGGACGGTGAGTGGATGAGCAAACATGGTTCAAAGATACTTCTACGAGGGATTCGGGATAGCTATAGATTTGTAATGAGATCAGACCTTTTTGAGTTGTTGTTGTTTTTTGTTTTGTTTTTGTACCAACTGGGAAAGTTTCGCAATTGCAATTTCTTTATCATACACATTTGGACATTTGTTTTTTGTAACCCGAGCGAAGAACGGGTCTTTCCACTAGTAAACAATAATTTCTCTTCCTGTTGTGAATTCATTTGTTTCTCTCCTTGGAAAGTGAGGTCTGTATCTAATGAAGCGTTACATGGATCTTCTTGAGTGTCCCATTGAAGGAACGCTCTCAAATCCTCTCCTGTTGTAAATCCTTGTCAAGAAATTCCTTTAAAAAAGATTTAGAAAATAGACAGTAGATTAGTATCTTTAATCCTTTTAGTTAATTCTCTCTGCAATTGATCCTATTTATACTATTTAAGTGTAATTTAAGTAATTTTTCAGAAAATGAAAAATTTGTAGTTTTTAATAGCATATAAATTTGAATTATATTATTACATTAATTTTATAGAATAAGTTGAAAATAAACACAGGTTTTCGTTTTTTGTCGCATTAAAAATACAAAAAAAAAGAAAGAAAAAAAAAAAAAAAAAAGAGACATTTTTGGAAAGTAAGTTTTATGTTCTTTCTCTTTAAGATTTTTTAAAGCTGTTTTTTAAGAACTGAAATGTCTTACATCGAATGACGAACCTAAGATGACTGCTATGTTTTTATAATATAAAAAGAGATAATTTGTTTTAAATAATATCATAATATGATATAATAATGAAATATGATAGATAATAATATTTAATAATAATCAAGTGTAATATATTTCATGTCTTGCGGGGGACTGTCAATCGTAAAAAAAACAACGTTTTGGTGATCAAACGATTATTGACACCCATGTGGATGCCCACCCACAAAACCAACATGGTTTCGTACAGTACACCGACTACACATTATCAACACAGGCCGTTTCCGATACGTGATTGAATTACCTGCAACAAGAAAACAAAAAACAGCTTCTTAACCTTCAAAATTATATTTTTTTGCGGGAGAGGGATGTCAATTACGGAAATAATTCCTACAAACCAAATGTAGCAATTATTCCAATTTATAATTCAAAACTTTTTTTTATATTTTTTTCAAATATTGATTTCAGACACAATTATAGCATCAAAATTTGCGTAAAAATAAGTCTAAAGTCAGTATTATTTTATTAATATAATAAATAGATTTATTAAGAAATAGAAGCAAAATGAAAATGTTAAATCTATAATATCAATACAGTGAATTAATACAGAATCACAATTCCAAAATTTCGGTATTGAACTTCATCTGGAGGGTTTTTTGGCTGATATAAGTTGTTTCCAAAAAACTAAACCTTGTAAAAGGAAGTTTGAAAATTTCAAAATTAAGATTTCTGTTCTCAATATATCATCAAGAAAAGTAATTTACTTGAAATGAAATGAAATATTTTACTTTCTCATTTGTAACATTTTCGAAAGAGGAAAAGTTACTCATAAATATTTAAATCTAACTTATTTTATTTTTAGGTTTAGGCCATTATTTAGGTTTATTTAAAAAACAACCCCGTATAAACCCTAACTCTATATTAAATCCCAAAATCTTAAACGTAATGGAAGGTAATGAATGGCTTTCCACATTTCTGTGTTTAATATTTCACTTTCAATATTTTTCCATTCTACATTTGTATCTGATTTAAATATTCCATATCAGCACCAAATACGAAGAGCGTTTAGTATTCGTATTAAAAGTTTGCCTTTTTAAAATCCTTTTTATTTGTAATTCTAAGTTTTCAAGTTCAGAGCAGCATTGGTATCTGTTCTGAGGTCAATACGCTCTCGTGACACATAAATATTCATGAAATCTTGCACTTGAGCTCTTTTGTGGTCTCTTTCAAAACCAATATCGAGGCGAGAGCAGAGACAACGGGCGTTCACTTGCTGGCTTACGATAGAAGACAGCTTCATGGCCAGGTGTTCTTTGTGATCACATGTTTTCTCAATTTTCTTACAAACAGAAATGAAGTTACACTTTTAAATAACTACAAGAAACTAAGTAACGATTTAGCTTTTGAAAATACACATCCATAATTATTAAGTAAATGCAATCAAATACAGTTGTTTGCCTACGTATTACACTGTGAATGTTTCAACTCAATGCTATCGAGAAAGAAATGTATTATTGGCGATAAATCTGAAATCTAGTTTGGATTCGCAAAATTTTGGTTACATAGTTCCGAAAACTGCGAAATTAAGAAAATTGTCTTTAGTTTTGGCTGAATTAAAAATCACCGTTTTGTGAATTTATACGAAATGTTGTTTTCCTCCTTTTGAATAACTAACTGAGGCTCCGCCCTCTGCCATCGTCATTGTTTTTTAGTATCGATTGATTCTTCCTAATTTTTTTTTAATATTTACTTTGCGAATTAGATTTGAAAAATTTTAAAAATTGAATTGATTCCCATTTTTTTTATAAACAGTATCTAAATTTCTGAACATCGTAAGATAATGGACATCCTGAATTGTTATTAGAAACAAAGCTTCTGTCTTTAGTTCTGCGGAGGTAATTTATAAGGGAGGATTGAATGTATCTTTCGTTCCCATCTACAATTCTTTTCAGGTTGGAAACAAAAGCTTGAATTAGTGTCTCCCTCCCCCCTCGTTTAATCTTGAATTTCAAATCAACAATTTAAACATCATTTCAGGTAACGTTTTCTAAGAATAATCATTTTTTTTTTTGCAAAGTTTTAATTAAAGCTCAAGTTCTACTGCTAATAAAAACAAAATACACACAAACACACACACACACACACACACACAATCACCTGATATGAACTAACAAAAAAAAATTACCTTGGTAAGCCCTCAGTTACCATCGCATTAGGGGAACCAGCAGGCACTCAGAGGTGAGTTTGTGGACTGGAGAAACCATCGTCCTCTTATTTTAAGAGTCGTCCACCTTTCCGAAAGAAATCAATCCTTGCGTTTTAGAGAAGGGTTTCGGGAGTAGTTTTTTGACAGAGGGAGAAACAGTGATAAAGTAAATGAGCCTTTGTTTTTATATTGGATAATAAAACATCACTACAGTCTAGTAAATAGAGATACACTGTCTGATCAAAAGTATTACTTATTATGTTAGCTTACATCATTCACAACAATGGCTCATACAGATATACAAGGTCTTGTAATCTTCGTAACAATAGAATGTGCCGTACTGAACACTCTGTAACTTTCAGTCTGGCACTATTATAGAAAATTCCACCTTCATCACAAATGAATTGCTGACTCAATCAACAAACAGGTGATGTTGTTTGGATATGGAAACACCTAGGAGCAACAATCATCAACAGTAAACTCAAAAAATCATAAAACCTCGTCTTTCCTGGTTAAAACAATCGCTACCGAGTTCCGAAATGTGTCCATAACCAGTGCAAGCGCATAACTGTACATTGACCTAAGATCAGCAATTTCAATACTGAGTGTAGGGTAGAATGGCTAGAGCTCGTCGCCGTTGGATTCTAATATCCAAATCACAATCCTAATCTTGATCGTAGACATTGTCAACTGAAGCTCTGTAATCGTGTAATTCGCTTCTGTCACCATTTTCCATCAGCAGTTTCATCGTTGACATGGCTTTAGAGCATGCTCTAAAATTTAGGGAATTTCATTCATAGGTCAGTTGTGAGCTCTAATCACTAACGGCGGTGCAGTGACATACCAGTAAACAAAAGAGAACCCTTACATTTAGCGGCACGAAGAAACTGCCACCATTTCTGTCACCGCGTCGATGGAATCCAAGGTTATTATGAATTAAGTATCGCAATCATGGGATTATCTTTCGAAAATCCTTATATACAATTTCTCAAAAGTGTAATTGTCTCGGTATGCCATATCCCCCTTAAAACTTCATCAAAATCAATGATTGAGACATCATTTTCAAGTTTACGTTCACCACTAATAACGAAAAATAAAGAAAGTGTTGAAAATTAATAAAAGAAGTTTAACGTGCCGAAATAATTCAAAAAAGATATCAATCCCAGGCACAAAGCTAAAGTTACGATTCGCACTTTGAGTGCAGGACAAGGAACTTTTGTATTTTATATCTTGTTTAATTTTTGGTTAGGATTTTTTCGGTGGGAGGTCCCATTCTCGGGTGCGAGAACCGGGATACTAACA
>JAFIDM010003189.1:64836958-64847136 GCA_023159025.1 Thereuonema tuberculata | reverse complement strand
TACGAAAGGTCAATAGGATGTTTAGATTTCATGTGAACCTGAGAACTGTTATAAATCATAATCGACACTGATAATAAACTGTCAATGCATATCCATTGGTGAACATTTCATCCCAGTTTTTATGTTGAAATGATATTAATCTACTGATATTGGGACAAAGAATATCCATTGAATATGGTTTTTCTGCATTTTCTCAATCCAATATGATGCTCTGCTTTTATCCATTCCTATTTTCCGGAGATTTTTTCTTAAGGACAATGTATTACCTTCTTTTATTTGGTTTAAATTATCTTATTTGTGTAAATAATGTAAGCAAAAAATTACATTGGTAAATAAAGGAATTACCACTTATTTTGAGATCGGATCCAGGCCAAAACAAACTAGCACTTGTCTTGCCTTGCCGTGTAGCAGTCAACCAGATCTAGGAAACAAATGGAAATTAGATGTTTTCATTAATATTCCGAAATATCTAAAGCCTTCCATGTAATTACAATAAATCTAGCCTAAGAATTCTGTGTTGTTGAAACTGAACACCTGAATCAGTAAAAGAGAACTGAGAGGAATTAAAATAAATGATATAACAATTAATGAATTCAGATGCTGTCTCAAAGTGGAGTTTCCTTGTTCATTCATAAACAGTCAATTTCTATTATGTATCGAATGTAAATTAGTAATGAATTCTAAAGAAAATTATGTCTACATTATGCTGGTAATGTTACTTTTATGCTACCATATCAGCTCAATTGATCCTTGTATTGGGAATTTAAGTATTGGGAATTTTATTCGTTATTATTATGATAATAATAGATAAGGCTTTGGGTATATAAAAAATAAATCAAATAAAATCCATTTTTCTCAAAACGAAATGAAACAAATCCATTTATCCCTCGTATAATTAATATTCTTATCCTTAAGCTTAATTTAAAATGTATTAATTAAATAAAATAAAAAATATTCTACATTTCACTAAATTAAACCTCAAAGAAAAAAAAAAAACCACATCAAATATCTTAGACGAGAGCAGTGAAACTTTGTCATTATATAATAGGAACCGACGAAGACATAATCTATGCCATATCAATAGTCTGGTTAAAATGATAACTTATTTAGAAAAGTGGGTCTCTAATTTAACAAGACTCCTCTGAGCTAAATGCACAAGGGCACTTTGTTGCACTGTTTGATTAGGATTTGTCAAAATATTCCAAAGTGATGACGTAGGCTGCAGAGAGATATTCGATCTTTATGGATGGTCTAGCAAACAAGCAGTTGTACTATTCAATAAAAACTAATAAATTGATTCGTGACATAAGAAGAGAATTGTACATTCTCATCTAAATTTTAGAGACTTCATACTGATAGAGTTAGTTATTGTATATGATGTACTGCATGACTCTTTGAAAAGTGGAGATGGTAATAGACTTTTAAAAGTCTGCAATGACTTCACTTGAAGGCTTTCCAAAAAGATAGATTGCTCGGGCATTTTGTAACTGACGATTAAAACACATGCCTCTAAACTCTGGAACAAAACCATGCGTCGTGGAATGGAAACAAATGACTCCGAAAAAAAAAGCGTTGTGCTCTATTGGTCGTGTGTTTCGAAATCACACGAATTCATGTAGAGTGGAACAATAATCCTAACTGCTACCTACTGTGTTTTTACACACGTAAAACGTTTACTAGAGTAAGAAAGCGAGCAAAACTTCTCTACAAACATGCCGTGCCTTTAAAGAAACTAAAAGATAGCTCAAATAGCGAAAGCTTATAATATTTGGGGCTTGAGAAACCTTCAACATCTATCATACAGTGACTTTCATCTTTTTAACCTCCCTACATTTAATAGCAACTGAGTCTAAATTGTAGGACACTGTCCAATTTCTTTACTAAACCACATGTGCTTATTTAGATTAACTGTAAAGGCCTTCAGATGTGGAACAGATGTTCTCTGGTGGGATTTGCTATTATGTAAGTTCAGTGTTTTCCAGATCTCAAATATTCTCTATGTTTTCTTACTTTCCAGTTCTTTTGCTAAGGAATCTTTCTTCCGGAAATAAGATTTCTTCTTAATTCCTTTACCTGCTGAATAATTCATTTAATTGAAATTGTTCACTAAAATTTTAAATCATTTATCTGAAAATTTGATGCTGCTGTGTTCGACTCCTGGCCTTTTACTAATTGTTGATTTCTATCTATTAAAAAAAAAATCACAAATCTCTGGCGAAGTTAACTTATCAGCACCATCACCAGGGATATTTAAAGTATCCAGGATTAAAGTATTTAATCCGTATCATCCGAAACTGAACTGAAGCATCAGAAAAACAGTAGAGTACAGTTTTTCTCCAATAATAGTCTTGTAAATATTGTTGCTTTTTGTGTTTTAAAATTTGAGGAACATATTTTTAAGATTATTCTCCTGTAATCTTAGATTTGCTTCAGTATTATGTGATCTCCTTATGAGCGATCCCGTTATATAAGTGAAAGCTTTTAAGAAGGTTCTGTCCGTTATCACCTCTAAAGCCTAAACTATAAACTATAAGTAATACCTTATTAGAAATAACTTTTAACTTGTAGAGATGGAAAAAAAAATATCAGTTTCAATCTATCTATCTCACAGGAATTGGATGAAAATGAAACATGTTTGGGGTCGTTGTAGTTTCGTTTACAATTATAGGAAACCAGTTTTTTCCTTGATTTTTTTAATAACAATTCCAATAGAAACTGTTGCAAGGGATACAAAAAGCTTTTACTTCATTGCAATCAAGTCATGTGCTGTTTAAGAATATAACAGAAAGACGGCATTTACAGGAAGGTAATAAATAAAATAAATAATAAATTATTTCCAGAACTTAAATCTAATAAACAAAAAAGTGTGACTTAGTTGAGGACTTACAGGTTCACCCTTCCACCAGATTCCGTTGGTCTCTGATGGTTCCTTTAAGTCATATCTAGAATCGAATTCGGGATCAAACATGTGATTTGCAATTATGCCATGCGATTCTGGATATAAACCCTAAAGGGAAAATATGGAAGCAAATAAGTAGATTATAAATTACCATAAAAATTAAAACAAAATTATATTTTCATTCAGTAAGATTGTATGTGAACCTATTTTCAAAGCAGTTCAGGCAGATTTTCTTTATTTATGTATTCTTATCTCCATATTTAGTCTTATCTCTGATAGTCACTAAATATTACTAAAATTAGGCAGACATCACTTTTTTTTTTAATCTTATTTGCATCCTTCATTATTTGCAGTTGCGATAATTAATGTTTATTTTATTGGTTTTATTGTGATTGTAAATAACGCGGATGAGTCTTTTGAAAGAGTCTTCATTTGATTGAAGATATCCAGTTTATCTCCCTAGCTTTTAATCTAATGAATCCTAGGATACTTTCACCAAGATAATAAAAGTAGGAAAAATTTCCAGACAATCAGTAACAAGCCGAAATAAATACAGAGTTGATTATTGTCATTCACTGTCAGTGATTCCATAATATCTTGCACAGAGTTCTAATAACAGCATTGGTATAAGAATGGACTTATTTACATTAACAGGCTAATTTTATTTATATTTATTCAACAATACAGTTCCCTATCATTATTTTGTTAAGGCCATAGACAAAAATACAATCCCTCCTCATTCTAACAACATTTATCTTTGGATTGCTTTATAAAATCATTCATTTTCATCGCTTGAACCTGAATTCGGATCCCAACGTAGGCTTGCATGATTATTTCTCTCTTCGTTGTATGTTTCTCTTCCTTTACAAATTAATGGGACCCTTGTCTAATAAGCGTAAAAAGGTCTAAGTGCTAGTGAATCCACGATTCTTCAGAAATCTACATCTACATTCATTGTTGTTAGGCAAGATTTCTACAGTGTATTATCAAAGCACCAACAGAGTCTCAGTCCACTATCTACTTGAGGGACCTTACAGATATGACAATTTTTTCCAGTACAGACGAATTGGGGTAGATTTATAAATATGGCGTAGCTGTATTTTTGAAAGTAAATGTTTGTTTCTGATCTCATAAAAAGGATTGATACGTGCTCAAATGACCTTGAATATCTTATGTATCCTGTCAGGGGCGTATATAAGGGGGGGGGGGGGGGGCCCCCCCCCCCCCCCCCCCCAAATATAGAAGATATCTCCCCCCACCTTTTTTTTTTTGGTTGAACAGAAAAGTTTTCGTGGTTTTTTTTTGGTTGCCCCCCCCCCCCCGAAAATATATTCTATATACGCCACTGTATCCAGTAGAACTTATTGAATAGCAATAGGAGATGCATTGAAATTAAAGAGTTTTTAGACACAGACGTCTTTCTTCAGTATACTTGGTTGATGCTATATTCCCCCCCATTACCTTTTACACGTCACAGACAAATATATCTTTCGAAAAGAGCTCCTCTCAAGAAAGTCCTTTGAATTTGGAAAAAGAAAATCGAGTTTTTATCATTTCAGATTCTCTAGTTCCTGTCGTCTTTGGAGGAAAAGACGCTGTATTTAAGCTCAGAACCTAACAAAGAAAATATTTTTAAAAAAGAAGGCTGACAATTTTGATTGGAATGTTTAAAAAAAGGCGAAGTTTCATTTCAGTAAACAAACGTTGTTGTTATGGACGAATAGATGGAAACCAAATTTAGGAAATTTTACTTGAATTTCTTTTGAACTAAAATTTACAGATTTCTTAAAACATTATTTTGACAGAAAAACAATTTTGATAATTCTTTTTTGATTTAAGGATTAATGTCAAGTCTTACTGTAGCTATGGTATAATGATTGGGAAAGGTCTTTGTTGGAAACACGGGTCTCATTGAGGTTGCATGAACGCCACAGTGTTTGAGTGTCTCTAAAGCCGAAGTCCTTCCTCTATCAAAGTAATCGGCTCTAAATCCATCCACAGAGATAACGAGAAGTGGAGGCTCCTTCTTCAAACTGAAAACAAAAGGAAACTTTTTGCTAGATTATGTATTTAGAATAATTTAAAAATAAAACAATAGCTGTTCATACAAACTGATGGATAATATTTAAATATCAAACTTACATATTTCCTTCTCCTTCCAAAAATTAACTTCTTTTCTACATCCAAGCAATTGTAATGAGAGGGATATTTTTTCCTCTTTTCCTTCGAGTTGTTATCCGAAATAGTCATCCAAAGCCATTTGCTTACCTTTCAGGACACACGTGTCCTTCGCTCGCTTCCCACGCTCTCTGCCTCCAATCGGTAATAGATGGAGTTTTTTCTGTGGCCTCATCAGTCTGCGAATAACCATGGCTGTGGATCAATGCAATCCAAATACAAAGACTGTTCTGGAATACAAACAGAACATTAGTCAAGGAATAGATTAACAAACGGAAAATGGAAACTTGTTATTAAGAGACACTATTCTGCCTATAGTGATTTAAGAATAAAGTCCTACTAAAGACAGTAAGATTCGTAGGAATAAAACTCAACACACTTAAATTAATATAAACATGTAGTGAATTTCAAAAAACCATTATATGATTCGCCTAAACCTTACAAAGGTCTTCCTCGGATGAAGAATGAAGTAACAATAATAATGCCACCATTATAAAGGTATTGTCAATAATAAACAATTAAACCATTAACATACCAATCAAATAAACACATTCTTAAAGCCGATAGACAATCAAGAGGGAAAAAAAATAAAATAGCAAACCATATTCCTGTTTATATAGATTAAAAACATCAAAATTCACCAATATTTCGTTCTTTTACTCAAAGAACTTCGTCAAGGTTTACATAAGAAGAAAAGAAGACATCTTTCCTTTCTAAAATCAACAAATAAATTAAATACAAATAAATCTTTCACGAGCTAAACGTGAATAACAAATAAAATATTCACGATCTTAACGTGAATAAAAAACAAATAAATAATCATATCCTAACCAAATAACAATAAAAGATTCATGAATTGACGAAGAGGAAGGCAGAAAATAGGAAAGATTGGAGAATGCTGGGTTTGCAGTGAAGGACCTGCCCTTGGCAGAGAACTATGAATGAATGAATGAATGAATGAATTAAACAATAACAAAATAATAAAAACAAAAACATCTTCTATAAAATAACAAAGACATTTATTAACAATCTGCAATCCAAATAAATAAAATTAACACAAAGACCTACAGTCTTACATTAAGTTCAATATTTCTTTCAACTTATTATTATTATCCTTTTCTTTTTTTCATATGTAAACCTTGAAGAAGTTCTTTGAGTAAAAGAACGAAATATTGATGAAGTTTGATGTTTTGTATCTATATAGGAAGGATTTAATATATTTAATAGTTTTTGAAGTTATTTGGAACATATTCCAGTATATTTAATGTACGCTGATAATGCTTAATCCTGCTTCTTCAGGCTTAAAAATACATAGAATAATTATAACAAACATATAGGCAATTATGGCAAGGTTCATATTACATGTGAATGGGGATTACATTATTATCATGTAATATGAACCTTTGCCATAATTGCCTATATGTTTGTTATAATTATTCTATGCATTTTTAAATCTGAAGAAGCAGGATTAATTTTTACCCTCGAAATATAGCAATGATGAATAAGAATTTTCAGTTGGAATTTTTATTCATAATGAGAATATATATATATATATATATATATATATATATATATATATATCTGTTTATTGAAGTACACTGATAATATACTGGAATATGTTGACATTAGTTTCACTTGTGAAGAGGAAAGTGACGCCATTTTTGGACGTTCCTGTGCAACGCTTGGAGAATAGAATTAGTTCTATCGTTTTGGAAATGCCTCTAATACTGAGGTTATGTTATATGGAAAGTCACAGGTGCCTATTGGTTTTAAAAGAAATATTATTGTTAGGGTTACCAGAAGGGCTTTTTCCCTAACATCAGCTTTTTGTTTGTTTCATGAAGAATTGAATAAAGTTATGACATCAACATTAGAAGTGGTTATACACGTCAAGTCATTGGAGATATCATTGCTAGCAAAAAAAATAAGCTTATATAACCCTGGAAAATTTATACGGCAGAAACCAAGATTCTATGTTAGTATCCCTTGCATTCCTTTGTTATTGTAAGAAGAATAAAGAAGAAACAATTTGATTAATAAATATCGATGAGTGATTATTATTTACAGTATTAAGAAATTTTTGATTAAAGTAGGTATTAAGGTTGTAGATAAAACCAATAATCAACTGTGCGATAGGTTAATATGGGTGAAAGCCTGGACTGAAGTTCTTTAAGGTTTACAAGTAATTGTGTTTATCCAATTCCCTGTTTGGGTAATGAGTGTTTTCATGTAGGGTAGACCCTTCGACCGTTGTACGTGAGATATAAAGAGCCCCAGAGGGCGATGGAAAAGAGGAGTTTACAATATAAGACACCAAGTTTAAGCATTACTTGGGTTTTGATAAGACTAGCATATTAGAACAATACAGGAATGCTTACTTAAGGACATTACATTGGATTTGGAAGAATAATTCACTTATACTAAGTTATCTATTGATAATATACTGGAATATGGTTTGCTATTTTAATTTTTTTCCCTTTTGATTGTCTATCGGCTTTAAGAATGTGTTTATTTGATTGGTATGATAATGGTTTAGTGGTTTATTATTGACAATACTTTTATAATGGTGGCATTCGTATTGTTACTTCATTCTTCGTCCGAGGAAGACCTTTGTAAGGTTTGGCCGAATCATGTAATGGTTTTTTGAAATTAATTAATTCACTATATTAATTTAAGTGTGTTGAGTTTCATGTTTGATAACTAATAGTATACACACTTTAATTTGCTGATTATTACGATTCACATGAATATTTTTTTTTTAAATTATTATTTTTCTTACAAAAGATCTCCTACCTGATAGAATCGAACTAATTTTCCCATTTAGTGAGCAAGGGTCGATTCGAGCGGATGTGAAATTCTTTTATGGCTTCGATTTCAACATTTTAGATGTTTTTTTTTTACAATCGAAATAACTAATATTAAAGAGTGAAATATTAGTGGCTCTGATTTGCAAGAATAAAACTAAATATTACATTGTCTTTTTTCTTTAAATGTAAAAAAAAAATATTTAATTACAAATGATTTCAAATAATAGATAAAATTAATCCAGAATAACATACAGTCGAGAATACAATTAAGAGGGCTTTTTTTTTTTTTTTTTCAAGGCTTAGACATCTGTAAATAAAGTGTTAGAAGCCATACAAACAAAGTTGCATTAATAAGAAGAAAAAGTTATTAAAAAAAATTGTAAAATCAGGGCAGGGTTTTCTGGCATCATTGGGGGCCCTTCGGCTGGAAACGAATTTGGGGCCCTTTCAGCTTTACTTAACGGTGGGGGAGTCGGTGGGTATGGAATGAATTAAGGGATATTTTTATTACTACACAATAATGTTTTTATTATTTTATTTTTATTAGTATACAATAATATTACAATTATTTGCATTATTTATGAAATTTCTGCGTATAATATATTAATATACAGAAATATTTACAAATAATGCAAATAATGAGAAACTTTCAGGTGCATTCTATATATCTTATTCAAAATTATCAAAAGTGATCAGATGAATAACACCTATTCATAAGTTTTACTATAGCGTAGCCTGCAAAAAAAAAAAAACACAATTACACTAAGCCAATAACTTTTTCCTCAATTCTTCACTAGTATTAGGTACTTTATCTATGATTAGATCTTTATCTAAACTAGGCCATCCCTCTGTCTCCTCCTGGTAAGTATCAGATAATCCAAGAAGAATCGATTCCAAGCGATTACGGCAAAAAGTGAAATTTTATTCCTTTTTGATTGAACTCATTATTTGATAGGGCGCGAACAAATAGAATAAAAATAGGATTGGATATTGGGGGGGACCAGCAGTAGTCCAATGGTTAGCGTTCCTGACTGCGAGGACGAAGGTCCTCGGTTCGAATCCCATGCAAGGCGAAAAAAATTAAAGTTTTATAATCTGACTTTATCAGCAAGGGAAACTAATAATTAAGAATTGCGCCAGACAGACAGAGAAATTAAAGATTTTAGTAATATAGATTAAGAAATAAATAATTAGTTATTAAGAAATAATAATTTAGAAACAAATCTCGTTCCACATTCATTAGAATCAAGTTGGACTATGTATCTTGAATCAGAGTTGAACTAAGCCTGTTTTTTTACTATTTTTAACCTTAGAAAATACCCTTTCACATGTTACTTGCGTACTTGGAAGGGTAACAACAAACTTGTATGCTGTGTATAGGTTAATAAAAAGCTCAGATCGAGATAATTCATAAATAATGGGAAAAGCACAGGTCAACATTTGAAGCATTGTCTTTTCTCGGTGCAGAGGACAAAATTTTCTTCGTATTGATCTGCAAACTGTTTTAGCTCTTTTGTAAGGCAAGGCTATCTCATGTATAATCCAAAAGACACCTTAAGACAAAAAAAAAAAAAAAAAAACGAATCTCCAAATCGACGACCAAAAAAAAAATAAATCTTCAGACTTTTGAAATCTCACATGCGGTCACCCCAAAGTGTGGACGCGGTCGATGTCTTGCTCACCCATGCTCTATTAATAAAAGACTTCTTTACACAGTTTGGGAATGGTGCATAGAATGTCGGGAGGGAAAGTATCTATGTTTGTTATTTCAGAAACTTTTTAGGGTCTAGCCAAGAGCAATCTTTTAAAATATCTTTGTTGGGTACGAATCTTTCTTCAATACTTGTTTTGGCACAGACCTCTTGCCGACCAAATATTTAAGTAAATTGTAGACACGTTGAACTCGATTTTCCCGGTTTCTGGGGTTTAGGATTAATTACCGCCTGTATTAATTACTACCTACCTATATTAATTATCTTACAAAGTTTAATCTTATAGAGCTTAAGACAGTTTTGTTGATTTTGGGGCCTAATGCAAATTTAAAAAAATTTCTTTCTGTTCGGCAATAATATGTAAATCCCCGTCCATCATAGTGCTTAGTAATGAAGGCTATGTTGGGGCCCTAACAGTTTATGAGGAGCGTAGCAAATGAAGAAGCCAGATTAACTTTACTTTCCAACGGTCTGTACTAATTACGCTTAGAACAGTCTGGTAGTAGGCCCATACCTGCCCATTGGCTGACGAGTGAAGGGCTAAACGCACTACTCCATCTTCCGTTATGTTTCCGTAACGTA
>JAFIDM010003189.1:64768813-64836948 GCA_023159025.1 Thereuonema tuberculata | reverse complement strand
TTTGACCAAGATATAGGGTTTTTAGAGTTATGGCTTGTAGAGTTAGGGGCTTGGCTTTACATGAGAGCTCATATCTTTTTACCAGTGAAAGCATTATGAGCGTGTAAGTCTTGGCAACTTATTTTACATGAAATGTTTTGAGGGGGATTTCATTTCTTTTTGTAGGATGAGATCTGATAACTTTTTAACAGTGAAAGCGTTATGAGCATGTGAGTCTTGGCAACTTATTTTACATGAAATGTTTTGGGTGGCATTATCTATTACAACTAAATTTAGTTTTAAGATTATTTAGAAAATGGATTTTTTTTTTTCAATACCCTACTTTTCTGTTTTTCTATTGGTCAACTTGTACATGCAAGCTGTTTGCACTTTTGTAAGAAATCACATTATTACACAGTATTATTTAGGCCGAAGCATTGAGGGTACGACGTATTTCAGATCTTAATAAAATCCAAAGTATAAAAGCTAGATAAATGAAACTTAGCGTATTTGATTAGTATGGTAACTGCATCTTATCCTGAAAATTTGAGCTCTCTAGTATTATCCAGGCCGAAGCTATAAGGGTTCGAAAATACGACGAAACACTTCCAGAAAAGGTACGTAGTGCCCTTCCTGCCTTCGGCTCGTCTTGGCGGGGGCACTGCCGTGCCCCCAGATAAAATAAAAAATATTTTTTTCTTTGTAATTTCCGAAACGTTTATACTTAATACAGCCTATTTGTCTGTCATTATAATTGAACCATGTTAGATGTAAGTTTCTTTAATGTTGCATTTCTTTATTTATTCAATAGTTACTCTTTTCTCTCCTCTTTGGTTCTTCACTTAATACTTCCGCTTTACGTATAGCTTGTTTGGTGCGTTCAGATATCTCTGCTTTTGTCTCTTCGACGATATTGTCTCAGAGTAACATAAAAAGAGCAGCTGTCCTAGATTCCTATTGATAACAACTCAAGGAGTGCCTGGAAACATCTGATTTGTAACTTTTTTTAATGTTTTATTTTGGATAGTTTCTTCTGCTCTTTCTTTTTATTACGTTGTTTCTGTTCATTCAAGTCTGAAGATTTTTATTTTCTACTTCATCAGATTACAATGAATATTGTTTTAATATCATTATCACTTTTAAAACTAATTACTATTTTAACTTAAAAACCTACTTTAAAGTCATAACTACTAGCAATAACTGCTGTTCATAGAAGGGAACGACCTATTTCAATCCAAAAGGGTCGGAAGGAGATCGAAATAAAAGAAAACCAATCGTATAATAACCCAAAAATCAACTTTCCTTATTGAGAAAAGACCTCCATGATTTGCAAAAGTAATGGTCAAGCATCAAATATTGTCTTCGACTCTTTCCCAGAGGTTTTTGGTCTTAACTGTTGAAAAAAGAAAAGGAATTTTTAAAATCTATATCTATAATCTTAAATTAAAAGTCAAGTTTGTATGTTTGTATCTATGTTCCCTTTACAATTTTACACTTTTTGACTGATGTGAACCTTGGAACCTCGACATACCACCTCCTCATCCTGAAAATGAGTGAAATCCCTGAAATAGTGCGCCTTTATGCCCTTGGTGGCGACAATGCGAACTTCACAAATATTATTGTGCAACAATTGGAGCAAATATTGTGCAAAATAACGCCACATAACATCCTGGTGGCGACAATTGCAACTAAACTATTGCTGTGCATAATAGCGCTACATAGTAACCTGGTGGCAAAAACTAGAACTAAAATATTTTTGTGGCAGATATTATTGAACGATACTTCAACGGGTTTTCGGATTGCACAAAAAGAATATAAGTACAGATAAGGTATGATTGTTTACCAACTGGGGATAGTCTGTTGTGAAAGGGGTGGGAAGTCTTATAATCTCTGATCTCAATATTAATATAACATTACTTTCTATCTATCACGTGATTTTTGTACGAACTGGGGAAGTTTCGAAGTGATTTCACAATTTCAATTTCTATCTGATCCACATCAGGACATCTATTTTTCGTAATCAGTATGAAGAACGGGTCTTTCAGCTAGTTATATAAAAAAGTGGTCAAATATTGTTGAACGATACTTCTATCGCGTTACACAATAAGAATGTGGGGGTGAACTTTGCAGACCTGCCAGGACAGCGTAGGCGAATACAATTTTGAGGTCGTATTGTGGGGTTCCGGGTGATCATTCCGGAGAATCGGTCAACACGTTGGACGTGAAGTGTCCGCTGTGCATCAGTGTCGGCGCCTGTGGTCCGAGGAAGGTCTAGATGCTCATCAGCCTGGTTCCGGTTGGCAACAGCATGCGGATGCACACTAGAACCGTCGCATAAGAGCGGCCATCACGGATCGCAAGGCGACCGCAGCACAGATTAGGACCAGTCTCACATCCGGGGTGTCAGCTAGGACCATCTGCAACCGTTTGCAGGAATCTGGGCTACGATCATGGGTGCCTTGACACAGTGCAGGCGCCTCCAGTGGTGTCTCGAAAGAAGCACCTGGAGGGATGAATGCTGCAGCATTGTGATTAGTGATGAGATCAGGTCCTGCTTCGGCGCTAGAGGCAGAACCTGATCTCATCACTAAACACAACGCTGCAGCTTTGATGGTCTTTTGCGCGTGCGGCGTCGACTAGGTGAGCGGTACTGCCACAGTATACGGCCGCGAAACACAGGACCAATGCCTGGCATCATGGTGTGGGGAGCCATAGCCATCAATGTCCATTCGCCTCTGGTTGTCCTACAGGGGATACTGAGTAGTGCAGCGTACATCCAGACCATCATCCAACCCGTTCTGTTGCAATTCCTGCAACATTAGGGAGATGTGCTCTTCCAACAGGACAGTGCCCGCCCACACAGCGCTCGTGCAACCCAACGAGCTCTCCAAGGCGTTCGTCAACACTCCTGGCCAGCACGATCACCGGACTTGTCCCCTATTGAGCCTGTGTGGGACTCAATTGGACGGCGTATTGCCCGGTCTAGCACCGGCGACAAACTTTCACCAACTGTGCCACCAGATGGAATGTGCGTGGACCTCCATTCACCAGGATGACATTCGGCACCTCTACATAGTCTCCATGCGAGAGTATGGCCTGCATTGTTGCTGGAGGAGGGTACACAGGGTACTGACAAGGCTTTTGACACTCACTGCAGCCACTCACTGTACTTAGGCGTGTGAATAAAATTTCAATCTCCTAGAACCGTGGCTTCAGGGTGTTCATTTTTCATTTTCCATCAATATATAACATAACTTTGTTCTTATCACGTGATCTTTGTACGAACGGGTAAAGTTCCGAGTCATCTATCCTGCGGAAAATATAGGCAACTTTGGACACACCATCCGCTCCCCCCGATTTCAGTCCGACACACTTTGATGGCAATAAATGCTTAACAGATGTGCACTAAATTCTGCATAGTTAATCTCTAGGACCCGACGGAAAATACAGGCTACCAAAAACCAGAACTCTCACCCCCCGGGTACTTTAAAGCTAAAACTAGATAGAATATGAAAGTACAGTAAAATACTTGTGGGGCTCTTTTCTAAACCGCTATTCTGATTATATTTTTCCATTTTTTTTATTTCCACTTTTTTCCGTTTTTTCTTCTTTAAAATATTACCATCCTTACATGGGTTTTGTTCTTTTTTGAATCTACATAACTTTAAATAGCAAATTAATACAATGCTATAAGCATTATAAGTACAATCGAAAACGAACTCTAGATCTAGCCAATTGTTTTCAGCATTATATACAGCATTTCAAGCCTACATTAGACAGTAAAGATAGCGGCACAATGGACTGCATCATCCCTCTGATGAGATTAAACTAAAAAGACAGTTCCCATGGATCCGAGATCTCGTTCACTGAAGATGAGTACATTCAGTTTTTTATGCACTTATTTAGTATTAAAGAACTAGAGAGGAGGCGATCGGATATTTTATATGGTGCGTTACAAAATAATGAAATACGAAAAATCAGTGAAACCTTATGAAACTCGAGAAGATACATTAAATAACGAATATGACATTAATAACGTCTAGTTTGTCATAGTAGCTTTTAGTCGCGTTAACTTCTCGTGGATTTTCCACGAGTACTTTGATTTCTACGCCATGTAAGTCTATTCGCTGGGTCGTCATGAAGATACGGTGAAGCTCAGCTTGTAAATTCATAACAAGAGTTCATCCGAATCTCACCAAGCTCTTCCTTGACGTAGGAACACAACCAGATGTCGCAAGTTGTCAGGGCAGAACTTCGTGGAGGCCATTTGAGACCTTGTCCGATCCGATGGGAAACTGGGTACTAAGCCATTCTAGAAACGGAAGTCTAGTAACTAATGTTGAAGGACGATGGTATTAAGACAACCAATTCTTTCTACGTTCCGGGAGCAGCCAGTGCGAGATACGATGTATTCATGCCAGATGTCTTGGGGGAAAAAAAATAATGATTTCATTGATAATTCCAGCCCATATTGTAACAGTAATGCGGATTGTCCAGAAATAAATATTCCCAGGAAGAGCAACTGAGATACACCACTGAGCATAACCTTACAAGGAACCGCTTAGGTGGGAGAATCAGCTAATAAGATTCCATATGCCTCACATCCATATCATTTTCACTTTAATTCATTTACAATACTGGGTCTTTCCGTGTCGTAATCTGCCTTACTCATCAAACGACGTATTTCTTTGAATTCGTATTTCCACCAATCGCTTCCTTGTCGATTTCATTTGGTGAGCCAAGAAATGATTCATCTAAGTGATCACTGACGGTATCATCGAATTATTCCACTTTGCATCCAGTTGCATCCTTGCACGCAGGTCAGCCTCACATGGAGCTGGTTTATTGAGTTTTCCGATTTCTCTTTCGACCTTTTTTCATGAATCCAAACATTAACAAGACTTTCTTCAATCGTGAATCTCTTTATTTCTTGAACAGATAAGACTTAAACACCAGAAATTTTCCTAGCCATCACATAAGACAATGAGTTAACAAAACTCACACTTGACTGAGCTGCTCTATCGAAAAAGATACCAACTATTTACGACAAAGCATCTAAATAAGGAATTATAGTACTATCCTATCGTGACTTTTGATTCGCCCTGTACTTCCAAACAAAATAATTCGATTCCTTTTGAGCTTAATCTTTCAATTTTAATTGTTAATTGATAAGGGTTTTTTTTCCTTATTTCTTTTTAATTATTTTAGATATCTATTATTTTAAATCTGTCAAATATTCTTTACGAGTAATTAAAAAAAAAGAAAGCTATCCTCGTTTATCCATTATTAATGAAATGAACAAACGAATCCAAGCTTTCAGCAATTTCCAAACTGTGCCCCTTAAATCAGGAAATAGTAATTTTTAAATTGAAATAAAAATTTAAAAAAAATACATAAAACGAACTTGTTTTATTTTATTCAATGATTTCAAAACACTTAATTTTTAAATAATTTTATTCTTCAAAATACATCCACTTTCGCCAAAAGAATGACTAAATAATCCCTGAAATTTTTAACTCTAATATTAAATTAAAATATTTTAATTAAAAAAAAATTAAATTTAAAGGATTTATGGCTCCGTCAGAGTATTTCAAATAATTTTAAGATTTAAAATGCAATTATTTTTAATTAATAAAAGATTTCATTAAATATTAATCAAATAATTTTACATTAAAATTTATATTAAATTTTTAAAATTACGAAATAACTGTCATAAGAATTTTTTAATAATTTGCTTATTTAATTTGTATTATGTAATGTTACTTTAGGCTTATCTTGCAAATTCAATTTTACAAAGTTATATTCGTTTTTGTGTGAAAATTTTCAGCTATTTCTGAACCCCACTGTAAAATAATGTCACAAATACATTTCATTTTTGGGGGAGTTGTTCTTCTGTTAAAACCCGCCCCATAATCCCTCATTCAACTTCATCCTCTGTTCCAGTGCCAACGTCTGGTTTCCGTCGGGAAAAAAACGTAGATTCGTCTTCAACTCGATGTCACGAATTCGCGCCACGTGCAACGACAGGAACTGTTTTGAACTCTGAAAAATGTAAATTGAAAAAAAAAAAAAAAATTACCATCTATTATTGATAAAAGCAAAAACCAAAGCAAACATCCGCTTGAATCTAATGACTGATGTCCATTCACTTTTTAATTTTACTCCCAATCTAAAGAAAAGCATTTGTAAAACTTATTTCCTTCTGATCAGACACAAACCCTGACAATAACTTTTGTGTAATATTAAGACTTTTTTTGGCTTTTATGCTCGAATAATATTTATAAATAAAGCATCTAGTACTACTTTTGAAAATCAGACACATTAATCTCCCCTAATCCTAAGCCCTAAAGAAGTCACTTTTACAATTGTACAAGGAATCTGAAATAAGGAATCGTAAATCAACCTTTAGAGTTCTATACAAACGCCTTCATCCAAAAAGTTTAGCAACGCAATCTAGGATAATAAGATAGCTTTAATTCTAAATTTTCTAAAGATTTTGTGTGGTTTTTTTGTTGTTGTTTTTTTTTGTGTGATCTTAGGTTGATATTATTTACTTTTGTCTTTGAGCTACAAAGCTATTTAAATAATCAACGCCCGATATCTCCTCTAGTAGATTAGGCTCTAATCAAATAAACACTGATTATCCATTTAAATCCCTGGAAGGTATCTCTTACCTGACAGGAGCTCCTCCAGTCCCGATGTGGGAGGATAAAAGCAATGCTGTCCATTAATCTACACTGAGACGAGAAAGAATCGGAGCAGCGAATAAAAACAGCAAAGAAATCCGTTGGAACAGGCAAAGAAGAAACACGTTCTCTGGAAACATTCGACCTAGAATATTTATAAACACATTAATAAAATACTCTTAAATTTAAGTAAAAGTTAATAGTTTGGAAATCAGTCTCGTGCATTTCTTTAAAATTGTTAAAATTTAATTTTTTTTTAAAAAGTCTCATCCGGGGATTGAATCTCAAGCCCCTATTTTTCAGAGACAATCAATTAAGTACCACCTATGATTACCATAACTTCGTAGATAATTTTAGGTAGATTTTAAATGTGCCTATTTTATTAAAGTTACAGGAATTCAATATTACTCATCCTGAAGGTTGTGCAATTAGGATTACTGTGGCCAAGTTGATCTTTTCCTATTGACTTCATTTCACTTTATTTGTTTGTCACATGACTTAACTTTCTTTTTTATTTTTAATAGCTCAGTTATGTCTTATTGGTTACCTTAAAGCAGTCGATTGTCAAAGTGATAATGGAATAAATGCAAATACCTTTGAAATCAGCCGCATTTGGTTTTAGGTAAAAATGCCTGAGATAAAGTAAATCAATCTTTTTGAAACAATGAGTGAAATCAAACCGTGTTGGCGCAGCTTAGCCACAGCTGCTTCTGCGCCATTAAACCCCAACAAATCAAACAGTGACATCACAGGTAGAATAATGAAGAAGCAAATTCAACTTTGAAAATATTTTATGATTATTGAGAAAGGGAAATGAAGGCTTCTTATTTTTCAAAGCAATATAATAATTGCTTACTAACCCTTCGTCAAAAATTGGTCCTAAAATCACATAGAGCTTCTGAGATTTCACAAACCATAGACCCATCTGTCTTCTCAGGGCGCTGAAAATATCTAAGAAAAACAAAAAACATTTTAAAACTCCAGAACATTCCAAATGGATTAAGAGAAAGTCTGATAAAGTGTTTTGAACTTCTTATAAAAGCTACTGTACCTGATCGGAAGTTTTCATACATCAATACACAATTACTCAATAAATAAGCATCTGCCTTAAATTCAGTTCCACTCGAATGATCTACAAAAATACAAAGTCCAATTAGAAAAAGATTTACAATCATTTCAGTTACATTTATAATTTCTTTTTCCTCAGCATCTCCCCCATAAAGAAACATTTACATTCAAAATTTAGTACATTTTATTTTTCTAATCCATAAATTGTACTGTACAATTGTTTTCGTAGGTCCCATAAAATTTAAAAAATGTTCATCAATGGGATTACTAAGACTGTAAAGGGACAAAGGTAAAACTTAATACTGTTGGATATCGAATAAAAGAATTTTAAAGTAATTTATTTACATTGCATGGATGGAAAACAACAGCTAGGTTGGAAAGAAAAACACAGCCTCTTTAAATTTCATCTATTTTAAATCTCACTGAATATAAAAGCAAATAGGGTGGGAGCTATATAAAACAAAACATTTCCTCAGTTCTTGTCCATTTTCAAAATTATTGATTAATGGCGGCATTTCAAAATTGTGACATGGAGATAAGGACTGATTCAGTTAAATCAATCTATCTATAACAATAACAATTCTATTGCTACAAATGAAATACAGCACAGTGCTTCAAATAGCAGATGTAGATGACAAAAGTTATTTCGATTATCATCAAAAAAAGTGGATTCTTTTACTGTTATTGTCTTGCAAATTAGGATTAGCTTTAAATGTTCTCAAGGGAAGTATGACTTTGTTCAAAAGTGACTTTAGTAAGTTCTGGAAACAGTGTTGTAAGGAAAGTGATAGTTTTTTTGTTAAAACACCGACACTGATTAAACAATGAATTAAAGTTTCCTGAAAGTGTTATTCAAGTACTAAAACCACAGGCTGTCACAGATCCATCAGTTGCAGGAAGACCAAAAAAAATATAGAGCTCAGAAAAAAGAAATGGAGCATTCGTTTTGAAAGAATTTACAACAACTACTCCTCCAGGAAGAGTGGGCCCGGTAGCCGAGTGGTCAGGGCGCTTGGCTGCGGGTTGGAGGTGGCGGGTTCAATTCCCGGCCTCGGTGGAGGACGAGGATTTTACCACGCTTCTTTCACCTCCAAACGGGTCCTAGGGTCTACCCAGCCCTCTGTGGAAAGGGTACCGGGTTTTTTTCCCGGGAGTTAAAGGCGGGCGGGCGTCGAGCTGATCACCCGACCTCACCTTCGTCCCGTTGGTCACGAAATGCTGGGAGCCTGACCTCCCGCGCTCCAAAAGCCTGTCCAGGCCTGTAGAGGGACACTACCTTTATAACTTAACTCCTCCAGGAAGAAATACGAAATATAAAAAAAAAAGCTTGTGTCTACACGGTTGCAGCCAATACATCTGTGGAAGCGCTGTGATCTTTTAACGACAACAAGCTTACAATATATTAACATAAGAATAGAAACAAAAGGGAGGTGGTGTGAAATTTATCCTTATCATCTAGTATTTAATGTATAATTATCTTACTCCTCTCAAGATATAACAGTTATCGATGCTTCCACTGAGATTAAACTACAGGTCTTAGTCAGTCGTACAATCAAGCGTTGGCACAAGAAGTTGCTTAGCAATTAAAACTTATATTCAAATTGGAATGCAATGGCAGTAATGGGCACTGACAATACAAACAGATTTACATCAAAGAAAATGTTCAGGATGACTCAAATATGTTTGTATCATATTAACAACGAAGTTACGGATAATCGCATTTTATAAGCCCCAGACCCTCCTCCACCAGATATTGTAGGCTTAAAAAAGTTTATTTTTCGAAAAGGAGTCTAAAAAATGACTAAGAGAATTCAGAGATATAGAAGAAGAAAATCAATGAACTCATAACTCTGATAGTACAAACATACACCAAGAAATTTAACAAAAAATCAGAAGTTTTATTGAAAATTGTGGACGGAAAAGTTCGCAATATTATAACTGACACCTCTTCTCAAACTTGTTACATTTTTGGTGCTCCTCCTAAACAAATGAACCATGATAAGGAAGATTGCGATGTGTGGCTGTCAGGATTTACAGATTTGGTTTTTCTACTCTGCATAGATTAGGTTATTTGAACGCGAACTTCAACTATCCTACAGACGTAGAAGTTAAAAGTGTCGAATTAAAGGGGGGGGGGGGGGAGACAGGAAAAGATTTCGGTTAAGGTAAGAAAGAAAACATTTGTCAAAAGTTTAGAAATGAAATTGGTCTGATCGTTAAACAACCAACACCAGAAAGAAGCGGTAATTCCAATGATAATAATAGAGCCATTTGTTTCAAAACCCTTAACTTCCTGAAGCAATAACTGGCATTGACGAATAATTGATACACGGATTTGGAACTATCACAATTCACTATCCTAATACACAATTGTACTGTAAAGACTAAAGAATTTGATGGCTAAACACAAGAAACGAAAATGTTATTTTTGAAATTATATCCATGGTTTTATCTTTCTGCATGAAGTAGTCCGTGATTGATTGAATAGGGTTTTACCCATTGGCCTGTTTTCAGAGGAAGCCCAAGAGGCAACGAAGAAGCATCCCTGAAAATCTCACACGTAAAAAAGAACACAATACAGCAAGATATAATAAAACTACTCTTCGTTAATTCAGATCCTGTTATCGCCCCGCAAAAATAAACAAGTCTACCCTTAGAAGTGGAGCAGCTTCTCAAAGAAGCAGAAATATCTAAGCCAAAGGAAGAAGAGGAGCAAGTGTTAGAATTTATTTGGTCTAAACAGTCATTGGCTCTTCCTTTGAATGAAGATTTCTAAAGAAGTGAGTTCTTTGGCTACAGAAACCCTGCAATGGAAATCACCCACAAACCACATTCAACTGAAATCTTTTATTTATCCACAGATTGAATTCAAAATCGATCAATAAGAGAAGGATATTGAAATTATTATGTCAACAGATTGACTGATTTTGAAGACATTTCTTGAATATTAAGAAAACAAAGGAAAGTTTTAGTAATTCGAACTAGTAATAAAAATGCAATGACTTACAAGGACTAAATAGTGGCTGTACTGTGAGGTTCCTGCTTTTCAGAACTTCAGTATTGAGATCATGACATGTGATGGCTTCTCTCAACGTCAGTCTGGTGTCCATCATCCAACAAGGATCAGCTGGGAGTTGGGTAATCTTAAAAGACAAAATTGCGTTCTAGTGTTACTTCTCACGTAGTAATTAAAATATCATGTAAAGACTTACTGAAGAGTTGGAATTCGAATGTAAGGTGACAGTGAACGTGATTGTATTTCCATTGTTCAATCTCATCCAAAAGATCCCGCTTTCAAGGCCGTTTTAAGATGTACCAATGATGTAAGCAATCTGTATGCTACTGGCAAGAGATTGCTGTCTTTGCTGTAATATAGGGCTGAGTCTTCTTTCTTCAAAACAAATGGCAATCTGTGTACTAGCATTCTGACACCAGCGCACCTGATGTCAAATTGTAGAACTTGTTATCCAAACGGAATTTTGTCAGCAATCGAAATTACTGTCTACAAAATTGATATTCACGAAAAGAGGTCATATTTTCACAATTTTTTCTTTGATACTTCCAGAAAAGCTAACCTTATTAAACAAAATCATAAAGAGTTCCGGCTGTCGAAACTGAAAACGAAAAATGAAATACACATTTCCAGTTTTAATTAAAAACATTCTCGCTCCAATTTTGATACTTTGAATAAATGACTTAAATAAGCAATGTTTAGTTTAGAAGGTAAACGTAGACATGGTAGCATTATTATGATCCACTGTCTTCTTTCGTAACAGACAAAAGTAAATTTGATTGAGATAGAAGTCCCTGTGTATTAAGATGAGTTTAAAGCTTTTATTCGTGGTCAATCTACCTTCACATTGTCATTGTTTACTTAAATAGAAAAGTTTAAAACGGTCTTCGGTAATAACTAGCTAATGGTTGCAGTAGTTGTAGATTAAGCAATAGCGTCGCTACGGGAGTGAGATAAGTTTACTGCTACTCTTTGGTTGTTTTTTTTTTTCAAAAACCTTCTCCAATAAACTGCTTTGCAATAAATTTCTTTTGTACTGCTTTTCTCCCCAAAGTATGACTAGGCTTTCTCTGTCAGTATTTAAAGAGAAGCTCAGCACTGACTTAAAAGCTGATTAAAAATGAGCAAAAGGCTTTTATGCTATGGATTCACTTACCGAGTTCATTTTGAAGGCAATCCATCGTGGCTGCTTCCTCTTGTCGTCGTACGAAATTATATAATCCTCATTAAAAAGCAATATTTGCTTGTCATTATGGTAAGGGACTCCCCAAGGTAGATGAGTCTTCATCAAAAACATTTTATTTAAAACATTCTTTCGTTCCTACGAATAAAAACAGGTAATGATTTAAACAAATATATCTGAATCTAAACAGTTTTCATCAACGGGGAGTGGTTAAGACCGAGTTTCTTACAATTGCTTCGATTCTGTTTCTGACTTTCCATTTGAATTTGATTATCTCATGAGGAACCACTGAAAATCCCATGAAAAATATCCTTTTACAAAAGTTTAAAAAAAAATCAATGTAGAAAAGTGAGCCCTTAACAAAATTCCCAGACACCTTTTATCTGATTTCGAATGAGTGTCTTCCATTCCGTTGCTTCTTTCCTAATCTCGAACCCAATGTTATTTGTTTTTCTTTTTTGATGACTGACTACAATTCTTAGAGAAATGATGATCTACGAAAATATCCTTCTGTTAAAATCAACCTAATAATTTTGAATTAACATAAACACTAAAAATTAATGTAGTTGAACTTTTCATTTTAATTTAGACTCTCCTATAGGATTCGACTTCAATATTAGCAGATAAACCTAAATCCGTTGGCTAAGGGATTCTTCCCTTTCTCTGCTTTTGAATAGATAATAATATTTATATAATAATATTGATTTGAATTAATAGCTAATTAACGATTTTTAATCGCAGATGAGTAAGTTTCTACCGGTGCACATTTGCAGTGTGTTTTGTTGAATCGATGTGTTTCATCTGGGAAATCAGGACTGGATATATTGGCTTCTAAAGATGACACCAACTTCAATTGGGATTTCTTTAACAATGCACTCAGTGATCCATTCGTTCCATTATTGTCAGCTGGCCTCAATTCTAAGATTTCTATTTAATGAAAGAAAAAAAAATCAACAACATTATAGAATAGAAAACAAACCATGAAAGTTTAGCTTACATCTAAATATAATATCTTAAATTTAAAGCAAAATTTTATTATATTCCACTTCTTCGCCTCGGACAGTTTAACATGTAAATATACTGCGTAAAATGGAAATAATTTCTTCTTTTTAAGCATTATAATTCTTATCATTCTCTTTTTTTTATACTTTTAATAAATATACTTTGAAGGATAAAATATTTCTTCAAATACTTTTACCGTGTTAGCGATAAATATTTGTAATTCGGCAATTTTCAATCAGTCTTAAAATGTTTCTTCGTAAGTCAGCGAAATTAATTGCAACAGAAGGAAGGGTTAACGTGCTGACAAATTCACTGAAAAATGTCTGTTAAGCCCAGCACAATTAATTTTGTTTATTCTGTGCTGGGCTTAACAGACATTTTTCAGTTAATTGCAACAGTTTCATTATTACAATATTCTGTTCAAACACATGATCATAGATCAACTTGTTGTAAAGTAAAAAAAAAAAAAACAACCGACTGATACAGCATTGTTTCCTAGTAACAGAGTAAGTCTCATTCATTGGCAGCAACTATTTCATTTAATTCTATTTTTTATGCTTTTTAGTTAACATAATATTATCTTACCACAGAATAAATTATAAAGTTCTATATTTTCAAATGGATCCATTGTGAAATTCTTCTTAAATACGGGTCCATAACCAATGAAAATAGCCTACAAAAAAAAAGTAGTTGCTGTTAATAAAATTCTAAATGAAATAGAATAAAAGGAAAATAAATTGAAAGAAAACAATTTTTAATTACTTTTACCTTCATATTGGGAACAATATTGTCGTAGCCGTAAGTTATCAATTGGGATCTAGAAGACATGTTCCTAAGAAAAAAAAATTAATAAGTTATCTAAAAAAAGTGAATGAAAATGCTCTTCATTTAAGAAAAATGTTTTATGAAGGTTTTTAATTCTGTTCGCATAGTTCTACAAATCATAAAATTGTCTAGCCATGTCTCGCTTTGTCTCAGTATTTGAAGACATTTTTCATTTCCACAACGGATGTTTTTCGGATATTTTGATATATTTTTTTCCACAATCATTTGTGATTTCTTTTGAAATAAATTTAGAATTTCATATTTGAAGCAGAAAAGCAAAAACCTATCAAATAGCTAAGGGTCTGTCTTGTATTAATCTTATTTCCTATTGATAAAGGATTTACTATAATTATAAAAGACTTAATTGGGCTTTTTTCTAAACATTCGCTGACTTTCTTAGTTTTTGTTTCAATCAGAGGGCACAGCCTGTATATCGTCAAAATCAATATCATTTGTGAAATGAAAAGACATATAGGGCCAACACTCAAATCAATTTCGAGATATTTGACATTGTTTTCATGATTTTTGAACCTTAGCTTATTAATTTCTTGTTGTTCAATTTCAGCAAGTATTTCCGTGGGACAATGCGTAAGGAGTCGGACCTGAGACTGAGCCACAGTTCGATTCTGCTGAGGGGTGAGCTTCTTCTTTCTTTTCTTTTTTTTCCCCTTTGCTTTTCTTTTCTTCTGTTTTTAAATGTTTTTTTCTTCTGTTTTTAAATGTTTTTTTCTTCTTTAAATGTTTTCTTTATTTTTGAAACTGACCAACAGGAAATTAATTTACAAAGAGGACACAGCCTTTATATCGTCAAAATCAATGCCGTTTTGTAAGATGAAAATATACATCGCATACTTCAAATATATATATATAGGTTCCAAGGCCAACACTCAAATCAATTTCGATAAATATGATATTGTTTTTCATCGATTTTGAGTATTAGCTTAACGACCACTAAGGAACCGTTTAAGTATCGCAAAAGCACATTTTTAATAATTTTAGACCCTTTCCACCCCCTAGTAAGCAAAAATAAGCAGACGCCCGATCTCCCCCCCCCCCTTTGTGTCGGTCCCTAAAATAAAAAAAAAGCTTATTTTAATCATTCGATGGCCTTGTTTAGAAACAAGATAATTAAATCAATTTGAAAATTTTCAGTAATTTTATGTTTAATAAATTTTAATTTTAACGTCCAACTATTTGATAAGAATTAAAACTCACGTGATTTTCACCAGCCAACCAGGTTCCGCCAGAGCTATAATGGCTGCTTCTTCTAAATTCCTGCTATAGTGAAGTCTTGCTGGCAAATCTGATTTCAACAGAGGTAGAATCACAGGCGAAGAACAATCTAACGCCTTCAGAACATTCGAAGGCAACTCTAAAAATAAAGGAAACCCAACCACATATTAGTAAAACAATTCTACACAAAGGCCATCAACATCTTATTTTGATGTTTATCTTCGATTCATGTTAAGAAACTTTAATCTGGCTTCTTCCTTAAGAATTACAATTTGCAAATAGGAAGAAGCTTGTATTTTTAAAATACATTGAATACTTTTCGTCTGTCTCATATTCGTAGAAATCTCAATATGAGGAGCTAAAGAAATCTTTTTTTATTTTGCTTATTAAAGAAAAGAGAAATCGTCCATCATGCACCAATGAAAACAAAAACAAAACAAATTCTTGCCCAGATATTTTGTTTATCTCGGCTACTTTTATTTTATTCGAATCCATTTAAAACTAGCGATGTTTGTTTTGACTTTTCAAGAATGTCATCTGTTTTATACCAGTTGCTTATAAGCAAAAAGGAGTTCGAAGAAAGCCAACTAAATACTACAGAAGTTTATTATTAACCTCATTTTTTCAATATTCATTTCAAAAAGTAATTCGGAAGAACTATAATTGAATAATCTTTAAGATTGAAGACAGGAGTTAAGTACAATAAGAATTTGAAGGCAAATGTGGGAATTACAAGGAAGTAAAAGAATCGTACATATAGTTTTCCAATTGTGTGTGTAACGCAAGAGATCAGAAAGCTGCCTGGCAAGTCTCATATCTACTCAGCGCAGATGTACTAAGTGTCGAATGATCCAAGTGATGAACAAAACTATCCTGCAGTTTCTTCACATATTTCGCAGTTTCCGGCATTGCCACCTCATCAGCTGAGCCTGAAGAAAGGATCAATTGTGATGCTCCTTCGCAATCTCAATGCAAAGAAAAGACTCTGTAATGGCACACGGTTGGTCGTTAAGTGGCAGAAGTTCTTTCGGAAAGCAACAAAGGTGATATCGTCACTATTCCCAGGATCGATTTTTCAACCGAGTGATGTCAATTTGCCATTCAAGTTGAAGCACCGTCAGTTCCCAGTAATGCCCGCATCAAACCTTCCAATAAATAGATTCATTTACGCTCCTAGTAATGCATTCATTTTAATTTTCTATAAGGCATAATATATGACGGGCAAACTACTCTTAGTTAGGAAATAAAAATATAAAAATCGACTGTGATTTAAATACTAACGAAAAGAAAAATACTTTTGTTATCGAATGTGTTGAAATAAATGAGAAATCTGGAAGCATTCATTTTGTAGCTACAGCAGAAGTTAGAGATCTCTTCTATTACCTATTAGATGTTCCAAATACTTTTCATCAATATTTCTTCTTTGGTTCTAAGGGAAGTAAATGCTGAAGTAAAACATTAAAGAAGCATGGCAATGAAATCGATGGCAGACAACCAACCAATCACCCATAGTGAAATCAAGACTAAATGAAAGAACAGCAATGAAATCTAGTACCACAGGTAAACTAACATTAATTACTCAGTAAGACATTCTGCTTTGTATATCTTGAAATAAATATAAGAATATTCCCGACCCAATTAATGCAACGACAAATGAAGACCCATTGCCCAAAGGAAAACTCGAAGTCTATCAACGTCTTATCCCATTTCCAACGCAAAAAAGTACTTAACGAAATTGAAACAAGCAAAGGGAATCAAAGCTTCATTTGGAAGTGAAAAGCTCAGTTCATTTATCGCTAGTTTTTTCTATTTCTGATCTCCTCCTTGACTCACCTGTGCTGTAATTAGACGGATTCTGTTCTGACATTATTTGTTCGGTTGTTTCCAAAAACTGTTGATTTTTTTTCTCATCAAAATAAATCTTTGGTAACTGCGATGTTGATTGAACGCCTACGAAAAGAAGTAAACGTTAATAAAAGAATCATTCATTTTTCTAATTTGCATTTCCTCTTTAAATATTTATTTCTTAATTTTAGGAATTAACACGACATTGCTTTTACGTACATTACATCTGAAAATGTGATCAAAGAAATAAACAAACTTCAGTAACTGACAACGTCTTAAAGTGAGCAGAAAACCAAAAATTTCATATTAATACATTGTTTTAAAAGATTGCGTTGCTTTCAATACAACTCAAATCTCTCTTAAAAAAAATTACTTTAGCTTCTTCGACATTTTTAATTTATTTATTTTAACCATCCTGAATGTAATACGAATTCGCATATTTATTTTTGTTTTTCTGAATGAAGTCCAATTCTTTTCCTTAAAAAACGTTCTTTATAAACGATCAGTTAAACCTAATTGTTATCAAATGGTTTAAATTGTTGACAGAAATTTTGAACAATCATCGATTCTGTTTTCATCAATTTCAATTTTCCTCAAAAAAAAAAAAAGGCAAAATGAATGTTAGAAATATTGTACTATTTTTATCTTGGACAGAATTATTTCTTTGGAAAACTGGAATCGAACAGACATTTACCTAAAAAGTATATTTTCTTTCCTTCCTTGATGAAACCAATGGATTATTTAAATTTTACTTAAATTTTAGAAGTTATTGTTATTCTCTAGATGGCTTCGTTCAATCCTGAGAAATGGGTTCTTACCGTGATCTGAAATCAAAACTATATTGACGCAACCCAGTAAATTCTTTTGGAAAAGTCCTTCCATCAATTGATAAATTAGTTGATCCACATAAATAAGATAGTCACTCAACTAGAAATGAGAAAAATAAAATATTACTGTATTGACAACTTATTTTTCTAAATATTTTTTTTAAGTCACTGATCGAAAGAAAATTTTGGCAAAACTATTAATCTTTGAAATATTTTACGTGCGAGATCAAAAATTTGAAATTATAGAAATACTTATATATAAACACACAAATGTACAATTAAAAATTTTTGTATTTAAAATCTTAAGATAATAAAATATATACAATACGAATAAAATTTTTAAAACGGGTCCTTGGACGTTTCAAAGGCACATGGCCTCTTATCAGCAAGATCTATTAAAACTATTAAATATTCCTGAAACCCCACGGAAAAGGAAATAAATCTTAATTTATAATTTTACGATAGAATTTATCGGAATGTTTCTAAGACCAGATTGCAGAGCTACGACAGTGGATACTTTCAGTACAATTGTAAATCATGTGATTACATTTCGCATAGTTAAGAGTATGATTTTCCATCCCACCTTAACCCAACAGAGCATTTTTGCGAAGTGAACTCAGTGCAAGTCATCGTTCGTTAACGCTATTTCAGGTCAAAAGGTTTGAAACGTTTCCAGTTCTCGTAAATTCATGTCCTCACGAAGTTGTTACTCTCTTAAGAGAAGGGAACCATATCGTACCGTCAATATCAAAAGTTTCTGTTTCAAGGAAGTAACACTGACCAGTCGGTTTTGGTTCCTATCAAGGAATCCACTATTGCTGATCAGTTTCAAAGAAGTCACGATTCATGACTTTCCAACAACGTCAATTGAAAATAACCAATCTTTTGTTGCTTTGCCTTTAACTTAAGAGTGACCCGAATTGAATTCGTTTCAAAATCACCAGCCGATAGGGTCTAGTCAGTATCTAGTCAGTAACATTTCCCGACCCACCAGTGGATTAAATAAAAACTAACCTTAAGTGCAAAATGAACATATGTAATATGAAAATTACATAACGAATTTCTTACCTTTTTGGAATCTAGTTCGTTATCTTCATTGTTTTTCAATTGTTCGATATATAAAGTAAATACGTCGTGTCGATCTTCATCATGAGCACTTAACCATTTCAAAACTTCATTCACTCGAACTGAATTCGCAATATTTCTGAAATTGTAAATAGTTTATCTACAAACTGTAAGATATACACTATGTCACAAAAAAACAAAACAAAAAAACAAGGACGCACCGCAGAATATTATCGAACTACTGCAAAACTTAATACACAAAATAGTTCATGGGTAGACATGAAACTTGTAAAAAAAATCGCAGCTAATGAATGCAGAGGTCGATGCCACGGAGGATGTTCACTGCGCATTCTCAATTGCTTTTATGTAGCAGGTTTCTCGCTTGCTTCGGCATTTCTGAACGTTTTTGTTATTGGATGCCGCTAAGGATGCCACGATACGCCACCAGACAATCATAACAACTGAGTGAATTTGACACAGAAAGTGTATCGTGGGCTTCAGTGTGTTAGTTCGGACATATCCGTTCTATCTCCCGCTACTTGGTTCGTGGTGATGCCACAATATGATGTTGTTGACAGCAATTGGTCCGACAATGCGCACACACTCGTCAGGAAGGCAATGGTAAGCTAAGAGTAATCACTACCAGGCAGGATCGTGAGATCGGAACTCAGGACACCAACAAGTCCTAAATGCCATCCTAGGAGAGTTAATGGCATCTTCGCAGCCTGTTGTGTTACAACGAACCAGCGCCAGAAGGCTGGATTGCGATGCCGGCGTCGGTTACGAAGACTACCTATAACCCTGCAGCATCGCCATCATCGCCTGCAATTGCCTCGCGCCAAACTGGGTCAGTGTAGACACTTCCTTGGCCTGTCAGATCACCAGACCTATCACCTATAGAACATGTCTGGGACATGTTTGCACGGAGATCACAGTCACCTAATGTGGACAAACTATCCCAGCAACTCCAAAGACATTTGGATGAATATTCCACAGTACACCATTAGATGTTTATATACTTCAATGTCATACCTTATTTCCGCATGTATCACCACAAGAGGCCCCCCCCCCCCCACAACTTAACATGCAACGATTCTGGGCCTGTTCCGAAATAAACAGCTGCATTGTTGTCACACTGTTCTGGCGCCATTTTCTTTCCATCCACTTTGCACATGTCATGTTTCATCATGATCACACTATTTTTCCAAGTGCGTCGTGTTTTTTTCGTCACAGTGTAAAATAAATATATTGTCTATGCAAATTGTCTGATGTAATGTTCTTCTTACAGAAACATTTCTTGAAAAGCCAATAGAAAAAAAACAATATATCAAATCATTTCATAACTTATCAAATCATTTCATAACTTATCATCTTAGGTTAATTTAAGTTGGTCTGCCAAGGAACATCGCCTTCCGAGGATTTCACCAAATTTTGTCTATGATCTTATTCCTTTTATTTGACTTGTACTACTTTAGGTATTTAAGAATTAAATCGGCTATAAATAAACAAACACCGATGGAGCCGGATGCAAATGACGATCTTTAGACTGATACTTTTCTGAACAATTCAAAATTGTTGAAGGAATTAGTCTGATTAAAATTAGTGAAGCTCCAAAGGTAAGATTCTAAAATCCGATGGCTAAGATCATCACCATTGCTTTCTTGAAGAGTAACTTGCACGTGATTTATTTTATTGCGGAAATAATGGAATACATCCAGCGTACAGCTGATTTTACAGGAATCATACTGTATGGGTTTCAGTCGACATATTGGCCATATACAGCTGGGTCGCTCTAGATGTATGGCTCGACGCCTTGTCCTGATGAATCCACACTTTCCTTTTGTCGCTGCCATAAAATGCGGGAATATCGTCACAATACAAGGGTTCCAGGAGATGCTCTCGGTAAAAGCAGTATTAATCTTGACCTTTGCAGGTACCTTCCTCAGCGGCAACTTTCTTAAAAATATATCTGTAACCCGCAACAATCATGAATCCTCTTGAAAAGTTTTCTTTGCATTCGCGATACCACTGGAATCGCCCTTTGGCATCAAAAGAGCGATAAAATATTGCCCTTGGCTTCTTGGTATTACTAAGGTAGATCCACGCCTCGTCCAAAGTAGTGAGGTACATTTTTCTCCCGATTAGTGGTGCTCGTAAAGCTTTCGGCCGTTGTCTTCGTTTCAGCAACGTGTCGAGGAAGTAGGCGATGAACGCGAGCTTTATGCTGCTTTTCTAATTGCAGATCACGCCTAGTTATCCGTGCAACCGTTGGCTGAGAAACTCCTACAGCTTGGGCAACCGCATTTCGCCGACAATCATAGTCTTCACTTTTTTAATAACATTAGGAGTTGCTGCCTGTCGTGGGTGTTGTTTTCGGACCTGTGGCTTACCCGCTTTTGGCTGATGGGCTTCATACGACTTTTTGCTATTACCGGATTGACAATAGACCTGAAACATGAAAATTTTGGCGTTAGCATATGTCCACAATCTTTGAAGTGATATATTTAGCATCGTAAAGGGTAACTATGTACCCCTCCCACCAATTTGGGATTTTTGGCAGCATATTTAGACTGCAACACAATTCCAGCTGCCAGATACTCAAACTACAGGCTATGACTTCTGATTCGAACGCAACAATGCTGCGTCATGAGCGCATGAGAGATAGAGCGCACCCTTGAAATCGACCGAATAAACAGGAATCAACCGTCATATTCACGGTGGAAATGTGGAGTTTTTTCATTTCCACTTCTGTAAGTTCTTTGCAAAATAAAACAAAAGCACATCTTGAAAAAGCCAATAACTCTCAGAACACTCCCTTATATTTATTTTACAATTTTTGTTTATATTATAAAACTATTATGTTCATCAAAGACCTATAAATATCCTCGTATTGGCTACACTTTAATTATAAGAACCATCTTATTCCAGCTTTATTAGTTACTTCTTCCACCGAAACTACGAAAGTTCATTTAAGAAACAATAACGTAATTGCTACGATCATTAAAGAGAAACTTTCAAGTGATCCTATTCAGAATATTTTAGGAAAATTTTTTAAATATTACGAATAATATGAACAGAATATAAAAAAATATGATATATAGTGTCGTGCATTTATAATTGTTTTCTAGGCATGTAATATTTCTCAGTTATTGTTCTTCAAAGCCAGGAAAATTTGGTTCTCTTCGAAAACAATTTTTTTTGTTATTTATATTACAGTAATAAAAAAAAAACTAATAAAAATATAAAAAAAAAAAATCTGTGTTTTTAATAATGATAAAATACGATAAAATATATATTAAAAAGACTATAAAATTAAAATATATTTTATCATGTGTATAAGGTTTTTTTTATTAACAATCTCAGCAACGCAAGTAAATGTTTTTATTTATTAATGTTTGTAGCAGGTTTTTAAAACCAAACAACTTTCTCTAACTTTCCCCTTCCAATTAAATCGCACTGGTTGTAAGCCATTGTAAGGGCCATTTATAATAATACGTTTCTCACTGCATAAACTATTGGGAATAGGATGTTGCCATTATAAACTTTTAGTGGTAATAACTTAGCAATCACTTTCAAAACCGTTCTTTTTACAGCTCAGGCTTACATCAGGAAGTTCGCCCTTCGAAGTTGTTTGAATGAATGTTTGAATTTGAATTTATCAATAATTAAAAAAAATAGATTTAAAGCTTACCGGGAAAAAAATGGTTGTTATTACTTTCTCGAATTATCAAAACATACCACATTTACTCGCATAATTCACGCACCTGGATTTTTACTTTGAAATTTAAAAAAAAAAAAAAGTTTATCCTCGAATATTTTGCTCATTTAATATTTTGAAAAATTTAGTCCGTGAATTAGCAACACTTCTGTTGGAATTGGAAGAACCTTACTATTACCATGTGGAATTGTGATAATATTTGGCTTACGATGTTCTTAACCTGTTCATTGCCGGGATGGATTATTGATCTTGTCTTTATTAATTTTGGATACGAGGGGGGAGGGGCTTGCTAAATATTAAAAGCAAGTCTACACTAGCTCCTTTGGCGTCGAGAAAAAAAATATTTAAAAACTACGACAGTGTTAACTTTACTCTGAATCTGGATATTCTTTGTTCGTGATTTCAATCCATGGCTTCATTCTCTTCCTCTGGGATCTCTTTTTCCTTTTTCTTTAACTCTGCTGTGAAATGAGTTGAGAATTATTAGCAAAACTAAGCAGCAAAATCAAGTTGTTTGTCGTTTGGGAGACAGGCAGTTTTAATCGCGACCTGAACGAAAGCAAAACGCGATTTGTAGCTGGCACGTGTAAAGCGTTGGCATTTTCCCTAAGCTGCAACTGGAAAAGTTTTCGAGAGTGCGTCAAGTAATCATTAGATTTCTTGGGAATTAGAAATACTCTGCTGCTGCCAAGTAAGACGAGTAAGAAAGTATTCGACAGATGCCATTAGGCTTCTTCTGATCTCGAGTCGTCCTCAGTTGATTGACGACCATTACGACATCGCTTGAACACAATCACGTGATCCATTAATCTTCATTTTTTTCCTCAAACGTTTCCCCTCACACTTTTAATTTAATTCAATTAAGTTAACCTTATTTAAGATTTAGCTTCAATTGCATTGCTCCTTCTTTCAATTTCTGACGCAGTGACTCCAATGTGTTTCCTTTCAACAAAGGGAACTTGATCCAACATAAAGGCGCTTGAGTCCAATCAAAAAAATAATTTAACTGTTGTTCTATTGGTTTTAAATCAAAAATATTTTACGTGTGTCTCTTAATATCAAATGAGTAGATGCTGGCCACCACACAGTTCTAATATATAAATATAAATACAATAAAATGCGAGTACTTTCAAGATGGTCTACATCTTGATTATCAAGCTTGATAACGAGATGTAGACCATCTTGAAAGTACTCGCATTTTACTGTATTTATATTTATATATTAGAACTGTGTGGTGGCCAGCATCTACTCATTTCTACTGGTTTTTGTAGTTAAAAATAAGAAAATAAATCAAGTTTCATTATTTAATAGTCACTGCATTAACAATTCATTTACTACAAACACACACAAAAAAAGCGTTTGTTTGGATGGAAATATTCAGTGATTCATTAAATCTTTTTCAACTCTAAGTATGAGAATTATGTCTTGAAAAAGAAAGCAATACATCACTTAGAAAATCTGCCTTTCAAAGCATTACATTGTTGTTTGTGTGCATGATATATAATTTAAATATTAGTAAATAGGATTTAATGTGACTTTCGAAAATAATGTGCATAACTAGAAAAAACACTTCCAATTTTCATTTATTCAAATTTTCATTCTTCAAACTCTTCCGAAATTCTGATAAATTTGTATTTTTTTTTTTTTTATTTGGGAATTTTTTGAAAAACATTATTATAGACTACCGTTAAACTATACATATAAATTATACCTTTAAAATAATTTATAAAAATTCATATTTGTCAGAAGTATAACTTTAGGTTATCTAAAACCATTATCAGCATTTTTTTTTTTATAAAGTGATTTAATATCCATTTTTTTTGTTTTGTTTTTAGTATGTGTGTGTTTTTAACATTACGTTAATATAAAAATTTATATAAGATTAAGGATTTGAATCTTATTCTTTGTTAAACAGGAAACGACTAAAGACAAAAATATGTGAATCAGAATCTGTAAATGCTTGAGTTTTCCAAAATAGAATGATTGTTGATGAATGAGAATCATCTAGAATTATAGTCCCCCCCCCTCTCCTTCTCAAATGAATGCGAAAGTGTAAATATTAAATTGATACTCACTGATCTGTTGTCACAAATAAATCTGGAAATTCACCTACAAATAAATAGTATTTTCAATTATTAATATAATGTAATAATAACATCCAAGAATATTTAACTTCAATGGCTTCTCGAGAGTATTTCAAAGCAATTGTAAACAGCCAAAGGTATCTTTACGTTTTAGAAAAACGAAAATGATAATAAATGATATAATATTTGGATTGACTGAATTCAAACGATGCAACAATCGAGTATCTTATTAGCTTAATTTTAAAAGTAAAATAAAAATATCCTTAATTATTGCCTTTCTTTTATAATTACAATTGACTCGCGATAATCCGACATTTGACAGTCCGACACGCTCGGTAGTCCGACGCAGGTTGGTTCAAAAACCGACCCAATTGAGGCGGTCACGGAGGTGAAATGCACAATCACTTGCGATAAAGTTATGTCGGCTGCAACACTTTAATACGTTGGTGTGAGGAGAGGGAACTCAACTATGAGAACATTTTAATGTTAAAAGATATTCAAGAAAAAGCCATGACAGACTCTTTACGCAAGAAGAAACAAAAAACGATTACAATTTTTTTTTAAGTCGTAAATACTTATGTACGAATTTTTAATTTTTATTTTAAGACATAAAATTATATTTTACATTGTAAACTGTAATTTTACTTTTTTAAGACATATACAGAAATAAATTAGTATTACATACATACGTATTCATTTGTGTAAAACTATGCCTAATGAGTTTTTTTTTTTTTATATCCTGAATGGCCATAAAATATGTACTGTATGTATTGTAACAATATAAGTACTGTAATACGTACAGTACTATATATACATAGCTTAAATTTTAACTGAATTTTGACTTCTAAGGCAAGAAAATTTAAGTTGTCAAAATTCAGTTTTAAAAAATCAACCTTCGATAATCCGACATCCCCTCGGTCCCGTAACTGTCGGATTATCGCGAATCAACTGTATTAAATAAAGTTTTTAACTATTGGAACTTTTTCTTGAGGCACCTGATGGCGCCACTTGGACTAGCAAATGAGCAACGAACTAATAGCGACCAATCCGTAATATTTGAACGGAAAAGGAATTCGATTCCTCAGTATTTCCATCGGGGATTAAGATACAAATATAATCTAGCTTTAGTTTAAAACATTTCAACTAAACGAAATATCCTTAGTTGTTCATGTTTCAAAACAAACAATTCACTGAAGACCTGCTTCAATTTTCTTTTTATTTTTCTTAGATTAAACTATTAAGATATTGGTACTTGTGTACTAAAGCCACCGCAGCCGGAAGTGTCGTTATTTATCGTTGAATTTGCAATGGCTGGAAATAGTTGGGTTATTTTTCAATACATACATCCTGCAGCTAAGCCAACCTAACTTAACCTAACCTAATCCAAATGTAACCTTTGTAAATTGAACCTTAGGGGTGTAAATGTGAGCTAACCTAATTCTAACTGTTTTTGGTTGTAAATTGAACCTTAGGGGTGTAAATGTGAGCTAACCTAATTCTAACTGTTTTTTGGTTGTAAATTGAACCTTATGGTTGTATTCTAACCGTATGTATACACGCCGTGGGCAAGATCGCTTCTCATGATTGGCGACACTTCCGGCTGCGGTGGCGTTAGTACACAAGTACCAGATATTTTTACAGAAAGGCCTATCACGAAATATGCGAGGTAAACTTCTAAAATTCTTAGAAATAACCATATTGGGTGGAAATAGTCCAATCTCAATAATTCTAACCTTAGATTAATATTTAAGTCAAAGTTATAAAACTAACAGTAATGTGTTTGGACGATTTTTATCGTTAAACCAAACTAACAGTCACTGTATAGAATGAAACATTCGAATTGTTTTGAATTGTTAGTTTACCATTAACAGCAACATCAGATCCAGGCCACAGCATGGACGCGCCACTTTTATTATGACGTCTGGCTGTCATCCAGATCTAAAATATAAGAAAAAAGTATCAATCCTTTGTTCATTTGGCATCCTCAAAATAAGAATATTCCCTAATCATCTTGTTGTGTTAAGTGACAAAAAAATATTATGTAGAGCTACGGAAATTCAAAAACCTCACAGCAGGAAAATAAAAACTGATAAAATTTATTAAGTAAACTTGAACTCAAAAATATCAATAGGTATTTTTAATATTCCTTAAATAAAATAAAAAATGAATTCCTAAGCTCAAACGAAAGTCTTCTAAGAAAAATATTAATTTTTTTAACTGTTGTTGAAGACGGAATTGTCAGTGGAAACTACAGTATTACAATCTATATAATTAGTTTGTTACTTACAGGTTCACCATTCAATTCACCAGAGCTAACCATCTTATTATAAGCCGTGTTATTAATTTCATGTATGAAGCCATGGGATTCAGGATATAAACCCTGAAAATGGAATAGATTAAAATGTTACTTCGAAGCACAAACTCATCGAAAATGAAAATTATTTCAATGCAGAATTTATTCTTTAAAATAATCTCATCGTAGAACACAAACTTTTAATTTTGAGAAAAATGAGATGATTTGATTCTTAACGTGCGTAATTAACTAAATCACAGGTTTGGGCACTTGATAAAAATTACATTTAAAAAAATTAAAACATGATTTAAAAGATTAAAAGAGCACTTTCGATTCGATCTCCGAATCATTGTCAAAAGGAATGATAAAGGAATTCAATAACATATTCCCCCTACATAGTCTGGAACCATTATCATTCCTTCCTTACTTGGAGATCGAATCCAAAGTGTTCGTTTTAATCTTTTAAATCATGTTTTAATTTGTATCAAGTGCGGTGGCCCAAACCTGTGATGAGACAGTGGAATTACTTTAAAAAAATAGTAGCTGTTTTAGTATAGAGCTGAAGTTGATTCGTATAAAACGGATAGAATAAAAAGACAAAATATGAAGGCCCTTGTAAAATAAATTACAAGTGAGACCAAAACCAAGCTTCTATTTTTGTTCTTGGAATAGCAGAAACTTCGCGAACAACAGAAATTAAGAAAAGATCCCAAAAACGTTTGACTGAAACATTTTTTAATTTAGGATTTCCACTATCAAGCGATTGTTCTCATTATCTCAATCATATCTTTCCTTAAATATATCTAATAATAAACTCAGAACATTAAAATCTAATATTAAGAAATTTCGAACTCTTATGGCCGCTTTACATTTACCATTTCACTCGCCATAACCTCGCCATCACACATGTCGAGGAGATGGTGATAGATAGCGCAGGGGCTATCTTTGAAGAAATGGCGCCATTCGAGATGGCGAGATGTCACACCAACGCTCCTGGTGACGAATTGTAGAACTTGGAAGTCCAATCGATTTGTATCTATTTATTCGAAATTACCGATTACAAAAATGATTTTCACGATCGGAGGGCATCTTTTCCTTATGTTTTCGTAGATGCTTTCATAAAATGTTACATTATTAATCAAAATCATTTCAGAATTTCGGCTTGAAAATTTGAATCGACAGTGACCGAGATCTCGAAAAGATATCGTCGTTGATCGAGATTTAACGAGACTGAATTATTTATCGAAACATTTATCGAAACTGAAAACAAAGAAACACAAAACGATGAAAAAAAACATGAATATTTCCTATTTTAATTAATTATTTCCTATTTTAATTAATTAAAGACATTCTTTCACCTATCCGATGCATTGACTAAATGGTTTTTATATAAATCAATGCTATTTTTTTCGTAAATAAAACGTAGGCATGATGACAATTGAGAAGTGTAAATGTTCCGTGTGATGGAAGGCGTTATGGTAAGTGTAAAGCGGTACACTAATTACTCGCAATCTACCCTGACATTGCCTGCGTTATGGCTTGCATTTATGGCGAGTGAAATGGTAAATGTAAAACGGGCTTTAGAAATACGAGGTCAAATTCCATCATCGGCTCAAACCAGTGGCGTATATAGAATATATTTTCGGGGGGGGGGGGGGGGGGGGACCGGGCCAAAAAATCTATTCAATCAAACAAAAAACCAATGAAAACCTATCTGTACAACCAAAAAAAAACGTTGGGAGAACATATCTTCATTATTTCGGGAGGGGCCCGGGCCCCCTCGCCCCCCCCCTTATATACGCCCCTGGCTCAAACAATAAACAGCTTCCGATTTAAAAGGAACTTAAACTTCTTAAAAACTAAGAAACTAATCTTCATTTATTAGAAGATAAAAAGTATTATTGCATCTTCAATTTGGAAAAATTACTTTATATAAAAAATGTTAGTACTTTTTTACGAGTTCCATTGTTAGGTAGAAATTCTGCAAATCTTCAGATGAGTTCATATTAATTCACGTCCATTCCTTCCCCAACAGCCCTCGTCGTCATATAGTTAAGACATAATTGTTTTCATTTGCTGCTGCTAAGTTCTTCATTTGGATCTCAGTCAGGTAACCACTTTGAAATGTTGCAATATTATATAGTCCTCGTGTCAATCGTAAACCCATTGCAGCCTGTAGTTAGAAAACGTTGTGTTCGAATGAGGAATCTTAGTGTAATTGAGTCAATAACTCATTGGGCCTCTCTTAAATAACTCATCCAGCTTGGACACAATTTCTTTACACCTCGAAATTTCACTCCTTTCTTTGAATTATTAGAATACAGACAGATTTTTACAGACCATCAAGTATCGTTTTCCAGACATCGACAGGTTAAAAGCGTCAAAGCTTAGTGAAGTCGGGTTCTTTGTATTTTTTTCTTTCTTCCGACCTCCATGGACCTTACTATAGACAATCAAACGTTCAACACTCAAGTCATCCTGCTTCAAAGTAAGAATATTATGTACTAGGAATGCTGATAAACAAGTCTGTAACAAGTTTGTAAGTTCAATGTCTGTAATAAAAATCGTATCCCATTCTATGATGGTTAGAATGAAGAAGAAATTGTCAATTTGAATAAATAGAAATTACAATTGTCGATGTACTCAGAAGCATATAAGTATCATCCGTGAACTTGCTTAGAGCTGATTTTGTTATTGATACTACATCATATAAAAGCAAGGAAACAGTTTAATTCTTAGTAGATGGGTCATTAAAGAAAACCATTTTTATTAAGATATGATAATGAAAAAAGGCTTTTTATAAAATACACTCAAAATATTACTATGTATTTTAAAAGTCCTTTTTAACTTTAAGATGTTAATATTATGACATTTTTTGTTTCGTTATAAGCTTATATTAAGGATTTCTTAATGCTTGGTTAAGATTGATTTTCTTATATTAAAAAGAATATTCTATAAATATAAATGCTATCTACGCTTTCAACGAAATATTAAGTGTATTTCGATAGTTCCTTTCTGATAATATACTCAAAAGTAATCTGACACTTACCCGATGCTGAAGGTAACTTTACAAGTAGATCTTGTAAACTTAAATATTTAATATAGGCCTACAATTGAATTTAAAAAACAGTTGCTTAAACTAAGCAGATCACGTTATTAAATCTTGCATTTTACATTACAAATTCCTATGGACGTAGACAAATTTGGCCAAATATTGTAGGAATTTCTAAGATATTCTTAAATAATGATAGTGTTGAAATCACAGTGGATTTGGATTCCTTTGCCTATGTTGGATTTTCTCATAGGTTTTTAAGACAATTTCATTTAATCCTAAATAGGATTAAAGTAAGAATATTATGTACTAGGAATGCTGATAAACAAGTCTGTAACAAGTTTGTAAGTTCAATGTCTGTAATAAAAATCGTATCCCATTCTATGATGGGATACCCACACAACAAGAACTAATTCGATGGGGTCGTAACATCATATTATCTTCATGAAATTTAGCCTAAATAATTTATTTACCAGAAGATGTAGATAGATTTAAAAAGAAATAACGCGTTGAATAGAAGAACGAAATAAAAAGAATTATCTTTTGAATGAGTGACCAAAGAAAATACAATGAAACTTGGATAATTCGAACTTGTTTAAATTCGAAATTCTGGATAATTCGAATTTTTTGCTCGGTCCCTAGAATTCTGTTTTAAAATAATGTTAAAAAATCGTGGATAATTCGAATTTCATTTTGGATAATTCGAATTTTTCGTACGATTATCCTTAAATTATTACGGTAAAAATTGTTCCCGAGACTTTTCTCATCTAAGATACATTATTTATCTAAACGGTCTTTCTACGGAAAACAAAAGCAAGGGTTGAAATGTCACTATATGGGGATTTCCGAGGATTTTTCTGTCCACCCTCTATTGTTACCCTCTCCTAGGACTCAAAGATTGCATTCAATGAAGCAATTAAAAATATCTGCTTTTTTTAAAAAAAAAATGGTGAATAATTAACTTAGTAAAAAATGTTTGATTTAATGAAAAAAATTTAGCAGTATTCTTAGATAAAGTTTAGGTGTTAAATCTTTGATGGTGGAGTTAATCTTTTTTATCTTTTCTGTTTGAGAGAATATATGTAATTCGAATTTTTCGATATTTCGAACTTTTTCTCTGGTCCCTTCAACTTCGAATTATCCAAGTTTTACTGTAATTTATTAAATGAAAAAATAAATGAAAAAATTAAAAAAAATATTCAAACTAATGAGTTTATATTCAACCTGAAACTATAGTATTCTCAATTTTAAAACTAAAAACACGTCATTCGGAAGTTTTTCTATTTATCTACACTAAATTAAAATGCCAAAAGAACATTAAAACAAATTCTTATTATATAAAGAACTATTCCTCAATTATTTCCTAAGTGAAACCAATTAATTACTTTTGATATTTTTTTTATGTATTTATCCATTTGAGTTCTAGGAAAAACGAAAAATGCGAATAGAAATAAATACTTTTTTTTCCATCCTACCGTTATAACAGTGTAGAGGTTTGGGAGTGTCTCCACAGGAAACGCAGGTCTCATATAGGGAGCGTGGACACCACAGCCTTTTAACGCTTCCAATACAGGATTCTTATGATGCTCTAAGTAGCCAGCATTAAATCCTTCTATTCCGATAATCAACAGAGGAGTTCTGTTCTTGTAGCTAAGTAAAAATAAGTCAATGACATAATTTTAGTCTTACCATACATGATATAGAACAAATTATTTATTATTGCAGACATATTTTATAACTTTACAAATTTTGAAACATCTCCGATCTCTTATATTTTAAAATGCTTTAAAACAAAACAAAAAAGCTTTCAGTATAAATTTGATAGTGCAGCGGAAATGAGCATTTGAAATCATTCTTTTTCTTATTATAGTCATATCCCGATTTCTTTGAGGATATCTTGTCCTGTGCTAATTATTAACATTTAGCATTTGTAGGCAATTATTTATATTTTAAATAATAAATTAAATTCATCGATGATACTAAAAGTATAAATGAATCTCCAAAGAAAAATGTCCATTGTCTTGCTTGAAAATGTTCGAAATAAGAACCGAATTAAAACAAAATCAAAAGTCCAATATTATTCGTTGTGGCTGGTGAAAGATCGAATATGTGGATAAAGAAAATGATATTTTGGTTAAATATTTTCACCAAAACCTTCTGGAACATTCCATACACTAGTTCTTGGAAACTTTTGTTACTAGTGTAAACCATGACGGAAGAACAATGTGACTGCTTTTAATTGAGATGGAGTATTTAAAGTAGAAGTTTTTTCTGTGTTTAAATATTATTTTTAATTTCTTCATTTATGTCGAGAAATGTGTCTAACGACTCTTCAGTTCGTCGCTGATGGCGAGGTTCTGCATCTAATACTCGTCTGGTCTCCGCTTGTAGTAGGCTAAAAAAGTGAACAGTGAAATTTAATTTTTAAACTAGTAGGCTAAAACTAATGAGCTATTTTTTTTCGCTCTGGCTCTTCTCTTATTGCGTCTCACACACAGAGGGAATGATAAGAGATATTTAATAACAATAGTTTGAATGTAGTCCCATGGCGTAATAGATCAAATGTCTACTTCAGATCAGAAGGTTGCAGGTTCGATACCTGTCGCGGACGTTTCATTGTAGAAATTATTTTAATTTTCACAGGAAACTTAAAATTATTTTTCAAACAGTGGAAGCGAGTTAGACACACACACAGATCTGGAAAACTATTAAAATATTTTTTCTACTTAGAACTACTGTCTTAGAGTTTGCTTCTTTTTTTTTTTTAATCTATTAAAAAAAACTTATTAATTCTATTTTTGTTTGAAAGTACGTTGTTTAACCCAATCTGCGTTTCTTTACCTGTCAGGGCACTGTCCGCCATCAGCTAAATCACAAAATTTCTCCCACCAGGCTTTGGTGAGGGAGGGATCGTCTCCTGTTGGTGATAGACGTTCAATAGATCCTTCGATCCGAACAGAGTAAAACTTCCACCAAGCAACCGAGGACACAGATTTATTATGAGGAGCCACCTTTGTAATGTTGCGTCCTACAGACTTAATATAGGCATGAATGCGATCACCATAGAATCCAATCAGCATTCCAATAATAAATATATTCAGTCCCTTCAAATAAAAAGATAAGTTAGTCAAAGGATAAGTTACTTAAATGCTAAGTTCTTTATTTCAATTAAAAATATTCATTTCTTAAAAATAATATAACCTTCTCCAAAGTTCCAAACTTAGTAAAGTTCGATTCAACTATCATGTTTGATGAAACTAATTTTTATCAACTTCATTTAAGAAGTGGATTGGGAAGGATTTAAATACAACTATTAAGCTTGTGCTTTATTCACATTTTAACATTGCTTTTTTTTTTATTTAAATTTATTCAAGTAATAGCCGATTTTTTTTTTTTTTTTTTTTTGGAGACGGGAGAGGGAAAAATCAGAACTCAAAGAGTGGAATTAATCCGTTGGTTAAGTGATAATCGAATTTAATTAAATTATTAAAAATAGGATAACACTTATTTTAAGTGAGGTTACAAACACAAGCTAATCATAGTCCTATTCATCGGAATTAATTTGAAGAAAGAAAAACGTTAATCAATGACTAAATATTGGATAAGTTATCAATAGGATAAATAACCTTAATTAAGTCTTTGATACTTTACCATCAAACATCTTAGTAGCATATCTACACTCTTACCATATTGTTCATTTCAATTTAAAAGTGAAGAAAAAAAAGGAAGGTGGGAGTTTTTAATGCTTTGTTTTTGCTAAGCCATCATAAATAAATCTGGTGAAACCGGCGATAACGGTACTAGGCTGTTTTGGACTACTGTCGAGTTTCGACAAGATGGTTGCCTTGGCACTACTTTAGGATATGAATTTTAGTTTTTCAATTAACTAGTAAAAAGTAGAATGAAATTTGCAGGTAAGCTTGTTTAAAAATGGTTTTGCACGATTTTTTACCAGAAAAACATCTGGCTAACTGGTATCCCTGCGCGGATGTATCCTTACGATGACTGATTGGCAGGTACCGTATTCTCCGTTTTAGCCCAACTTTCTGTGTATATCTTCTTTCTTTCTTTTTTTTCCAACTTTCCTAAAGATATATTTTTCCTAAAGCTTGATTTGAACTTACAATGTAAATCAAGGAGAAGTTTTCTCCCTCCTTTTCTCAGTAAAATAAACCTTTTTTTTTATGATTTCAGTGATTTTTTTTTTTCAGCCTTTGATTATTTCAAAAAACAATCATCCAAATCGTGATCGTGTGGAAAGAATTCAAATAGGAATCGAGTGTTAATGGAACCTAAGTATTTGTTATTCCTACCTACAATTTAACCAAATTTACCACTGAAAATTATTAAATTCTTAAGACAAAATCTTAATTCTAATAAAATAATTATTAACTTACCGCGATTAAAATTAATCCATATTTTAAACTTCTTCTTAACTGGGATAATGTAGTTTTACTGAGGACTCTTTTCTAAAAATTTTGAAAAATAAACCAAAGAAATATTAGGATTGTTTTAAGTTTTACATCATAAAGCTACAAACGAGTTAAAAAAACCGACAGTCAGATATTAGCTCTACCTGACGCCTTCGAATTCTCGTAGGGTAGTTGTCTTTATGATTTCCTTTATCAAGATCTATTTGCGAAGTTTCTTCTTTTAATGTCGTCCAATATGGCGGAGGACTTCCATAAAACGAGAACAGGAAAAAAAAAATTCATATTTTATGCTTTGGTTTTCAAAAAAATATAAACAAATTTGAAAATAAAAACAATAGGGAATGTACAAATAAAATTAATTATATAAAATTAACTTTTTACCTTCCTGAAGTCATGTTAAGCCTTTTTCAAAATAGGTTTGTTCTAAAGAATAGTTTTTAGTCTTAAAAGTTTGTACAATGAAAATTTTTTGATTCCGTTAGTTTTAGCATCTGATATGAATCTATTAATTTAAATAGGACATTGATAACTAAAACCCAATTCTACCAGTCAATGAGCTACTAAATTTCGACAAAAGTTCACATAGACTTTCCTTGATTCTTTTTTTCTTCTTGAAAATAGCTTTTCCTCTAGCGGAGCATTGATGTCTGAAGTGAACTACATTCCTGGCATCAGCGACATCAGTGGTTAGTACTGGTACTAAACGGAAGTGAAATACAGGAAACGAAGCAGACCGCGACTTTTATTTTTATCCACTGTAAGAAACAGGTAAGTGATACTTTTCTTTCTTGTTTTGAATAAAAAAAGTAATTATTAATAATAAAGATTTGCATGAGGTTTTTCTGGTTCAAGACAAACTCTTTGGGACCCTGACTGATAGTTAAGGTCTTATCTAGGATCTCAACACTTAACAGGTGAGTTACATGTCATAAAATATAGTCATGTCATGTTACATGTCATACAAATAATATACAAATATTATAGTACAGTATTCCAACTGTAGTTTATTACATTTTTGACAAATACGTACGATCGCTCTGGATGCAAAATTATTTCATATTCCTGAAGAGATTAGGAAAGACGCCAACTTAACTTCGCCAAAAGAAATGTTTGCTTCCGGTGTCCTGTCCTATATTGAGTGAAAGAGTAAGTGAGGGCGATTCAGATACTGAGAGATGTCGACAATGATTTCACTTGTGATTATTTTCTATAGATTGAATGTCAGGTAAATAACAATTGAGATGTTTTCTTCATCACTTCAGATTATTACAATCCATAGGGTAAGGAATCCATTGAGAGGATCCGGACCTATTAACGAAGCCTCATAGTTTCAGTTCAAAATGTTAGGCTTTTCTTCTCATAGCTAATAAATGCCAGTTCTATTTCAAGAGTAAGAATCATATTTACAACAGCGCTTGTAGTAGCATTGTTTGTCAAAATCCTGGAAAAGAATACAAAAGAAAACTTAGGTTCGTTTTGAAACTAGTGTGGGCTAAACCTGGAAGAGTTTGAAATATTACTTCCACTAAAGGGGGTGTAATTTTCCCCTTTAATCCTGATGTACAACAGATGACGTCTTCGAGTGAGAATTAACGCCAGGAGAAAATGGTTCACGTTCTGAGAGAAGATATCTCTCACATCCACTTGTCAACATCACAGCGAAATGTAAACCTTTCTCCTTCTACTACTATCTCTTTTGGGGGAGTTATCACCCTTAGGGAATTATCTTCTGTAATAACACCTCCCTTTGATGCCAGAAGAGGAAGAAAGAAGAAGGGAATCAGCCATAACAACTTGAATAGACTATCAAGAGATAACTTATAAGAGATCACCCTCCAAAACTGAACGGAGAATGAAACACTTCAACTTGTAGCGATGATTCAGGAAATTGATGACAATTACTTGGCGGTAGGCGAAGGTTATTAGTACGATGTTATTAGTACCAACTATGAGCGCAGTCGGTTGGGCAATATCAAAAGTGGTTCCATGATTCTGTATAGAAAATGTATCAGTCAGAACTTCGCATGTCATTGTTGTTTGTAATAATGTAAAATAGCTATTTATCAGTTTAGAGCAGGGTTTCTCAACCTTTTTTTACCCATGGACCCCTTTTCCCTTTTTTTTTTTTTTTGGTGGACCCTCTCTTAGCTAAAAAGTAAAGGGATTATATTAATAATCAACGAAATAGTAAATGATTATGCTTTATTTTGAATGAAAACTAATTTAATGCAAATAAATTATTCTGCAGTGGTAAATAATACATATTCTATACACTGGTAAATAATTCATAATAAACCATTTTAAAATAAGTCTTATTCAATGAGATCCCTGTGGACCCCGAAGAATATTACATGGACCCCCAGGGACCCCCATGTGGACCCCGGTTGAAAACTCCTGGTTTAGAGTTTTAAAATATTATTCGCATATGATAATGCTTCTTTTTTTTTTTTATTTGTCTTAATTGTCCGAAATACTAGAGAAGTTGACAATTTGAAACAATCTTTTAAAATTTCTTTTTCATACAAATTATAAATGTTGTAATAAACTTTCGTGTCTTAATTTTGTGAAAAACTGAAAAATATATATCAATAAAAAAAATAGAAATCCAATGTAAAGAAATAACCTTGAGATATTATTTTCTTCCCCTTAGAATATGGAGATGTCCCAAAATGACCTTATTGCAAAATATTTTATTTTTTCAACTATATCATGCAAAAAGGCTTATTAAACCTAAATTTCTTTTGAAAGTTTTTACCTATTTTAAATGGATGATGTTAACTAACTCTAATTATTTTCTGATACAAGAGATATATAGACTGAAACAACCGTGTATTCCTATGGAACACTACATTTCTCATTCGTTTAATTATCAGAGTAGGAGTGAAGGAACATCGCGAGGGGGAAACTATTGTTTTGATGCATCATGAAGGTATAAAAAAAAGTAACTATAGCTGCAAAATGTTAATATTTCCAGGACTATTAAGAGGTTCAAGGAAAATGTAGATATTCTTCCCTTCATTCCAGGGCTGGTTCTAGGTAATTTTGTAGGACAAACTCACTTTTTGACGCCCCGCCCCCTCAGTTTTTCCACCAAAAATGTGTTTTGAGGGTTAGAAACGTCCCTCTCCTCTGTTGCTTCTGTTGACTGATCACCTCCCCTATCATTTGTCGGAATACCCTAACTGTTATTCAGAGCTATGTTGAGTAGCCAATACCAACCCCAACAAAAACGAATTTAAATCTCATCAATTTTATAAATACGCGTTACTGTTCATCAGTTGATTCTAGTAATTTGAACAAAGTTAATTTTTTGTGATGTTTCTGTCACTCAATGTTTTTTTTTTTCTACACTGCTGCACAAAAATTAAACAACAAATCGCGAAAAAAAAAATAAAAATCCTTTAATGAATGGGAATGAAATTTAGAGATTGTCAGAACAAAGTGAAATAATATCGATGGAATTACCGTTGATTGCTAAAGAGAATTCCATGGACAATACCAAACAACGAAATCCATTAATAGTCACAATTAACACAATTAACATGCAGAAGTTCAATGATAAGTTTTATTAATAATGTGTGTAATGTCCTCGGCTGAACACACACTTGACATCAACGGATTCAAGCTATCAATAAAATTGTTTATAAGGTTATGCGGAATTAATCGTCAGTCTTGTAAAAGAGCTTGTGACGGCTGTAGGGAGGCGGTTTGAAACCTGTAATTTCTCTTCCTAAAGTGTCCATAACCTGCTTTATCGGTTTGAAATCCTTTGATGTTGATGGTCATTTCACATGAGTGATTGTTTTCTTTTGTAGTCAACCCAGCGAGCTCTAAGGAAATGAGCATTATCTTCCATCAATATGAAATCAGGACTTAAGATTGCAAGAAATGGATAAACATATTGGTTAGGATACAACCTGTGGAGATCAGTGGAGCCATTGACTGTTATCGTAACCTTCACAATTACATCTGTCTCTTTCCCATATATTAGTGGAATGAAATTGAGTTTGAGGCTTTCTCCTTATCAAAGAATCACTTTGGAGACTGAATCGGACTCCACAGTGAATAGCACATTCTCTTAATACAAATTCTCTATTCGTAGTGTAGATGATCTCGAGACTAATTCAGTCGAGTCCGCATTTGGGAGAACATTAAAGGGACACAAACAGCTTTTTTTGCATAAAGGTAATGCAGGTGAAACCTTTCAGCTAAACTTCTCATCCTGTGGACACAGGAAGTCATCTGCTGTGCTCTAGGCATTCTATGAGAAGCAGATAATGGTCTTTCCTTCAAATGATACATTTCAACACAGGAACAGATCTTCCATAGACCCTATGGTCTGCTTGATTGATATCGCTTCGATTCAACATTTGTATCTCACTTGTTTTGATTGTCTTTGTCCGGACTTGCATCGTCCTATTTCTCTCCATTTCATTCCTTCGCCTAAATGATATCTTCTACTTATTTTTGAAAAATAAAAAATGGTAATGTGGACTTTCATCAAAACAAGAAGGACACGTGAATTGCAGTGGCTGTAGAAATGATCTAATTTTAATACTAAACAGTGGGAGCTGTGTTTAATTTCGTTTGTATTTGACATCTGAGTAGCTTCTCATGCAATATATACGATTTTTGTATTCCTGTTTCAGTTACTTAAATAGATATGTACTTTTTTGTATTATGTTCCTTAATTTTTAATTACCATTGTATTAACATTTCGTCTGTCGAGACCTGTTATTATAAGATAATATATAATTCATTGTCTATATAGGGTAAACAAAAAAGAAAAGTACAGATTCCACAATGGTCTTCCCAATGAGAATTGGATGGGGAATCTGGATTGCATTTGTTTACGTAGAGACTTTTGGAAAACAGTTTAGCATCATCATTGGACAGGAGGTTGTCTACGATTCAATTTATTTACCATTGCAATTAGATATAGGGTCCAAACTATCTCTGCACACACACACACAAAAAAAAGGTAGATAAAATTAACTAAGCAATATCACAGGATTAGGTCCATAAAAAGGACTGCGCTACAAGTGGTAGTTTCAGCTCATCTTCCCAAAATGAAAACATATCCAACTGACTCCAGAGCATCTGACGTATTTTGTAGTCATTTAAATTTGAAATAAGCGTTGTGCGATATTTAAATCTTACAGATGATACCAGGATTGGTAAAATTATAATTAGTTGTGTTTTTTGTTTGTTTGTTTGTTTTTTAACTTAAAAAATTAAAAGCAATAATTTTTATAATAACAATTTGTTTCGACGTTCAATAATTTTTATATTTATCCATTTTTTCGCCGTTCTGTCATGGGCTAGTGGTTTAGGCTGCTGTCTTCCACTAGGCAGATGTGTCGGAATCTGGGTTCGAATCCCGTCAGCGGAATAGTTGTTCCAATTTCCTTTTCTGTATTTGTGAGCCCCTTCTTCACTTTCTCTTCTGGTCTTAAGCCAGTCCATAATGGCTTCCTGAGGAAAGCAACAGGAAACCACCTCAGTATCTCTTCCCTAGAATACAACGAGTCTTCGTGATCGGAGAGCGCCGTTGGACCAGCTGATAGAGCAGAATTACTATTAAAAAACATACATTTGTTTTCTTTTTGTTTGTTTTAATTTTTTCAATTGTTTTCACTTTAATTGTTATTACATAAAATAGTCATATTTAAGACATGATAATTCAGTCCTGAAGAACACGTCTGATTTTCAATCTTGTAATTGTAGAAGTTTTGCAAATTACCGTAATTTTTCATAATTATGAAGGAAAATAATCATTCTGTAATTTTTAATCATTCTTCTTAAGAAAAGAAAATAATTAATTAAATTAGAAAATGTTATTCCTTAATGTGGGTGAGAAATACTTTTAATTATTACTTCCTTTATTAAATTATTTCATTTAAATGTTTTGGGTTTCTTTGTTTTTAGTTGTTCTTATTTCATTTTTAAGTACCTTTCTTTTTTCTTTTCTTATCTGTCTAGTTTCATTGTAAGTTATAAGAGCTGCTTTTGTTTGTCTTTAAAATCAGTTAAGATAAGTTTCTATGGTTGCCACCAGATGTCAGCCATCATTGTTAAACCAACGTGGCAAAATGGCGGCGGCCATGGACCCACGAGTTTTACTATTAGTTATTTACTCGGTAAGTAAAATTAGCTTACTATTTATTGCTATTTTATAATTTTTTCCAGTAGTAAAATTTGAAAGCTATCCTACTTGATTCGATAGAGTTAAAATACTGTTACGAATGGTATTTTTCTTCAATATATTGCCTATATTGTGCTATTATGTCTCATCTGTCATTTTAATCATTTGTTTGTAACAAAATATAAAATAAGTTAAATATTTCTTAACAATATTTAATATCATCAAAATTATTTCTTATCCTCATTTTTATTTTTGATTGATAAGCTTTTCAGACCAAGCAATGCTTATTGCATTTGAATAACAAAAAAAATTATTAAAAAATCTGTCGATTATTATTGTATATAAAAGTTATTATATATTGATTATAATTTTGGCTTATACATTGGCTGTAATTTTATAAAAACAAAAATACAAATGAAAGTATAATTTCAATCGGAGGACATCGTTGTTTTTATTGAACTTTCCATTATCGGTGAAACTTAAGGCCAGAACTTTTATTATCTAAAATTATTGCTGTTTTTATGAGTCTGCTTAGGCATCCAAACAACTATTTCAAAGCCACAGTTTTAGAAAGAGTCTAATTACTGTGCTACAGGATCTGCGCCGATCTTTGTACTACCTGTTACTAGAGTCTCATCTCAAGTGTTTTTCCTTTAATAGGAAAACGGGATGTGACTGTCCTTCTCAGACTCATAATTAGTGGTCAATGCTATTTTATTAGTAGCAGTATTTTTAATTTTTCATCATTTCAATTATTACAAAATTACAGCATTAAAAAAATGGAAAATGAATTTTATCGGGACTGATGATTATTTACTTAAGATAAATTATCTTCATTTGTCAAAATCGAACCTCCCCTCCGTTATTTTATTATTATTTTTTGAGATAAAGATTTTTCAAAGATCAAAAATCTATTTCTTTCTCAGGCTTTTGACATTTTATTATCTTCGATATTTTTTTTGGTCGTATACAAGACGCTATTACAAGGAAAGGAAAAAAACTAGAATATTTTACATCAGAAATATTTTCAGGATTAAAATTTACCTTGAATCCATTGAAAATGAAAGTTTATACCTTTTAAAAATTCCTGAATAATTTTCTTTATTATAAGAATGGACATTTCTTTATAAAAAATCATCATCGTTTTTGTTTTTTCTTTAACAAAATCTCAAGGAGTTTTATGCTTTTCTCAGTAAAGGTTTAGTTCTTAATAAAACAGATGTCAAACATCTACAGATAAGAAAAATATTATTAGAATTGACAGTTGAATTTAAAATTTGGAAAAAGAGAATTGAAAAATCTTTATAGTCTTAAACTGATTTATAATTATATATATATTTTATATTTATTTTAGTTTCTAATAACAATAAAAATTGTTTTGAGTATCTGTGAAATGGATGCTAACTTGCTTCTTTTCTGACCAAAGTCAGTCAAATTATAAATATATCTTGTTTAATTTCTATTTAAAATTCTAATGATAGCATTTCTCTTTTTTTGCAGATTCTTATTTTAATATCTACAGCATTGATAGATGCCAAAAAACTGGACTTCTCTAATTTAGTGGAAGAAGTAACAGATATTAAAGATTTTAAGAAGCTCTTGAGGACAAAAACAAATGTTTTAGTTTTATTTACAAGATCCGGTGAGGAAATTAATAACTGAAGCATTTAAATTATTGCAAATAATCAGTTATCTCAATTTAAAGGACCACCGTAATGGTTTGATACTTAAGGGTACTTCATGAGTACTTTAAATCACAAACGGGCATTAAAACCACAACTGTGGTCCTCTCCTTGTAAATTATTTTTTTCAAATTTGTCTGATCTTTGGTTTGGCCAGGAAAATTTTTGGCAAATCTCCACTTTTCTACAATTTGGGATATAGCTCTTCCTGCAATGCTCCAGAACTACGCCTTCTTATTTTTCAAGCTCTCAGCCTCATTCAGGTATCAAATTAAAGCTTATTTTTTGGAATTAACAGTCAATATAAAAAAGTAGGGAAAAGTCATCAGATGTGGCATCTAAAAATATGCTAAGTGAAGTTTAGCCTCAGGTAATCAGGTTGCTGTGATATGCTCTGATCTGAAAACCACAATCAACACATCTCAAATCTTGAATAGATAATAACCTCATCTGGCTCTTAATATAAAAAAAAAAAAATGACGAGTGTGTTTTGAGTGGTTTGGGAAAAAAAAAAAAATGCAATTTAGTTCATACATAAGTTGAATCATGTTCTCTAGCAGGGTCTATTTTCTTTAAGTCTTTTAATAAATTCATGAAAGTTAGATGCAGAATAATAAAAAATTGTATTATATAAACCATGTTCTTTAATTTATTAACAAAGAAAAGTTCTATATTTGTTAGTAGAAACAAAAGAGATTGATTGAAATGTTTTATTAGAAAGGGTGAATTATTAAGAGGTTGTACATCAATTGTCATTTATAATTCAGTGAGGAAATGAGAAGGAACTTTCCATCCCTTCCTTCCAGGATGTGTTTTTTTCAACAGGGTAAATCATACTCCCACCACACCCACTGTTCTGCTCCTCCATCAAGTGTAGTTGTGTTATATTTACACAAAGATAACTGGCTTTTTTGTGTTTAATTAATTCTGACAAAGAACTCCGGTACTTTTTCTGAATAGATGTTAGATAATACAACAAAACTTGATATTTTTTAAGTTTTTATTCAAGATTTTATGACTTAAATTGTGACAGTATTTGTACATAATTGTAGAGATTAACTGTGGGGACCAAAAATTTCAGAAATTGATTAGGGTCCATTCTAGATGTCTAATTGATCACCTGTATGAGACTTTCACTCATATTTTATTTAATAAAGGAACAAAATTTGGAAACAATTACGTGTGCTGTTTGTAAATAATTGTACTAATTGCTCAGGACTTGAAATTGCTAAACGTTCAGTTGGTTTGTACAGAAACGAAGACTTGTCATCAATTTTTTCATGAAGAAAATGAACAAAGTACATACGTTTTTCAAAATTAGGTGAAACAGAAAAAGAACTTCTGAAGTTAAGGTCCCATTGCCAAAATTTAGGAAGAATATGTCATAATCAATACAAAAAAACTTTCTTTTTCTTTGAAGAGCAGCAAAGAATTTGTTTTGACTCTTAAATTAATAGAAAAAAATGTTTGCAATTATTGGAAAGCTGTTGCTATTTCTTTCTCAAAAAAAGTACTGGAAAACTGTTGAACTTATTCAGGGAACAAAACTTTGCATTATGTGTAAAAAAGGAGTTCTATCTAATGCTAGTAATGATTAGAGAACACTATCAAACTATAACCGTCATCCAACTCTTGGATTGAATCAAATATATTGATAATGTTCTCCAGTTAGGATTATGAACCGTAAATAGAAAGAAAAGCTTACATATAAAACAAAGCTAAGAGAGTTGCTGATAGTTTTATGGAGGTAGCTAGTAAATCTTAGCATGTTGAGAGAATTAATATACAGATGAAAAACCAAAATGAGACTGACGAGTGCTCTGATTGCTCAACCCTTAAGAACAATCGGAAGCAAAAAGGTTTGACTTGTTTTCACATTGAGAGAAAAGTCTAGATTTTGACCCTTACTCTTCATTCATGGAACATTCAACAAACTGTTGAATTCTTTAGAACAGTTGATTACATGGTAAAAAAAAGTTAGGAAGATTGTTCTGGGAGATTACATTTTAGAAATTACAAAGAAGAATCCCAATGAGGAGATAAGGTTCAGCAAGTTTTGTGAGTTACATCCAAAAGAATGTATTAGTGTAAATATCTGCTGGATTCATTCAGTCTGTATTTGCACGTATCATCAAAATGTTAAGTTGATGCTGCAGAATATAAACATAGGAATTCCAGACCAAGACTTGAAGAAATTGGTCTGTGATGTAGAGTCAGAGGAATGTAGACCTGTGTTTTCTTTTTACTTTGGCCAAAAAAAGGGGATTATTGCTGGGGGCCTTTAAAAACATCATTAGAGAAGTGCCAGTTCTTTCATTAATATTGACTTTTGTAAGAAATTACTCTCTGGAACTTTCTGTTCTGAAAGACATTGAAAAGCTGAAAAAATTGATGATTAGATGAGGCTAATCATCAGGGGAGCTCTTGTTTAATGATAGATATTGATTTTGTTGATAATGTAACTCCTTGACTCTAAATAGTGTATGCAATATACATGGTTGTTCATAATTCCTTGATACATATCAGAGGCTCACAGCATGGTGGCGAAAAAAGGGATATTTGCACTCGAGATATCAAATAAAAGACGAATTCGTCAAGTTTTTTGGTTTTTTTGTTCTTTTTTTTTTTTCCAGCAGAATGTTGCATCCTTGTTCCATTGGCTGCCTCTAGAGCATAGGTACAGCCAATATGGCAGTTTCACATTGTGAGAAGGTATTTTGCATCTTGTAATATGCGAAAATGAGTTCAGTGGTGACACATTAGTACAACCTTGTCCGTGGATATCTGAACAACAAGTGCCACAAGTTTGGATAGGATGCCAGGGATAATCAGGCTTTAATGCTCTGGCACCCAAGGGCACCAGATCTGACTCCTTCAGACTTTCGACTCATGTCTTTAGGGATATGGGAAGGATAAAGTTTTCGTTTCCCTACTTTCTGCTGACCTCACTGAACTGTGACATTGTATCACAGTGGTTCTCAACTGGGGTCCACAGGGATCTCATTGAATCACACTTATTTTAAAATGGTTTATTAAGAATTATCTACCAGTGCACATAAATGCTCCGTAGAATTTTATTAAATTAGTTTTCATTCAAAATAAAGCCTAATCATTTACTATTTCGTTAATTATTAACATAATCCCTTTACTTTTTCTTTTATCCAATAGCTGTGAGGGGGTCCGCCAAAAAAAAAAAAAGAAGGGAAAAGGGGTCCATGGGTAAAAAAATTTTGAGAAACCCTGCTGTATCACCAATGCAATTACAACCATTGACAGTGATGTGCTGCACCGTATATGGTCAGAAACAGATTACTGCCTGGATTTCTGCCACGTCACGCAAGATGGATACATAAAACATTTATGAAAAAATTGAGTTTGTCTTTCATTTGATATCTTGGAAACAAACATCCCTTTTTCCGCTGATGTGCTGCGAGTCTCTGAAATATGTCAAGGAATTCTGAATAACCCTGTATATGTATTATGGCTTACTTCCATAGTGCACGATTAAATTTATGAATGAGCCAAATTGCAAACCATTCAGAACACCTCTTCATTTTTTATGCTATCAAGAAGCAGGTTAGGTCATTGTCTGATAAAAAATTTGACACTGGTTGGTTGTGATTTTCAGGTTAAGATGAATCATAAGCTATCTCACTCAAGGCTAAACTTCATCTAGCATATTCCTAAATAACACATCGGATGACTTTTCCTTACTTTTTTACATTGGTTGTAAACTCCAAAAAATAAGGAAGCTGTAAGGATAGTTCTGGAGCAATCCAAGACCAACAATATCCAAATTCTGGAAAAATTGAGTTTTTCCAAAATTTTTCCTAGTCAAAGCAAAGGTCAGAAAAATTGAAAAAATTAATTTAGTCTTACCTCATAGAAAGGTGCTCAGAAAAAAAATTAAGACAATTTTCTGAGAAAATCTCAAGGTAAAGTTCTGAATTTTGGTGATTTGACAGGCATGGAATGACCCTTTAATTTGATTATGATATCTTGTATTTTTAAACCTTTTTTTTTATGTATTTAAAAAATACATTTATTTCATTTACCTGTACCAGTGAAGCTTTGTTAATAGCTTCAATAATGAAATAATATTTTTAAAATTTACATAAATAATTTATTTTAATAGTTAATATTTCCTTTATTAGGTCTCCTATGAAACCTAAGTGAGAAATTATTATTGTTATTATACTTGGTTCGATACAAGAATTACATTTGGTGCTCATGTAGTAGATGCTACATGTACATTAGATATAACAACAAAATATAAATTAACGTCTGAGGAGGTAGTTAGTATCATCCTTTTTTATTTTGGTTTATCAGTAACTATTGCATCATAAGGTAATAAACATAAATACGAGATTTAGTGTAAACAATTTCTAAAAGGAAATTGGAGATCGGATTGCATTCTCTGACTAGATTTATTTATTTATTTACTTTGTTAATTAGGAATTAAAAGGGGAATCCATAGACTAGGATGGATCGTTTAATGTAGAATGCCAAAATTTCATGATTCAAAACTGTCTATGTTTAATTAAAAGGAAATAGATAGTAAATAGATTTGAGTAAGAAGAATCAAGATTTAATAAATGCTCATTGTTATTGAAATGCCAGTATCTTTCTTTGAATCTTCTATTTGAATCCATTTGATTTCTTTGAAGTTGGTTTTGACAAATGGAAATTAAGTAAAACTATTTTACAAAAGCTAATAAGTTACAAGAGCTTTCCTCTTACCAGCTGAATCGATCTACGTTTATCAATGCCAGATTCTATGTGTTATGTATCACTAAATCTTGTAGTGAGGCTAATGAACTTCTTAAGCTTCACACAAGAGCTAGCATACAATGTCAAGTCATCCATATAAAGTAGATATATTAGTATATGATTACACTCTCCATATTGTAATTGGAAGCCTTTACCACTCAAATTCAGGAATCTACTAAGAGGATTGAGTTTGAAGCAGAACCAAAGTGGGCTCAGTGAGTTTCCTTGAAACATTTGATATTATTTGTCTTGAACTAATTATCTGTTAGTCATTAGTAAGGTGTGTTTGGTTACGTCAACTACAGTTGATGGTGTATGGTTGAGCTGCGAACATGATAGCTGATACTACTGCTACTGGAGTATCTTAATGCATCAGTTGATGCTCAAAATGGCCGACACTGTCGTTGGATTGTGTATTTTGGTTAATTTCAGATATAATAAAAATTTAGAAAGACAAGGAAAACGATGAACGATTGATATAAGCAGTTGGCATGCAAAAACTATTTATTGGACAAGAATATACAATTATGCAGTGAAAATAGTCCCACTCGATATAATCAAACAGCGAATCGAGTTAAGCTCCCCCTCTTGAATATCATGACAACTACAATATAAATACACATCTTGTTGGTCATGTGTATGTCGCCATCTTGGTTGATGGGATCAACCTTCTCTCTTTGACAGTTGATGATGTCAACCAGCATATCCGAGCAACTTGTAGTTGATCAACCAGTCAGCCGGGCATATCCAAACACACCCATAGTATATAATTTCGTATTCCATTTTATCATGACCTGATATAGAAACCTTAATATACTTGTTTCAATCTTATATTAATTCATAATATCTTAACAGATAAGAGTGCAGTACGGAATCATAGACTTTTATAATCAATGAAACACATACTCAAATTCCTTTGTTTGTAACTGCTAAAACTGCAATAACCTTTTTGCTTCTTTACTATAATTTCGGTTTGTTCACAATATACATTTTCTGCTACTATGAATGACAATAATTTATGCATCGTAGAAAAGCATGTAATTGGTCTATATTTTGCTGGATTTAAACTTCTACCATCCTTTGGTAGAAGGATCAGAAAGCTGTCTGGCTTCTGAATTACCATAGTGAAACATCTTGCAAGAACAGGATGTGAAGCCATCAAAGTTTTGAGCCAGCAATTATGCAGTTTTTCAGAACTGCCTTCCAGTTGTGCACAAGTTTACTGTATCTTTAACATCTTGAATAGAGACTTTTAGTTTTCATCGGTTCTGTTTTATGTGGAATAGTGATAATGAATAACTGTGTTGCCTTCCCCACAAAAGAAGTGTATACTTGCAGAAGTTGAATAATAAATAAATAAATTAGCACTACTAGGGTCGAAATAATTCACGTGAGCCGAAAATCTTCAATTAATTATACTTAATATATTCTTTCTATAACCAATTTACATTTGAAATCTTGATTAAATAATCTTAACTTATTGTCATAAGAAACAATTATTCCTTGCAAAAATGCTTAATCTCTCTTGACTTGATGATATTCAAAGTCTTTTCTTTGTCTTGGCGATATTACTTAAATTAACAGTTCTTAGGATGTCTTTTATTCTTTAATGTTATTATCGTCCCAAGTGGATTCATTAAAGAAATATGGATTATTTCTTTTACTTTATAACTTGCCAATTGGTTGAAATTAAGAGTTCTTTTCAATTTGATCCTTATCTTTGATTAGTTTACTTTCCTTCAGTAAAATATCTTGGATCTCACTTTGGTAGAAGTATGTCCAATCATCTTTCAGGAACTCAAATTATTACATTGCTTGGTAACAGTCTGTTGAACAAAATCTTTTTAAACTCACTTCATACAACAATTTCTAGACGATTAAAGATGTCTTCAAATGTCTGCTTTTTTTTTTTTTTTTTTTTAATACCTGAACCATTTTATTTATCATTTTCATTTTTCTGCTATGTAACTTTGAGAGAAATGGATAAACATATCTTCTGCACAGTTTACTTCATACAGAATTTCACTATGTACTTGTTACTTCTTCTACTGTAATAATCACAATAGTATGATTTCATGCATATTGTTTTAACAATATTATATTCCATGTTATGATATCTGCTTAGTTTAATAATGATGAGTCGATACTTAGCTGCTAGCAACTGTTAACTTCTTTTAGGCACTTAATAAATTTACTTTTATCAGCAAATTTTTCTATTCACTTTAAATTCACACAAATTATTTGCGGTGAATATTTTTCATGTAAGATAATTTATTTCTTTTACTCTAAATATTTACATTTTAACATTTTGTTCACATTCTTTTTGCAACCAGCCTGCATTCCTATTATAAGGGTGATTGAAATGAAAATGATAAAAGAGTCATTAAAAATAGAGGAATGTACTCAGAGGGATGGGATGCCACATGCATACAGTCTATATCTCTGGTGCCATGGAGATTGGTTTTGACACGCAAACTGCTGCTGGATGTCGTTAGTGGTACTTTGAAAATGGCGTCCCCCTTAGAACAGTGCACCAAACAGAAACAGCATGCTGTGGTACGATTTTTTTGTGTGAGGATACCAAACCCATCGACAGATGTCGGCAAAGTATGGCACCGCCTGTATCTCACAAGCACGTGTGTATGAATGAGGCAGGAGGTTCGAGGCAGACCATTCAGATCTGAATGATGGACCGAGGCCAGGACAATCATACAGAGTCATCACCACTGAGTCGATTGCTGCCTTAGATGCGATAATTCAAGAGGACTGGTGTATCACCATTAAAGATATTGCATCCTCACTTCTGTTGAGCATTGGGTCTGCCCACCATATCGTACACGACGAACTTCACTACAGGAAAGTGTCTGTGAGATGGGTCCCTTGCCAACTCACACCAAACATTTAAGTGCGAAAAGCGGATACCTGTATGGTGCTGATGCGGCAGTACGAGGCTGAGGGAGAAGTGAATATTCACTGGCGATGAGTCTTGGGTACACCATCACCAACCGGATAAAAAGAGGGCAAGCATGGAATGGCACCACTCATCTTCTCCCACACAGAAGAAATTCTGCTCACAGCCGTCGACACGGACGGTTATGCTTACCCTTTTCTGGCCCACCGTGGACCAATTGTGAAACATTATATGATAAAGGGATGACCGTGACCGGAAACACGTACAGGGCACTGATGTGCTGAAACCTGTGATCTGGACGAAACGCTGTGGACTCCTTTCAACCGATGTTCTCCTTCAGCACGATATCGCCAGATCACACACGGCCCATCAAACAATGTCAACTATCAAATCTCCCTGCATAAAGTGTCTTCCCCATCCCCCTTATTCCCCTGACTTGGCACTCTCTGATTACGATATTTTTGCAGCTATGAAAGAGGATTTTGGTGGACACAAGTGACGAGGACTTCAGAGAGACAGACACGACTGCTCAAAAGATTTTTTTTTTTTTTTTTTTTGGCAGGGATACAAAGCCTTGCTGAAAAGGTGGGCCAAGTACATTGAGAGGAATGATGACTACGTTAAGAAGTAGCGCAGTATTCATTTTGGTTCCTCTATTAAACAAGCTGTAATAAAATATTTATCATTTTCATTTGAACTGCCCTCGTATGAGTGTGGCGCCTTCCAGATATTAGCCCAATATTATTCCATAGCTTCCATTGTAGGAACTTTCTGTACACTTAAACACATTGCTGCTGAAGAACCCCGATTTTCAATTAAGATTATATGCTGAGATGGTTTTCTTTCCCATTGTTATTGTTGCAGTGAGAGCAGCATGATAAGAACATAATGCCCATACTCTGGGCTATCTGCTTCATCGAGTGAATCCAACAAAATATTTTGATTTATGTGTTTCACTAGTTTATTCTGTCACCGTGAAGAACTAAATCAAGGAATGCCATGTTGTTGTAACAGATGTATATCTAAGAACTCTGATTTTGTTTACTCTAGGTTAGCTTCCAAGTTTACTAACGGAATGGCAGCCAAGAAATGGAAAGAGAAAAAGAGGACGCCCAAAAAAGAGATGGAGAGATGACCTACAGAAATTCAGGGGTGCAAGATGGTGGAGAGAGACAAAAGATGGAAGAAGGTGGCGGAAATTGGGGGAGGCCTATGTCCTGCAGTGGACTGAACCAGGCTAAGAAGAAGAAGAAGAAGCTTCCAAGTTTCTTTTATCAATTACAGCTTGATGTTGATCTTCTAGTTCTTGGCTAGTACTTCTACAATTTTGATCAACTGCTTATTGTTCCATTGTTGATGATTCATTAACAGTGTCAGATTCTTCTTTATAAGCATCCTCAACTTCTGAAGTCAGAAACTTAATCATTTTTCAATTTTTTGTCTTAAGATCAGTTATCTCATCATCTGATAAAAAGTTTTCAACAAGTTTTATCAGAAAGTCAGCCAAGTTTTGTTCAGAATCCTTATCTCTGTCACGAACGTATTCGTGCCCCGCGCTCCGCTCATTTCCCTTCCCATTTTTCTAATATTTCTAACATATTTTTCTTTTCCTTTTCTGACCATTTCTAACTTTATATATTTCTCTCTCGTCGTCCTCAGTCCTTGGCGTCTGTTAGACTGCATTTTCCCGACAAACTGGCACCAAGAAACCTTAAACAATGGTTTAACGACTTCGGGAAGGGCCCGAGAAAGCTCCTCAAAACGGTTCACAAAGGCTATCAGGCCATGAAGCCTATTGTTCACTGTTAAAAGCTTTCTCCCAACTTTCTCCCTTTTGTTATGTGCATCGGGAACGCGGGAAAACAAAGGGCCGGATGTCACAACAACGAATGGTGTTGCCACAAGCGATGATGGGGACAGAAATGTCTCGCCACCCCTCCCCGGAATCTAACGGCAGACCCCGAGAGGAAAGCAGGGGCAGTATCCGAGGACCAGCGGCCGAGAGCAGGAAGCGAGGTTTGGGGAAGACGACACGGTCCCGCGGCAAGCGCGGCCAGTCGTCAAGAACCCCACCCATACCCAGCTTGCTCGGAGTCAATCCATGACAAAACTCCAGCAAGCAGCGTTTGAGAAGGCGAGGCGCAGGTAAGACGACCCGAGTTCACGCGGCAAGCGTGTACAGTCGTCGCAGAAAACCTGCCCGCTCTCACCTTTTACTTGGAGCTCACCCTTTAAAGAAGGTCAACGGCAGTGCATGTGCAGAAAGGCGAGCATCAGAGGAGATATCGCGGACTCGTGCAGAAATACGACTCCGCCAGTCTCCAACCCAGCCGCCTGTTCGCTTTTAGCTGTCGACATCTCCGGAGACACGGAGACAGATTTCGGTGATCGCAAGTGCGCCTCTGCAGTGCCCAAAGGATGCCTTCGAGACCGTCCCAGCCGATCTCCCCCCTGTACAGCCCAGGACTAAACATAACGGACAATTAGAGAGTGAATATGTGACTTATCTTCACTTATCTTGTATTTTTTCTATTAGTTTATTTTAATAATAAAATCTTTCATTTAACCCTTTATCTGAGTTCTGCCCATTCTCATTCATCTGAAAGGCACGGGCATCTGTCACTAGGCTGGCTTTCCACGGCACCTCCCCTCTTCCCGTACAAACTCCTCATTCCCTCCTTAAGCACCTTCCTCCCCCCCTCTCCCGTGATCGTGGTTTGTTAAGGGATGCAATGGATGGCGTGCGCCCTAAAAAAAAACATGTGACACCTCTAATAGAGTGAAGACTAATAAATTGCTGGTGCATTCCATGATGATACGCTGTCACATCTCTGTCACATTGAGTGAGTAGAAAATAATACTGCTTAACGTCCTTATACAGTTCAGAAGTCCACATTATTTGTTGAACATTATCTCACTTAACCTGCAGCAGTTGTTGTTCGTTCTGTTTTTGGTATTAAACAATTACTGCAGTTGTGACTTGTTGAAAGGGATGTTAATTGACTTAAACATGATTGACTGTAGTTAGCTTATCGACTGAAGCCCTCCTTGTCAATATCCAGGTGTCAGCGTTCTGTAAGCTGTCATCCCCAGCACTGACTCCAGGAACGCCCAAATGGGACTAAGTTGAGGTTGGGTGGTCAGCCCGACACTTGCCTGCCTTTAACCCTTTGGAAAGAAACCCATTCTACAGAGGACTGGATAGACCCTAGGACCCATTTGGAGGAGAATGAAAAAATCCCCGCCCTTCTCCAAGGCCAGGGATTGAATCCACAGCCAAGCACCCTTACCACTCAGTTACTGGGCCTACACGAACCTACTATACTTCAGCAAAAGTTCCTGAATACAATGCCATTCTCAGTCAGTGTTTTCCACACACATTTCACTATTGCATCTATGAGGAGGATTTCAATATTATTAATTATCGTTATTATTATTACAAACAAAAACAAAAATTTTTATATAATCAAAGTTACATAACATTTGAAAGTACTTTTCAGGGAAGAAAAATCAAACAAACAAAATCCTATGAGAGAAAATAATAATTTCTGTATCAGTAGATTCAGAAAGCTTATATTTAAAATACTAACTTTGAGCTTTGATAAACAATATGTCAATAGTTATTGAAGTATTATACTTTTTCTGAAATATCTTTGTTTTTAACTTTCAGGAAAAGAATCTTCTGAAATTATGAAGGTTTTCACTGAAGTAGCAGATCAGGTGAAAGGTCAAGGAACCCTTGCATTTGTTGATTGTAGTGGGTAAGTAAAAATAATAATTTTTAAAATATTTATAGTGATCGTGGAATTTTTAAGTAAATAGGGCAGATCTTCTGAACCATATCCTATTGTTGATGGGCTAAAAAGATAAAAAAAGGAGCCACTGATATTGGCAAAAAATTGAGATAATTGAGATATGTAAGAAATCCCTTCTTTATCAGACAAATTAATTTGTGGTCTGTTCTGTTTAATAAAGAGCAAATAAAATGAGCTTTAATCTCTACACAATACTAACTTTAACAGCCTTGTTTTTATTTCTTTTAAACCCTACTCTTTTGTTTTTCAATTCAAAATAATGAATCTTTTAAGGCAGTATTTCAATGATAATGCAACTTAACAGTAGCTTTCTTTCTCTCACTATAAATTGATATTAAAATAAAGTAAACCAACAATCAACCACTGACATTTGTTTGATAAATTGAACATAGCTTGTAAGAGAATGTATATTGAAATCCAAGTCGAAGGAACCAAAAATATAAATTTGGTTCTATACCTCTCTCTGTAAAGCATGTCCTCCTCCTCGACAGCAGCTGACAAGAGGTTACTATGAACTCAACAAAAACAAGTCAAATATGAGATCAAATGAAGCAGTTTTGTTTTTAGTTAATTTTATTTTTTACCAGACAATGACTGGTTAACTTTTGTTAAAGTTTGGCTGAAGTAAGATTATGAGGTTTTCATCACTTGATAGGTTTTTAACTACAGCTGATAAAAAATCTGAAACTTTTATAATTTTTAATAAATGCACCTGGTTTTTTGATAAACTCTGCATTAGAAGTGCAGTGCTCTCCAGTGTAATGTACACGTTTTTATTGTTTATTTGAAAAAGATACAAAATAATAATAAATAAGTAAAAAGACAATTATAGTACTTATGAATTGGCTAATTAATTAAATTAATAATAATTATTATTAATTTCTTAACTCATTGTTCGCTACTATTGATGAAAAATCTCCCGATGTCCCTTGCATAATTGTATTTAATTTTGGATACGTAATCTTTAAATTAAGAATAAAATTATCTCTTCTATTTTACATGTAATTATTAATTTATTTTATGTACTAATTAATTAAGTGTATTATGTAAGAAATAATATGAAAAAGGGATCTATAAAATGCACAGCCATTTGCTTCCTTTCCTTGAGCTAGCATCGGCAGGGGAGCGATACATAGTCTTTTGCGCTTTCTGAGCTTATCATTGATGGGCTGACAAAAGTCATGACAAGGATGAAACAGCTGTCCCAGATTCCCGCCTTTGTTAGCTCAAGGTGTGAAAGCAAATGACAGTGCATTTTCTAGATGGCTTTTTTCATGTTACTTTATTTGCACATTAACCTTTCCTACCTAAACCTAGCTAGGTAAGAATGAAGACGAATTAATCAACAGTTATATAGATGTAGCAGAGTGTATGGAATTTAGCATGGAAATAAGGAACTCAAATCAATGTTGAACTTTAAATGATTTAATGAAAACTTACAGGATTCAAAATTAAATCACACTTCATACATCAGGAATGATAGGACTCACCAGGATACACATGAAAACAGTGACAGTCCATTTAATAGAACACAAACGTTGAAATTCCATCTTCTCTGCAACTTTAACACTAAAGAGGCTTCCTGTGACTTAAATTCGCACTGTCTCATCTTAAAGGAATAACTGACTTTTCTTTCAGTTGAACTAACTTTTTTGGAATTGTGTTTTCTGACTTCCTTTCTACTTAGAACTTCAGTCACAGCGTTAAGGTCAATTACACTGACTCGCAACAATTGCACTCAGAGATATCAAACACAAGCTGTGAAATCACTGTTGGCTTTGTTACCAACAAACACAATCTCGCATGACATGCATAATCACACTATCACTTTTTAAAATTATTAGTGTGTCTTCAATAATTCACTAAATAACAACCATATACAAATAAAAAAATAATAATAATTAATATCCTTTTTATTGCTAATAACTAAATATCCTTTCTCATTTTATACCTAATTATTTCATTAAAATGTTAATCATAGTGGAAAAGAAAATGTAGATTTTAGCCTAACGAAAAACAAATCACTTTTTTGCTTGCAATGGAAAATGGAATGAATGGTTTTTTTTTTTCCACAATTTGCTCCAATTTAAATTGCATATTTATTAAGTAGTATTTCAGTAATTTACATTTTCATTTGTACATATGAATTTAAAATTTATCTGTTCTATACCCCAATATGGCTATACAAAACCATGTATCTGTAACATTTTACAAATCTTTATAGTTTTATGTGTAAAATTGAAATATATATATTTATTTAGGTGAAATTCGTTTCCTTATTACATACATTTATATAAAGTTGTTCTTGTGTACATACTTCTAATAATTCAACAATCTTCTCAATTACATTGATATGTAACAGTTAGATAATATATAATTTTATATTTATAGGTTGTCTCTGTTATTTTTATTACTTTTAATTCTAGTTATTATTACTGTTTTGCTATTCACTATCTTGCATTTCAGTGTTTTTCATTTCAATTTTCATTTGTTTCTCAAGCCATTAAAATGAATTTATTAATTTTAAAATACTTATATTAATTTATTTTAATTAATTTTTGCTTGTAGAGATGCACCATAATTAAAGAGTAAATAAAATAAAAATTAATATTGTTTTAAAGAATGCTGTTAAAGAAACTTAAATTCGCTTTGTTTCTTTTTATTTCTTTTTTTTTTTATCAAATAGAAAAATAATTGCCATGTATAATATTTCAAAAAATTTTAAAACTTATTGTTGAATTAAAGTTGAATTTCTGATGCTAAAGAAAATATTTTAAATATTTCCTTAAGATGAAAAATAGCTTTCCATTTTAATATTGTTGTTTTTATATTTTCATAAAAGAATTAATAGTACTATTTCAGCAAGACTGGAGGCACAAGCATCAATGTAGTTGATTTTAAATTTCAATATTATGTTTTAATTAAGATGTCATTGTATTAATTTCTGAAAATATATATTTAGAAAAACAAAATGTAACTTGCAAGTTCTTATTTTAGGAAGAAAACCTTGTTCCTATTTTGAATAGCATCTTTTTTCTCCCCCCTTTCTTCTAAGAGCATTTCCCCCCTTCACTTCCTCTTTTCCCAAGAACTTCTGAAGCAGAAAGTCTGAAGTCAATTACAAAGAGAACAAAGGATAGTAATAATTGCTGAAGGAGGATGGATTCCACAATTAGATTATATGTGGGTGGAGTAGTAGATCAATTATCAGCTGAAGGCTGGATCATCTACTCAGACAGATCGTGAACACTTTTTAAATCAAGTCCAAACATAAGAGTTTTCCGTTTTCAGAATATCTATTGGGTTGTTTGTAAAGTTCTGAGCATTTGAGCTTTCTGTAGGCAGCCTTACTGTTTGAAAATAGGAGATACGTTGGTATCCCATGCAAGGTGGCATATGACTGCATCTCTCAGTAAAGGTTGGTTGCAATCTGTAGAAGCTGGATGTTTTTGTTGAGCTTCGAATATGGATGAGCAAAAGTTGCATTTTCGGCATGTGATGCTATTCTTTTACAGAAAGTGGGAAAACGCCGCACAGATATGTAAAAACATTTGTGAAGTTCAAAGATGGTTTGCAAATCAGCATTGGACGATGATCACATAAATGAACACTTGGAGGCCACCCAAAATTAACTACTCGGGAGTTAGCAGATACTCTGAAAATTCCCAAAAATACTGTTCCTGAACATTGATGAAGCTCGATGCACTTCTCTTTATGATGTTTGGGTCTCACATAACCTGTCCGAGAAAAACTGCATTGACAGTATTCCCTCTGCAACATGCTCCTTGAATGCAACAAAACAAACCAGTTTTTGATTTGAATAGTGACTGGAGAGGGAAAATGGATTGTCTCGACAATATAGTGTGGAAACGATCTTGATGTCAGACTAATGAACTACCAAACCACACAGAAGTGAAATGTTCATGCAAAGAAGGTTATGCTCTGTGTCTGGTGGGATTTCAAAGGCATTCTGTACTACGAGCTACTCCGCACAATCAGACAATCAATTCGGATATGTATTGCAGCAGTTGAGAAATTGCACCACAACATTCAACAGAAGAAGCCAGAACTATCAAGGTGTTGTGTTTCAACATGACAACTTGTCTTTGGTCACTACAAAATGTAGTACAAGATTGGCTGGGATGTCTTACCACACCCACCATAGTCATCAGACATTGCACCATCTGACTTCCACTTGCTTCTGTCCCTGCAGAATGCTTTGAATGGAAAATCATTCAGTGATTTCTATGCTGTCAAAAAGCATTTGAAGGACTTCTTTGCCTTCAAGCCAGCCCAGTTCTTCGTGAACAGAATTTTAAAATTGCCGTAAAGATGGACTAAAGTGATGCAAAAAAATGGAGGATACTTTGATGAATAAATATTGTTTCTTAAATGAATACATTTGTTAATTTTCACCTGTCCAAAACACTCAGAACTTTCTGGACAACACAATAGATTTGTTAAAGTATCTTTAAATGTGTATTTCACATGTAGAATATCTGTTCTTTTAAGATAAATCATAAACTTGTATTATCAACCAGCAAAGATGCACTAGTTCAAACAAATTTCTTTATCTCCATTATGTCATCCATATTACAAATATTTTAAGATTTTGTTTCCCCAATTACTAGAGTCTTTTTTATTTTTACTTACATATTTACTTTAGTTTGTTTCATCTATTTCTATTTAAATATTACTCCTATAATTTTAAACAGTAATCAAAAGATTTAATACTTACATATTATTTTTTTTTATTTATGGGAAAAAAATATCTGCTATTGGTCTCTGTTGTTATTCTTGTAATCTTTGATTTTATACAATTTAGATTTTAACAATTAGATCATTGAATGTTATACACACATCCACTGAGAAGTAAGCTGACACTGCTTATTTGTAGGATTTTAGAAGACTTACGGAGTTTTCAATGCTTCTGTTGTGCAGAATATCCAGAATATCATTTTCAGTAGATCAAAGAGGCATTTTTTAAACTTATTAGGTTTAATAATTATTCATATTTTGATCATCATAAATGCAACTTCATAATAACATCTGTAACAAGCATGAATTCTTGATTGAATCCTTCAAGAATTGAAGACAAAAAACATTCAAGTAGGAACACTTTGTAGGTGCCTCTTCACATAAAGTATCTTCTGTCCTGAGTTCATCGTTTTGCTGCCACTGAATTCTGTGAAGTGAAATTCCTTTAAAACTTATAGAAGTTGATTTTTGGCAAATAATTCCTTAAATTAATCACTACATCTTCAATTTTGTTTTATTTAAATTACATATGATTTTAAAAAATATTCAAACATTTATTTATTATTTTATTTCAGAGATGCAAAAAAGCTATGTAAAAAGCTTAAAGTTTCTCCATCTCCATTATTATTAAAACATTACAAGTAAGTTTGATTTTTTTTTTTTAAATCCTAATAAATGTTTCTATGAAAGTTTCAGTAACTATTAAAAAGTAACTTTGAAACAGTAACTTCATTTTAAGTTTATAATCTGGTTTTCTGGTTTATAATCAATTACATGGTTCCTTGAATAAAATTCATTCCAGATTATCTGAGTCACAATTTCTTTGAATTTGAAGTCATTGTTGTTTTTTTTTATTATTTTGCCGTGCACAAAAATTAATGGTAAGAATCAAATACTTAGTAATAATAAAATAATAGTTAGTCCAGTTTTTGTGCATGAGATGCTGCTTGTTTTGATAACCTTGGCAGAAGAAAGATAAGAATCTTGAAACCTCAAATCCGAGCAGTAATCTAGAATCGGCAACTGATTACTCTGAAATGATTTCTAATTTTTTTTGTTCTTGGTAAATGTGAAAGTCTGATTTAAAGGAACATTTATTATACATTTTACAATGTAGCATCTTCACTGCCTTGATCTTCAGTTTTGATAAGATTGTGGGATCCTGGTAATAATTCCTCTCTGCAGCTGTTCCCTATTCTCCCTTGTATGATTGGTTGTTCTGAAGTTGTTTATATCCGATATTAAAAGATGGTTTAGTAGAAGGATCTATTTTTTAATGAGGAGATTGATTATAAGATGTCTTAAACTGTTAGTTTTAGTCTTCATAGACATTGTTAAATTGCTTTTTAATTTTGAGATCATTTTTTTTTTCATTCCCCTCCCCTCATTTCTCAAAATAAATAGAGATGGTGAATATCATAAAGACTACGATAGAAAAGAAACAGTTCAGGTAAAATTATAATAAGTATTTTACTTCTTAATTTTTAATGATATTGAAACATAAACAGAAAATTGATTGATGAATCCTTTAATGCATTGAGAATTACTAATAACAAATGTTTAGATTTACTTTATTTAGTTTCTTTGGAAAGCAGCCAACTTGTTTAAGTAATCATTTTAACCTAAAGAAACAAAAATTTAGAATTACTTTTTCCCTTCTTAGTCTATGGTGAACTTTATGCGAGATCCTTCTGGTGATGTACCATGGGAAGAAGATGAGTCATTAGGTGATGTTGTCCATATACCAGATGCAATGGTAAGACTTACAATATTTAAATTTTTTCAACAGACACAATGATTAGAATTACAAATGAAAGGTTCAAATAAAAACATTATAAAATTACTAGCTCAACTAGTTTCTTCCGTTTTCAACAAATTTTTTCAAGCACCTTTGAGGGAGAACAAAAGGATCGATGATATAAAAGAAAATTAAACCAGTTATCTCACAGTTATCATTACATGGGTAAAAGAAGAGGGGGAAAAAAAAATCTATTTCTGTAAACCATATAATCCCACAAGCTCCTTCGAACGTTTATCATTATAAGGCTTATTTATGAGCATATGCAAAGACACTTTAAACTTCTTTAAATAATGGTCTTCCTCACGGTCAAACATTTCAAAATTATCATTGATGGCTATTAATATCAATGATGTGCCCTGTCTCAAAAATATGCATGGCTGTATAATAACTAAAATGGCCTTTTTTTGAATGCGATCCACTTTTACGAGGGTCATTAGGAGTCTTTTCGAATCTCCGATACAGACATACATGTTATTAATACACTTAAAACTATATATGCAGTTATTTAAATGTATTAATAATAAGCGTGTCTATGTCGGGGAATCAAAAAGGCCCCTAACGACCCTCGTAAAAGAGCATCGGAACGCAGTCAAAAAAAGGCAATACCATAGACAGTTATTTATATTTTTTGCACAATTAATACCTTGTGCAAGGGAATTCATGGTATCTGTGGACAACACCAATATTATGCTGTGCTATTATTCTTCTTATTTGCTGATAAACATCAGTAATATAGGGAACTGAAACATTTATCTCAGGTTTCATAGTACATCTATAATGATCAGGATTATAAATAGCTTTTAACGTATTCTTATCATAAATGACTGATCTGGGATATCCATTGTCATGTGCCCTGCTTAGTGACAAAATTAAGTGTTATGCCCAGATTCACAGCGTTCCAGGGTTTACAGGTCTCCCTAAAGTTCATAAAGAAAAAAAAATCAGTATGAAAATATTTTCCAATACAACCGGCTATTAATTGTTGAGGAAGTGTTTCTTAAATTTTCCTAAGCTTTTAATAAGTTAATTGAACGCAATAGCAGAGGCTTCTCTTTGGTCCACTCCCAATACGGATTCTTTTATTAACAACTTAAGGAATATCTCTAACGCCCAAGATTTTGAGATGTTCTTGTTGGCTGTAATGGCGCTATTTACAAATATCTCAATGGATCTTATCAAAGATGCCATCATATGTAGTTTCAAGCAGTGGTGGATAGGATAAAAAGGTGAATATCCAGAACTAAAAGAATGAAATCACCAAAATCCAATTAGATTTACATAATTATATCCTGAAATCAGATGTAAATTAGTGCATTGTCCTGAGTTACTTCAGACAAATATTGTAGCTTCTGTTGTAAAGTGGCAATTAAAGTATTTACAGGGTGTCTACCAACCGGGAAATCCGGGATTTGTACAGGAAATTTGGGTTGACATGAAATGTACGGGAAATGTCCTTAAAAATCAGACTATGTTCTTAAATTTTCAGCATGATGTCAGATTTTTTTTTTTTTTATTTGGTTGAACAGATATTTTACGAAACGATACAAGTTTTAATCTCATTAAATTTTTGTGAAAATGTCCTTAAATGTACGGGAATTGTCCTTAAATTTTTTGTTTGAGATTCAGTAGACACCCTGATTTACAATTTTCAATCCATTAGTCCTTTCTCAGTTGCTTTCTCCCTTTCTTACCATTTGCAGACATCCATTCTCCTTATGTCTCATGCTCAGATGTTAACCTATTAAAATTCATTTTCTATTTCCTATTTGTTTGAATGACTCCCCCCTCCCAGTTAGGTCACATTTTCACTAATGCTTTTCTTTTGATGCTTCCCTGTATAATATAGATACTGTGCAGAAGTATTAGGGCAAGGTCATTTTTTTTCAGTTTTTGTGATGATGTAAAGAGCATACCCTCCAACTTCTACGGAGTATCCGTAGTTTGTACGGAAAATAAGTAAGTACTACGAAACTACGCGAGAATGGGGAAAAGCTACGGATTCAGAAATTTTCATCCTTAATTTTTTTTTCCTCAAAAAAAAAAAAAAAAAGTGCTGATCAATTACGCTTTCCTGTCAAAATGGACGCCGCCGTCTGTTCTCGCCAAGAAATTATAGTTAACTTATAGTAGGCTAACGTTTAATTATCGGAGAAGTTCTAATTTATAAAAATACTTGTTTATTTATAGACTTTCATTTACAAATTATGTCTGTTAGATTTCAGGATTTATAAATACAATTCGCTTTTGTTAAGTAACCAGCGATTAGCGCAATGGCGCACTCTCTGTCAGAAGATCAGACGGAAGTGCTTGACCAGAATAATCGATGCTACATGCGCAGATCTCACAAAAACCGGGCGGCTAACTCACATTCGGTTCGTAAATTTGTTGAAAGCTGCATACGCTTATATCATGGATCGGTTTTTAAAACGCAGTAATAAGGATGTAGATGTAGATCCGCCTAGAAAGAAAAAAAACAATCAAAAATTTCGAGAGGAGTATCGAAAGCTTTTCCCTTGTCTTCTACCAGGAAAGGATGGATATGCTCGTTGCACGGTATGCTGCACGGAATTTTCCGTTGCCCATGGCGGTCGAGACGACTGTAGACGTCTAGTGGTGCCACATAGTAATGCTGCAATAGAGAGACTTTTCAGTATTGTTCGAAAAAATCAAATTATGGGGAGATCAACAATGAACATAAAAACGCTAGAAACTCTTTTAATTACAAAGTCAAATATGGACTGTTGTTATAACAAAAATTTTAATGCTGATGAATTAAAAAGAGCAAAAAGTGCATGTTATAAATTGTTACATAAAACCAGTAATTTAGATGCTGATGAAGAATAATACAGTAAAATTAAATGTGGTAAGTATAAAATGTTTTTTTTTTGGTTGTTGAACTGGAGATTTCGTTTTTTTTTTTTTTTCTTTCTTTCCGCCCCCCCGCCGGCCACTACGGATAGGAGGATGACCAATGTTGGAGGGTATGAAAGAGTAATAAGGAAAATATATCATTAAATATAATAATTTGTTTATTCATTTTATTTAAGCAACAATAGCATTAATTTTGCTAAATTATCAGCACAAAATAGTAGAAAAATCAATAATAATATCTGCATTGTTTCTTCATGAAGTTTTTTTCTTTATTACTGACACCTTAAAGCAAAACATTTTTTTTTTTTTTTTACAATTTTATGTTAGTCTTGATTTTAACTGGAACTATTTCTCATGGAAGCAAATAACAAGTTATGTTGAAATATTTTGTCCTGAAAATTTATATCAAAATGATGATTTACTTGATTTGATTGCACTCAGAATTATCGATTAGGAATTTTGTATTTTCATTGCTTGTATTAACATAAAATATTCTCTGAATTTCAGGCTTTAGGGAAACTTTTAAAGAAGGAAACAAAGCCTTTACTTCTGATGTTTTATGCTCCTTGTAAGTAATTTTTGTTTGATGAAATAGAGTTATGACTATTAATTACAATTTGTTAAAGTAGAATTAAATTTCACTTGGTTTGTGTTCCTCTCTCTTTGTTCAATGATTTGCCTGAACTGAGAAGGTTGCCAATAGTTTTAAAGATTGTAATTTTTAATCCATCTAATTTTTTGTATTCGTTTGATAAGATTTTGTGATTATTAATAATGTTTGATTGTTATATTGTAGATTATGATCTTTATTATTATTGTATTGACGTTTTTTAACTGTTAATGTCAATATTTTAAGGTCATTGTTGTAATAGAATCTCGTCAATTTATTATATTTGTAAAAAGGCTTGAAAAAGAGGAGACGGTTAATTTTTTATCTCCTTGAAAATTCGTTTTTTCAGTTAATAAATGTAGTTTGACATTTATTTTCTGGTGTTATGATGTTTAATAATATTTAAAGATTGTGTTTAGAAAAATAAAAGAGATTGTAGAGTTAGTTTTTTTTTCAGTTTTTCAGTTTTGTTGAAAAAAAATGTTGTTTTTCAGGGTGTGGATTTTGTAAACGTTTGAAACCTCAGTATGCAGAAGCAGCCACAGAATTAAAAGGGCATTCAGTAAGTACTGGCAAATTAAAATTATATTCCAATCTTAAAATCTTTGAATTTTCTTTTCTTTTTTCCTTACTCATTGTCTACTGGGTTAAATTCCCTTTTATTCATACAAATCAGCGAGCAGTAAAACTTTGAAAATCTGTAGTTTGGGAACCTTTTATGTAATAAAACATTTGGATTATATCCTAAATTTAATGCATTATTATTTTTTTTACACGGGTCTGCAAAATTTAAGTTAGTAAAAGTTTTTTTTTTAAACTGAATTTATATCTTTTTTTGGAATGCTGAATCCAAAACTGAACTCAGTTTTCTCCATCATACACACAGTTTTAGAAACCATGCATTGTCATTTTTAGTTGGGCATATTGAAATTAATAGTGAAAAGTGATGAAATAAAACATATTTTGTGGCAGGTACTAGATATATTTATTTACAAACAGTATAAATGTATGACTTTGTCAGAAGCTATAGAATGCCTTTTTCTTTTGTCGATGAAGTTACTGTACCTGTTGCCTTTTCCCTCGTAAGATACTTCTGGAGTTTCAGAAGGAAGCTGAGGATCACGACTTTCTTATCACACTGAATTTCCTGATCTTTACTCTGAAAAGCAGTATCTGAATTAGAAATGCCAGATGGATCTTCTAATGTTTCTGGAGGAAGAGGGACTGGAATCTCTAGTCATCAGGAATAAATTGTATAGCTGATGAAAGGTTTGCATAGAAAAACTTTCTTAGGGTGGAGTGCGCCAAGCTTTCGTTAACTTTGACGGTTCGTTAACGTTGATGGTTGGTGCATCAGCTGGCATTTTCCGTGCACCAACGCTCGTTAGAGGTTTAACAGCTGTTAAAATTTGACGACTCATCAGCACCTCTAATGAATGTTGGTGCATGGAAAATGCCAGTTGATGCACCAACCATCAATGTTAACGAAAGCTTGATGCACTCTACGCTTAATCTTCGAGTTTTATAACCTTTAGCATCATAAGAGCCACATAGTAGTCATCAGTATGATGATTTTTTTTCGATTTTCCAAATCATTGAGACACCAAATCTAAAGCTTTCTTTTTACCATTAGACCACTTGCCTCAGATCCTCCATGCAAACAAACTTTGTGTTGAACCTATGATTTATCATGATCTCCCAGCTTCACACTAGACATGGTACAGTTTTCTAATAAAAATCTGGAACATTTCTTTGATGTTCTTTATCACTAAATCACCACAAATGTTACTACAAATGTACCACAAATGAAACAAAAGCTTTTTTCTTGAAAGTTTACATAACCACAGTTATCCATTTTTGACAACACAATGCAATATATTCTCAAAATAAATGAGATTAGAAAATGACAAAGCATCAATCACTGTTTTCACAGCAGCCTTCTAGACTTAGTTTCTTTTTTTTAGTTTAAAGATAGCCATTAACAAGTGCTACTTATATCAATGATTTTTTTTAATTTCTGACAGTTATATGACAAAAATACTTAATTTTTTGAGGTAATGTGTAAATAATAATGAGTGGTCTACTAGATAAATTTTTGCTAAATTCTTGAAATATCTTCCAAACAATTGATAAAAATAAAAATGTACAGTGTTTAACCTTTAAATACATGATAATGAGGAAAAAAGAAAAAAAAAATGTGGAAAAACTGTATCTGATGTGAAATGTTGAGTGTGATTTTTGGATTTAGCAACTAAAACTATATGTAGAGCAGCTAAGATTTTTAAGAATGTATTTTAATTGCAGGCCTGTGTTGTTATTATTATTATATTGTAAAAGTTTCAAACCTTGGGTTTCCCCAGCAAAGACAATATGACAGGTCAAGGACCAAAGCACATATTGCCAAGTGTTAAAAAAAAAAAAAAAAAAAAAGTGTGGTTAAAAAAAAAAAGAAAGGTTAGGATTGTGTGGTTGTGTCCATAAATTTCCTAACTATGTTGTGTTGAGTATCACAGCTTTCTGGAGTTGTGCATATGTGTGTTTAAGAAGTCCTAGTGTGCTGAGACTGTGGTACAATGTGTGAGGCACCAGACCAGTGGGGGACAGGACGATGTGTGACTCACGTACTCGGTCCTGCCTCCACTGCTTCTGGAGCTCGTGTGCTAGATCGGTGTATTTACTGATCTTGTCTGCATGAGTTCTCTGCATGTTCTTGCTGACAGGCACTGCAATATCAATGAGATAGGTCTGTTTGTTGACCTTATCAACAAGTGTGATATCACGTGTGTTGTGATGTATGGCTTTATCTGTGTGAATAGGGCAATCCCAGTACAGCTTATGTGAGGGTGACTCTAGTACACTTTGCGGTGTGTACTTGTAGTAGGGGACAGTGTTTTTAATAAGTGAGTGTTTGTGTGCTAGCTGTTGATGAGCAATCGACGCTACCTGATTGTCGGTGGAGGTAGTCTGTTTGGGAGAGAAGGAAACAGCCTGATATTACATGGTAGATATTACATGCTTCCATATTGATATGAGGCTGACTGAATTCGTGGCAATGTCTGCCATGGAGTTCCTTACAAGCCCATGATTCACGCAGCTGCTGTGTATGGGTGTCAAGGGTGGTGAATGTTAGAGAAGGGTTTGCAAGGTCCAGGGGCGTGAGGTGTGTGTCAGCCTTGACAATGGCTGAATGGAGTGAGGAGTGTTGTGCTCTTTGGTGGAAGTGTTCCCTAAGTGTGTGTACTTGTTTTTCGTGTAGGGTGATGAGGTAGATGAGTCCTCGGACTCCCTACTTGCCGGGAAGAGTCATCCTTTCCATAGCGGACTTGGGGTAGTGCATGTTGTGTTTCGTGAATGTAGTGCGTGTGGTATGTTGTAGTGCTTCGAGTTCGGTGTTTGTCCATCGAATTATGCCAAACGAATATGTTAGTGTGGGGAAGGCAAAAGTGGTAATGGCTTTAATTTTATTTCTGGTATTGAGTTGTTTTGAGGCTGTTGTGAATGCGAGCACGGTATGTTTTCTGAAGTGCGTTTCTGATGTTTGCGTTGTCAATGATGCACGCTTGCTGGAAGCCCAGGTACTTGTAGGTCTCTCCCTCTTCCATGGATTGGATGGCTAACCCATGGCCCAGTTCAAAACCCTCCAAATTCGAAGTCTTCCCGCATGTTATATGTAGCTTGTGGCATTTGTCGATTCCAAATTCCATCCCAATATCTTTTGTGAACTGTGTTGTGACTTGTAGTGCGTTGTTTGTGGCGTAGAGTTTAATATCATCCATGTAGAGTAAGTGTGTGATTTAGTATGGTGTCAGGGTGCATGTTTTTTGTGTTGTCTAGCATGTGGCTTAATGGATTCAAGGCGAGACAGAACCAAAGAGGACTCAAGGAGTCTTCCTGGAAAATACCTCTCCTTATGGGAATGGGGACTGTAGTGATGGAGGTGCGTAGGTGTAATGTTGTGTTCCAACTCTTCATCGTGACATCCAAGAATGCCGTTATTATTATTATTTAGAATCATCACAATGAAAAGTATAATATAATATAAAAAGAAAGTGAGAAAAATTAATTAATAAATCAGAAGAAAAAGATATAGAAAATCATGAAAATGCAACATATAATTGTAGGAACAAACAAATAGGTGAATAAAAAAGAATAGATGATTGCACTCAAAAGTCATTACCAATATTGCTTTAAAAATACATTATTGTCTAACAAATAAGAATATTACCAAGTGTTTCTGCTCTAAAAAAAAAAAAGAAATCTGAAAAACTACTAAGAAGTAGCATCAGATAAGTGTTAAATAAGCATGTTAATTGTATATAAAATATCAAAAAGTTTGTTTTGCCTTTGTAAAACAAAGAATCAGACTAAACACATTGATTCTTCTAATCTTTGGTTCCAAAAACAGATTTTCAAATTTATTTATTTATTTATTTATTTATTTATTTATTTATTTATTTATTTATTTA